>OY735224.1:41125738-41543238 GCA_963457665.1 Thysanoteuthis rhombus | reverse complement strand
GTAAGCCCTTTGATAAACTTCAATATTGACCCATGTGAATTCCTCTGTCACTCCACAAGGTTTCGGATTTTTTAAAGGAAGGTGATCTTCAATCCATCTACCCCAAAACTGGTGAGAGGAAAATGACGTCAGCATCATACCAGCCGCCTAAACAAATCACTTTGTCTTGACCATCTTCCTTTTCATTTTCTGATATTGATCATTAGTGGAATAGTATATTTTCATCGTAAAGGCTTTGATATTATCTCTCTCTCATAAATATGTGTGTGTGTGTGTGTGTGTTTGTGTGTGTGTGTGTGTGTGTGTGTGTGTGTGTCATATCTCTCTACACCTTGAAAGTTTCCCACGCCATGATTGTGTTCGATAAGGATATAAGTTGATTACCCGTTGTCGTCTCCATTGTCGGATTTGTCATATTCCTAGGCTGGTTGCCGAGATGAGAGCATAGAATACCCTGTAATGTCAATCCATAATTATAGAATGAATGGTTTCATGCCTTCCTGAAGGGCATTATTGTGAAGCAGACGTAAGCAGTCTCAATGAGAGTTTGAACTTTGGTTCCATCGTCTGCACCGTTAACCACTTTGCTACCTGTGCACCCTGTTTTGGTCAAACTCAATTGGCAGCATCTACCTTTTGTTTTTGTCTGAAACAAAACATCTAGACGGAATAATACGTAAGGATTATCCATATCTATAGGAAGTGATGGATTCATGCCTTTCTCAAAACCATTAATGGGAACTGAACACAAAGTGTCCCTGCCAGGGTCTGAACTCGGCTCACCTAGTCAGTTCCCTGTATCGTTACGTGTTTGGCGTTTTCTAACGCTTCCATAATCTATCGCTAAAATACGTTAATTACTAGTAATCATAATTTGACATCGAATTCCTGCTCTGTACACTAGGATATTAACGTTTCCAGTATAAACATAATGAAAAGGCTAAGCAGTTTAGTAATTGGGTAAGAAAAGAGAGGACAGCAAATAATATTAGATAGATTAAAGAGAGGGTAGGCAGGGAGAGGACAGAAAATTTGGGTTGTTTAATAAGAGGTTGGGAATATATTCTCATATTAAACTAATCCATGTTTGCATAATATTTAGATGAAAAAATAGACGGGCAACGAAGATAGGAAGGGATGAAGGGGAGAATTAGGAGATACAAACAAGGCTTTGGCCCAGAGCAGAGCCATAAGATGATTGATTATCATAGGCAATGGCAACATCTACAATTATATTTTGATACAAATATTAAGAACAACGCATTAAATAAATGTCTGACAAGACAAACTAACCGGAAGCGTCTGTTCTTGCTGACATTAGGAAATGGCTTCCTTCCATTAAATAAATGGAAAAGCCATATCAATAACTTGTGAAATCATTAAAACACCGATAATAACACAATTAAAAATAGTGATAACATGTTTGAAGATGATGCTGTCTTAAGCCCATTGAATATTTGAGCTCAATAAGTTCCATTACGGATTTTATGCTGAAATATACGGACGATTTACGATCTAATAGAGTTGACTTGATCACAAATCGTTTGTACGTATTGTAATTAGACCACATAAAATACAAAATTTGAAAAAATAGTTGGAATACTAAGTAATAATAAGAATTAATTTGAATACTGTACCTTACACGGGTCACTCAAACCCAGCAAAAAGCACACATTAGATTGTATTTAAATAATCTAACAGGTCATCCCACGCTGGAATTTAGAATGAAAAGAATTTTTTTTTCTAATATGCTTGGTTAGAATTTTTTCAATAACACATGATCAATAATTATTAATCACCTTCTTCCAACGATTGGAAAGCTTCATGATACCTTTTTTCAAAGTCCTTTGGTCTGGAGGAAAATGATATACAGAAGGTAGTTTCCACCCCTTCATTAATATGGTTTTGTAATCTACGGAACAAGTCTCGATCATATGGAGCAAGATCTTGTAAATAATAATAATAATAATAATAATAATAATAATAATAATAATAATAATGCGAGAAATCATGGACGTGGTTACGAAAAGAGAACCTTAAGTGAGAAACAGAATCGCTCATCATGGCAGCCCAAAACAAAAGCATAAGGACAAACTACATAAAAACAAAAATCGACAGAACACAGACAAACAGCAAATGCCGCATGTGCGGTGAAAGAGATGAGACAGTAAACCACATAACTAGTGAATGTAGTCAACTCGCCCAGAAGGAGTATAAGCATAGACACGATAGAGTAGCAACAATGATACACTGGGAACTAAGCAAACAAATGGGATTCAACCATGTGGAACAGTGGTATCAGCACAAGCCAGAGGCAGTTTTGGAGAATGACAACCACAAACTACTGTGGGACTTAGACATCCAAACTGACCACCTCATCCAGGCAAGAAGACCGGACTTAGTAATAGTAGACAAAAAAAGGAAGGCCTGCCAAATAGTAGACGTTGCTGTGCCTGCAAACCATAGAGTAAAAAAGAAGGAGGGGGAAAAAAGGGAAAAATACCAGGACCTAGCAAGAGAGTTGAGGAAGATGTGGAACATGAAAACCAGGGTAGTACCGGTCATAGTGGGAGCACTAGGAACTGTCCCCAAAACGCTGAGGGTGAGACTGGAGGAGATCAGGATTAGGGGAAGGATAGAGACCGTACAGACCACAGCACTACTGGGAACTGCACGGATACTGAGGAAGGTGCTGGAGATATAAGTACTGCAACGAATTGTTGCTCTGTCATGATATGCGAAAGAGAGAGGAGACGTTAGCTGAAGACCTGAGGAGACTTATTGTCACTCAGCCTTCAGCGATAACCACTGGGCAACCGGTGTGAAACTGTAAATCGCAGAATTACTGCGACCTATGAGTATTAGGAGAGGAGGGCTGGAGACTTGAGGAGACTTGCTGTCACTCAAACTCCAGCGGTTACCACCAAGCAACTGGTGTGAGATTCCAAATAATAATAATACTAATAATAATGGGGACTTCGATAGTCAATGCTTTTCTCAGATTGGAGAAAAACTACATCCAATGTTTCTACTTTTCTGTCAAATTCAAACCTTGTTCTATTGCTCAGATTGTAGCCCAGTTTTCCGTTTTCTATTTTCGTTGTCCGTCACTTATGGATTTGCAACGATGTCTTCGGCGGATATACATGAAAGTATGCAACAGAGACAGACAGACAGACAGACCGACAAGCAGATAACAAAGGTAACCGGAACAGTACGTCGTACCTTTCACCCTTTCGTTTCATGTCAGTATTTGTATGGTTCGACGTAGCTAGCTAACACAATGTCGATCTGTACACATTCGACGTGTCCTTTATTGGTTTCTTAATTTTCCTGCATGCAACGGACGTGACATGTTCGGCTTAAGGAGGAACAGAGTCAGTTCCATTGATATCTTGCTGATTGAATAAATTCATTTGCTGCCTGAAACGAATTCATCTGTCGATTTTCACATGACATTTTCACTGAAGGGGGGAATTTAGTTCAAGGCAACGGAGACTGGCATGGATTCCATTCCATTCTGAAAGGTCAAGGATTCACATGCAAATATACAACCACACACGCATACACACACACACACACACACACACACACAAATGCACACTCAGAGATAATATATATATATTTATTAGTAAGGTATAAGTCTATGACATAGTGATGGAAAATAATTTTACTCAACAAATATTAATTTTTCCACATAATCTCCTTTGTTGTCGATACTTCTCCATCAATGACATAGATAGAGCATTATACAATACACATTCAAAATAAAAACCCAGCATAAAAAACATGTTTCAGGCTACTGAAATATATCCATCCTCGTATATTTGTATGTGTGTGTGTGTGTGTGTGAGTGTACGTATTTATGCGTGTATGTGCTTGTGTGTTTGTGTGTATATTAACCAAAAAATATGGCAAAGTTTCCAGAAGAATGAGAACAAAAAAAACTCTGTTATCTGTTGGTTACATTCACTTAAACCTTTGATTTTCCTTTACCAGTTCTAAACATTTATTAAATGGCAGTACACTACGAAATATATTCGACGCACACAACACACCGAATCTTTACTTCATTAAAATAGGAATATATATTGGTATATATGGTATGGATGGGACTTGATACGCATTTATTTATCATCATCCTAGACAACGTAATTAGGATTGACAATTAAAGAAAATGACTGCAACAGGAATCAAGCCTATCAACGATAAGGTAGCTGCTTCAACGTAGGGACGCTCTTGTCATTGAGCTAAACAGCCACCGTTAATATAAAGGCCAAAATAACTGTTTGGATGTATATGATCCGACAGAATGATTATAAATGATCTATAATTTTTTTCTTTAATTGTTTATTCTATTTATGTTGTGTAGGATGAATGATACGTTAACCGTGCAATTACAGGAGATCGTTCCAAATTAGTTTCTATATAATATAAAGCGATTTATGATAATTCTGATCATATATATCCATTTCTCAATGTATAACTGTCGCGTTGAAAGAAATGAATAGACCGAGAATAAATGAGAATTTGGTATGAAACCAGTTAATTAGGCCTTTGCATTACCGGTGACATATGAGAATTACTTAAGTGGTAGCCTTTAAATGTGAGCCACTTTCTTCATTGCATTTCAGCCAGCAATTGACATAGGCATTCCTGACATTGGCACGCATTTCAAGTGGGATCTTTGCATGACATTCTCTGATTCTTGTCTTAAGTTTATAAAGGTATCTTAATTTTTTAACATATACTTTGTTCTCGGTGTAACCCTGTAAAATGAAATCACTAATTCTTTCCCGGCTGTGGTTTGGCACCTCAGTCTCTAACGTTAGAGCCATCACCATAATGATAGGGATAGATGCAGAGCTTAAGTGTCAAAGAATTCCTCAGTCATTGTACTATCAATTGATATCATTCTCACTGAGAAAATGATTTGTGAATGTACTTTATATTATGGCAGATTTTTTTTGTGTGTGAATGTTCATGTGTATATATATGTACACTGCAGACGCACATATATATGGAGACAGAAGTACATAGATTACTGCTGAGATCAACATACTCACTCACTAAATTTACAATTTTAAACAAAAATCTAAAATTTCTTTTTAGAAATTCTTCAATAAATCTGCTTATGTAATGATAAATAATGTGCAGATGTTTCCTGTCATGCTTGGGGTGCAACTGGCGTAATAAAACAGAATTTCATTCATGTTCTAGTGACGTAAAAATATTGATATTATAGAACAATCAAAAAATCGAAAAAGTAATAAAAAATTTTAAAAAATAAAAATCTGTTTATGGTCAACAATCGCTATTCTTCAAGCCAGCTGTAATGAGAATCTTTATTATCCACATATGTAGAATGCAAGGAGTATCCATATATTTAATATATACTGTCATCTCTGACTGGTAATGTAGTAAGGAAATAAATTACCATTAAATTTCTCTCACTTCATTAACTTTGCATCAATTTTATCAGTTCCAGCTTGAGAGGTACGAGGGACGAGTTAGAGTTTGCAGTTTTGTTTTATATTTGCTAATAATGTGACGCCATGGATATCATGGATTTTACAAGTACGCGATTAGTACAGGGGATTGTTGATAAATTTGTTTTAAAAAGAAAGCAAATGCTATTTATAGCATTTTGTCTAAAATAATTTGCAAAAAGTGTAAAATTGGATCTTTTTTGGATCGTTAGCCCTTCGGGGTAATCTGCAGAAATTGGTATTTATGAAAATTTTTGTGCAGAAGTTGAGAGTACGTAGGTGTGATGATTCGACAAATTGGTCACCTAACCTATGCGCGATTGCTGGTAAGTGGGGACCATTTGATTGGTTCACATTGTCACATGGGACGAATGGTAATGCTCCTCCTGCAAGTGGATATTTTGGATCAAACAGATTTTCCGAACTCCCAAGCCCTGGAAGAAATATAAATATATGGGAATTCTTATAGTATCGGGAACAGGAATGTGGCCAGTGAGCAGCAGTGAGTTACTGAGGCATGAGGTGGACGCTGTAAGACGCCACTGAACACATTTCCCCTACGACCGGGACCTGCCTGAAAAGATGTCCACCCGTACTTAAATCACTGAGTTCGATCTAATAACCTCGTAACAAATATTGTTTATGGTTTTAATCTGCCGAGAGTCAATCAAACTTTTCAACAATAGATTTTCTGATCAATTCCTCCAAATATTTTACCTCGACTGTTTGATTTCATCATTCAATTTTATCTTAACTTGTGACGTTTATTCTGTTGCTTCGAAAACAACACCGATGATTCCTTCAGTTCTAAAATTTACACCACGTAGGGTCTGCCCGAACATCCAGGACACACGACCACATGCTAACACAAATCCATTTTTCCAACAATTATACGGTCATAAGAAATTAAAACAACTAATCAAATATGTTTCAAATATTCGAGCTATAAGAAGTTAATTTGATTTTGTCTGGTGATATTACGCTCGGAGGATTGGGGTCTTAATCTTTTTGAGAATAGAAACTAGTATGTTTATTTTCAAATTGAATCATTGACTATTCAACTTCTAAAATTAAACTATAAAACAAAGAGGGGGTAGTTTTAATGGGTAGATTTGACCTCCTACCAACTGTGCGATTCAATACATACTAATGTTGAGTCATTTCTTACAAAATTTAACGAAGGCATTTTCATTTACTGCAATTAACCTCCTTCCATGAAGAATTATTGAAACTATTTTTATATCCGAACTAATATTCCAGGATCTGCACAAAAATCTGTCTCTTTTCCCTTAGCTTACATACAAAATACACAGACGCAAAAATTCCACAAGATTTTATTGAAATTCTTTGATAACTTTTCAAGGTATTTATTGGCATGTATGAGTACATAAATGGACGGAAAGTAAACTGATAGATTGCAATCGAAAAATATTACTGGATTAAGCTACGTGAATCGTACAGTTATCCCCTGATTTCTTAAACAATAACAAATCCAGTGTTACATATATACATACATAAATTCATATATATATATATATATATATATATATATATATATATATATATATATATATATATATATATATATATATATATATATCATAAGTTCAATTCCTGCAGCAGCCCCGTTTCTTTAATTGTTTTTTCTATTTACGTTGTCGAGGCCAAATGATACATTCACATTGTAATAACAGAATATCATTTCAAATTAGTGTTTCACGTTAGACTGAGAATGAATGAGATGAGTATTTGGAGTGAAACAGTTATTTGGGCCTCTGCATTACCAGCGACTTTTTAGCTCAGTGATAATTACTACGTTGCATTACTACGCTGAGGCGGCTACCATATTGGTAGCAGACTCAATTCCCACAGTAGCCCCATTTTCTTCAATTGTTTTTCTTTTTACGTTGTCTAGGCTAAATGGTACATTCACCATGTAATAATGGGTGATCATTTTAAATAATAATGTGTGGATGTGTGTGTACATTTACAATAAGACACTGAGATGGAAGAGGAAAACTCAACTCAGTAGAAAATGTTAATCTTGAATTTCTCTAATTTGATTACATGAGAAGTTTTAACTAATTACAGGATACTCACTTATAAATTTAATTATTCAGGTTTGTGACAAAAAATTAGATTCCCAACGCCAAATTCAATCAAGCAATTAGTTCTGTATCGTTTCCTGTGAAATGTACCCTCCATTTAAATCTTGAATGCCACGTAATTTGATTACTTCGACATATTACTAGTTTTCAAAAATATGGTGAACACTTACCTTTCATGCTGAAAGAGTGTTAAATTTACTCTTTCAAAGAGTGTTAATTTTTCATCTTTTATCCATATGGAAAATGATATTCTAACTCTGTGCTCTCAGGAGATATCAAGAACCAAATTATTACAAAATACACATACATGTGTACAACTATGAGGGTATTCATGGATATGTGCGCACCTGTACACAACTAAAAACATTTTGGTACAATACTATATACACACATATATATATATATATATATATATATATATATATATATATATATATATATATATATATATATATATATATATATATGTGTGTGTGTGTGTGTGTGTGTGTGATTTATAAATTGCGTTATATTATATTCAAACTTTTATTTTAAATGATCACCCGTCATTACACGGTTAATAGAAATTACTTGGCCAAGACAACGTGAATAGAATAGATAATCAGAGACCGTGGGGCTACTGCAGTTGTCGAACCTGCAACCGATACAGTAGCCACTTCAACACGGCATTGTTCTTTCCATCGAGCTGAGGAGCCGCCGGTAATATTAACACCCAAATAAATGTTCCAACTCAAACTCAATTTACTGCAGCAGCCCTATTTTCCGTAATTGTTTATTCTATTTACATTGCCTAACCCAAGTGATATATAAACATGTAATGACAGAAAATCATTTCAAATAAGAGTTTCAATAAAATATAAAGCAATGTATTATTGTTCTGTCGGATATATTTCCATTTCTTAACTGATACATATTTTTGTATAGTGGATGCGAAGTGATCTGATAGAATGTCAATGAAAGCGACAATTGGAAGGTGAAGAGAAAAACTCACAAGAAGTGTGACATATCATTTTTTATTAGCATTCTTTGGGCATGTTTCGATGCATTTCGATGGGTGCCAGCATTTTTTTCTTTTCAGAGAAATTATTTTTTGCAGTTCACAGAAAGTATCACTGAGTACATGTTGGAGGCCCAAGAAAGAAATGCAGACATGTCTGTTGTTGGGTCGTTTAGTAGGAGCTCACCTTTTGGAAAAGCAAAAAAGACTCATCATATACTATAAAAAAAAATTCAGAACTTACAACCTCATCACCAAAAACAACACATCCCAACAAAGGAACGTCCTACGTATGGCCTGTGTTGTGTATGAATTTATAAGCTTATTAGGAGACTGCGTCCCCGACTGCTTCTCCCACAGCAACAACAACAACACAAGGTCCCGAGAACCAGAGCGCCATCTACCAATACATTTCGGAATATCATTGTCGAACATTGCATTACAAACTCCGGGTAGACTTCAAATAATGGAAGTTCCACAGAGTGAAGGAAAATAACTTGTCATTAATAGGATATCTTTTGACATCGGTACGGGTTTTCTTGGGTGCATAGAGCGTTCAAGCACGTAAATAACATTATCAGTGCGTTGCCTTATTTTCTGTTACACATTCAAACAGATTTATTTATGATCATTCTCGTTAAAAAGAGACAATGCGTGAAACATGGATACAAAATTATAATGAGAAGTAGTACTGATCCCGCTTTATATACTACTCTCAAACTTTCTTGATAATGACCGATCATGGTTGAAAGATCTCGAACTGATAACCCTGGAACGTTTTTAAAAAGAAACTTGTAGTGGTTAGAGCAGAGCCAGCATATTAGGCTACTCCAATAATGAACATGGGTTCGATCCCTCCACGGCGCTTATTTCTCTATATACTTTGAGGCTGTTCCATTTGCTATCGAGTAAAATTGGGGCCCAGAATTAATTTCTTATTTTCATCGACATTCTGTAGAATCAGTCCACATTTACAAGACACACACACAAAATATATATGTGGTGTTTGGTGAGAAAGGCAACAGCAAAGTCTTCTTCACACTCTTAAAACCATTCATGTACAATTCGTTTGGCAATTCGACAGTCATTGTTGCTCCACTGAAGGATTCCTTTACCATCATAAAAGACTTGCTATGAAGGGGTTGCACGTGGATAATACACGACAAAGTACCTTCACTTAAAGGATCAAATTTATCAAGGTGAAAATTGGACTCATCAGACCAGGTGAACTTCTTTGATTGATACCAATTCCAAGTCCAAGTGAATTCTTACAGTAATGGTAGCCTTGGTATACTTGAAAAAACGACAACAGTTTGACAAATGTGTGGGCATTTTATGTATGCGTGTATGTATCATACTGGTAAGGAAATACTACGCAATTACCTTTCTGCTTGAGCATGACAATACTGTTAATATTTCTATTTGTACCTGATATAGGTCAGTAGGTCGTGGGGTTATTGCATGATATCGAACATACGCAACAAAGTACATTCACTTAAAGGGTCTAATTTATCAATACAATGCTATTACCTTATTACCAGTCTATGTAGTTTCTATCTTAAAATCCGATTTGTCAAGCTGGTCATATAATTTCATAGGGAACATCAGTTTCAGGAGGTGATAACCAGGAAGAAGCATCAATAAACATCGCATCTATCTTGGAAAACATTTACTTTCTTTAACAAATGGTTTACACCACATTTTTTAAATTAGTCAACTCGGTCATATTTTCAGCGACCTCATTAAGGGTTGTAATCATAATTTGCAGCGGAAAAGGTCTGTATTACTCGGTTCGTAGACGCTGTTCAAAGTCTTTAAACTTTTGTGGTTGTGCACTATATATATATATATATATATATATATATATATATATATATATATATATATATATATATATATATATATATATGGGTTCTGGCATTCATATAACTATGTATCTTTGAACCCAGATTTCGCCCAGCCCTGGCTGTCCATAGAAGAATCTTAGAATTCTGCTCATACACACTTCCTTCAAATAATACTGAAAACAATTATTTCGTTTTTTACTCCTTCCAATCGTCTTCTAGAGAGGGTTGCAATGTAAGTAAATTGATCCATTGGTATCTGTCTGGCAGCATTTATGTTCAGACCTTCTAGTGATCAATGCCCAACAAAATGCTATAAAAGGGATTTATCCATTAATCACACTTTTTACAAATCTTTTATTGATCGCCTAAATACGGAATGCTGCTTAACAATATTGATTATGTGACTATTTCCATTGATTGACTAACTAGACCCAATCGCTTTTCAAATCATGAATTTATGGTTCAAGCCATACTGATAGCATTTTTCGTCGAGGTAACTTAATTCAACCACCTTAAAGAAGTATATATGGACGGCGGTCGTTTATAATTTCCCTTTGAATGCCATTTCATTGATTTAATTTTGAATCGATTCAGTAACTTTTGTAGGAAATTATGAAACGATTGAAAAGCTTGTGTCCAGTATTGCATAATATAAATTCAGTAGAATTTCTACTGGGCGTTATTTCTTTCATTTTTGTCATGACATCTCGCTACCATATGTGCTTCTTATATCGCTTTAAAAAGTTGAATTAAAATTCATCATTATGAATATTTTCCTTGACAAATCACACGCGCGCACACATTTGAACGCAAACACGTTACGTATGTTACATCCATTTTTAAACAGTATATACACTCACAGGAACTCAAGTCTCAATCTGTTAATTCATAGAATTTATTTTGAAAGATTGCGCGCTGTGCGGAAGAAGGAAACGATAATTTGACATTTCAACTCAGAAGATTGACATCATTCAGATATACTACAACTGTTCCAACATCAAATATTGATTTTTTTATTGTTTGATAAATTCAAATACAAATCTTTCGATACATTTCCCACTCTTCCATCTTCTATCGCTCTCCCTCCTTCTCTCTCTTTCTCTCTAAGCCCTCCGGTCTTCTTTTCTTCCTCTTTATCTGTTTCTGTTATTTTTTCTCGTAAATTAATCATCTTTTCGTTCGTAAATGCAAATATCATTTTTGAAAATGATTAGAAAAGTTATATAAAACAATTTCTTTCTTTTCCGATTCTTTTGTACTTTAACCTTTTTAATGAATCACGACACATATTTCCTTCGTTTGGTGAATCATTGCAACGATTCACCAAACAAATATTGTCTCCATTTTTCTGGGCGCTCATAGAGACACAGTAATGCCTCATAACTACAGATCAAGACAATGAGAGGTTCAGAGGCTTCAACACACATATCACGTTTTTCTGAAATACCCAAAATCAGAAATTACAAAGTTTTACAAAACGACCAAAAGACGTTGAAAATAATACAGTTAGCATCTTTGTAATAACGAAAGGATATTTGTCAGCATCGTTTCAATGAATTAAAAAGTTGTGTTGTTCCAACTGTAGAACCCCATTCAGCAAATATCACATTTGAAAAGATTGAAGACTTCAGTTAGGAAAAAAGCTTCTTTTTTCCCTTGAGCTCTTTCCCTATCTAATCATCATTTATCTCAGATTATGAAGAGCCATCTAGATGAACCTGTTCTTAAGACATTTGGACGAATCGAAAATGCCCTCTTTACATTGCTTTCCTCTAAACCTAAAACACCTTTACAAAAACGACATTGTAAAGCTAGTTGATCGTTGAAAGGAGGTTATTAATAATGAAGGAAAACATGTTCATGAATCAATTCTAAATAGGACAGTGCTCGTTCCAAAGGTGGATGTTTAGAAGGGGCTGCAGTTTATGGTGTGTAGAACAGATATTTTATAGCTAAATTTAGGCGATTTGGTGTTGCCCCGTTAGACATTTTATATCTAAATTAGGATAATTCAATTTTTTTTGTTTTTTGTATTTGATTAGATTTCTTGAGAATCATTAATCTGAATATCTTCATATTTGACACTGCCCTACCCTGAGTAATATATCTACAATGGTCGAATGTCGAGCTCTCACAGAGCATACGCACAGACAGAGATTTTTTAACTGCAGTTAGATATAGTTAGATTAAACGTTTTTTATAACCCCTAAATTCGGACATTTCTCATGGGATAACGTGATATAAATCTCAATGACCAGTTTTGTATCATGTCGTAGTCCCAATTTTATCCCTAAAATAAGTACTAATCTTATTTCTAATCTGAAAGCTCCGTAGGAAAATATTGGACAGCGTCTAATTACATTATGATAATAGTAATCCAAACACCACTAACGAGAGGTTGGATTTAAAAATTGTCGAATGAAACAATATTTTTATTCATTTCGAATAAATAAAAACAAAGACGCTATCACAGATTTTGTTTCAAATTCAGAGAAACAAACAATTTTCCAGGGGTTATAAACGCAAAATGGAAATCATGTGTGTGATATTGTCGAACTGTTTTCCTCGTGTATATGTTCATTTATTCAAAACGTCTCCGTGGTGAACTCTCCTGCCCTTGCCGGGTCTTCTTTGTTCGGGGATGTAGAATCACTTCATAGAACTTCAGTTTTTCATATATATTCCTCTACATCGGTATTATGTTTAGGTGTATAGGAATACAAAAAGACGGTGTTGAGCGAATCGTGATGTCCGGCAGTTGTCTGATATTCCTGCTAGTTGACCGGTCTAATGTCATTTGAGCTTCTTCCTGGTGTTTTTTAGAATATCCATGATATATGTTTATCTCTTATATATTGAAGGGTTTTTGTGATCTATCCATATCATATTTAGCACCATTTCCTCCTTGAAGTGTTGCATAGTTTTTAGTTTAAGTTCTATGTTTCAGCTCCGTACGTGACTAAGCATTGACGAAACAAATTTCATAAACAGCTCTTGAGATTGAAAGTTGTCAACTATCTCTTTCTGATGTCCACTCGATTTCTTCTCTTGCTCACTCAATCTATATTTTGTAATTTCAGTCCCGCCTGCGATGACAAAAGTAATGATTTGTATCTAATGTTTCTGAAGTTGCGTAAAGAAATCTCTTTCTTTTGCAGGTAAACTGATATTACGAAATTATAATTTTCTTCCCTCAAAATACCCAGAAGCCTCTTAATGTTTGACGAATACACTTCCTTTGTAATCAGCACAAAAAGTTCTTTCGACACGAATAATATTTGTTACTTATGCCGGGAAAAAAAAACTTGTTAATCTCCAGACATTCTAATCGCATGTGGAGGCATTACTATAGTATTTGAAAACGAAAGGAGAGGGGCCCACAAAAGTTTTATGGATAGTCATTTACTTATTGTATTTCTACCACAAATCTCACTGAATCTTGGAGGTGGCCCCTAAATCCCTAAAATCTCTGGTCATGTTTCTGTTCATATGATATATCCGGCATCGATTTCTTCACCTCTTTCACAAAATTGAAAGGTTTCCAAGTGATTTTGTACAAGCAGAAATGACCGGCCTTTCCTGGGTATATGAATATCTAAAATAAATACATTCACATGAATGCAGTAAACTTTGTATCACTTACATTATAAAGATGTTTACAATCTCCACCTGGCCTAAGAATGTTGATTCTATCAGGATATTGCCTCAAAGAAACTGAGAAAAATATTCCTATTTCGTCTTTATTGAAAATTTGTAAATAAACAGGTCTGGTTAGTCACTCGATACAAACTGTCATGCTACCAATATCTTTTGATAGCGTGTTGCGTTGCATTGATGGTTTATATGAAGTTTGGAAAAGGGTGATCAGTGAATAAAGTAGTTTTCTCGTCTATTATTTGGCCCTGATTATTGAAAAAATAAGCATGAATACTGTTGCACATCAACTAAGGGATCAATTTAGCATAGATTTCATCGTAAATTAAACCTCTCTCAAAACCTATTCGGATAATTATTTTTAAAAATCATCCATAGAGGTAGTGAGTATATTTGAATTTCTCAGCCCCCTAGAACCGTTGGGGGGTTCTATATACATAGTACGCACATACATAGCCAGCCAGCCAGACAGACAGACTTGAAAACTGAAGAAACTTATGTTGAGAGTTTTAGTGACAGTTTTGATTGACGATTATAGAACCTAAAATGGAATTATATCATCAGGAAAATATTTTCGTTTATTAATTACTGCAATAATTCAAATCTTTTTGAAATGAAAAACTTATTTTTAGTGTCCATTGCAGCTTCTTCCCAATTCTTGAAATGCTTAAACACACTTTCATAATAGATACATGTTTTTGTCAAAGGAAGACTTTTTGAATAAGAACTGGATTAAAAATTGGCCAGAAGCGTAAGCATAAAAAGTGAAAAATTATCACATAATATTAAAAAATTCTATAGATTATTAAACGAAAAAAAATACCTCAAATATTTAAAGGGTGTATTAGAATGATTATTTTGAAAAAAATAAAATATGTTTATAAAATAGATATGAACATACGTACAAACAGACAGACAGAAATACATTTCATTATTATTATATGGAAATTTGGTATTTTCTTTTTCACTTAGATTTACTTTCGTTTTTCTCTAGCTCGCTCACCTTTTAATATTTTTTTTTTACACTTTCTTTCCAAACTTCTCCTCTCCCTTGTATTTTCCAATGCTTTGCTCATTATAAAATTAGGCAGGTTTCCCAGTCAGAAATTGTGGCTGATTCCAGGTTAAAAAGGTGGGGTTGATGCCATGCCCTGATTCTAAATAGAAAAGTGTTACGGTCGTTTATTCACTACTCAGTAATTTCCCTTTGTCAAAAGCTGACTCACAAATTTTGTAAGTGATCACATAGTATCTCGTATTCCACGTAAGACTTGTAATACACCGTGTCACTCTGGTTCATTAATTCTATATGCTTTTGAATGTATCATAGTAAAGTGGTAGGATGATGACGTCGGGTTGAGTCCCAATGCAAAGAGAAAGTCACTTTCCCAAACAAGATCTTTACCATGGATCATTTTCTAGCAATTCTCTTTCCTCGAAATTTAACGTCTGGGAATAAGGTTTGGTGTTATGGGATTTTCTATACCTCAGCCAATGTTCAAGTTCGAGAGGTTAAGTGCTCATTCGTGTCTGTCACTCTGTCTATCCTTCTGTTACCTATGTGTTTGCCTGTTTGATCTAGAAATATTTTTTCAACTGAGAAATATTTTCATTATTCTACATGAGCAGATGTTTTAAACGAGCAGTTGAATTAAATTTCAAAGGAAATTAATTCCAAAGGAAGTAACTCAATATTTGTACATATTGCGAGTATTCAATTCCTTCCTTGCTTTTTTTTTTTGTTTTTTCTTAAATATTTCTTTTTCATTCAGTTTCTACTTACTGTCCAGCGTTAACAGAGATATTCGCTCTCTGAGAGCAACCTCCCTCTAAAATTGTCTTTTCATTACTTCGTTTTTATTCGTGAAACAATAAGATATCTGTATTTATTATCTTTTTAATGTTTTTGCCTCACATAGAAATCCAAGGAAAGGGAAATATGGTATCTTTTAACCACTTCTTGTGGGAAACCAGTAAAATGATGCAGCTTTTTATCGGGAGTACGTTCTTCCTTAACGTTACTTAGTGAACAGTTAACGTGTGTGTGTATGTACAGTCCGTCAGAATTTTATTATGTAAATCAATGTTGTCACAACAGTAATGGTATTAACTAACTGATGTTGATAGAAGTTGCAGAATATACTTATATTAATATGAGCAATATGTCATGTAATATTCAGCTGATAATATCTGGGTATGAAATAGTTTTCTCATTTATGAATAAATTCAAAAGGTATAGACCGCAGAAACATATACTTGATTATCACAATATCCCATGTACTGGATATATTATTTAATTAATTTTCATGTTAATATGGGCTCCTTGACATTCCATAACCTTTATCAGTCTTTTCTTTTTTTCTTTTTTTTTTCACTTTAACAGTACTTTTTTATTGCTTCCCATATTCTTTGCTTAAAAATTGTTATCTATCCTCGTATAGATCTTTTTAAATGATGGCTCAAAAGTTTTCCATTGGATTGATATCTGGAGAGGCTGGAGACCAGTCCGTTGATTTTGCTTTTGGAAACTTTTTTGGCAATTTGGGAAAGTCAGCTTCGCAAAATAGGAAGAAACATTATCTCGAATTAATATAGTCTTTAGGTTAAAACTCCGTGGTTGTGATCTGTAACACTCAAAAAACGTCAAAGAACTTGCAATAAGTCTCTGCATCTATCCTGACACTATCATCAACTATCAAAGGACCTATAATTTTACTGCCTTCAGTACTAATCCCCCCAAATAATGTACCTACCCTTGTTGTCCGCGAAGTCATGTTCTTTGAATTATCCAACCTTCAACCCAAGAATTCAGCTCTATATTCATTGAGGCGTTATATTCGTTACGATAGCAATCTTTCTACATCTGGAATCAAAATGAATATCAATACACTATTTTATATTCATTTACAATATGATGAACAACACCTGAGTTGCCTAATGAAATCTCACACAACCAAAGGAGTTATTGTAAATATTCCTAATGAAAATCGATAAAAAAGCTGAAATTCATATAATATATTTACCATATGAATGTAAATATATCCCGAATACTTTACCCATATCGATTGGGTAATACCAATCTTTAAGTGAAAACTCTGACTTGCCTTATAAAATCCCATATACACCCTGTATGTGTGTGCATGTGAGTGTGTGTGAGTGTGTGTGTATGTGTATGTTTGTGTGTGTGTGTGTGTGGGTGGGTGGGTGTGTGTGTGTGTGCGTGCGTGTGTGTGATGATTTAATATGGACTGAATCATTCGACTTATTTATTAGCGAGTAACCTCTAAACCTAACGACGTAGAAAATTGATTGGATGTGCTAAGATACAGCAAACTATGGCGTAGAGTTCAAAACTTATAATTTGGGGAAATTAAAGGACAATGGAGGAAGGAATTAAGGAGTATACTTGGCAAACGTTTTCATCATGATAAACTGATATATATATATATATATATATATGTATATATATATGTATATATATATATATATATATATATATATATATATATATATATATAATTTTAGAGACAAAAAATTTTCGTTTCTGACTGTGTTTTTAAAGACTACTAAAAGCTAGAATTAATGTATAAGGGTATCTTGACCCCAATATTGATATAGGATTCGTAGCAATGAAATCAACGGACATCTAAAGATCAAATTATGTTCAGGTCAATTTTAACACTCTCAAATCAAAGGAAGACGTAAAACATACAAATTTGTGTAAAATGATAATTCGATCAAAGGATGAATATAAGCTACGAAGCAGTGACATCCGTTGATCTCTGGAAAACAATTTATGGTCATGTCAATTTTGGTGGGACCAAGTCAATTTGGGCATTTTCAAACCAATTACAAGCGGTACATTTGTGTTCAAAGATAATCCTCCCAGGATGAATGTCGAGTGGGCGTTAGTAACCTCTGTTGATCTGTAAATTAGACAATTTAGGGTCATGTCAAGCCAAGAATTGACATAGGATAGATTTCACTAACCTCTGGTTAACTTTGATGGTCAATTTAAGGTTTGGACATATTTCAATTTGGGTTTATTTTTTTACTACAATTTTCCACATTTTCTACTATTGAATTTTCTTCTACCTTTCCAGAAAAAAACAATGAAAGTATTGTATTTTTTTAAATGAAAAAGAAATCAATTATTTGATACTAAACAATATTCTAACCAAAAAAGCTATACGTTGGCATTGGTATCCCTATTATTTCCAATATTGGTTGGGTAATACCAATTTTTAGTCTTGGTGTATAAAGATTCCCTGTATGTATTGGACCATATTTCTGTTTAAGTCGCTGAAGTTTTCAATCTCAAAAATTAACACACGGCAAATATATGTATTTTTTTCTAAATCTAATTTTTTTGAAGATTTCTTCTTCAATATGTATCCATAGCTTATCAAGTATATGAATATAAATCTATTGTGAAAGTTTTACCGATGTCAATTGAGCAATGGCAATCTTTTTTAAAGAAAACATTGACTTGCATTAAGAAATATGACGTGCTGTATGAGTGTGTAGCTTCTACAGTGCTATGATCACCTAATATGAACTTTCTGGTCATGTGAATGAAGATCCCTGACTAAACATTTGACTTGATCAGAAGCTTGAAGTAATTCAACATAGAGATGTAGAGGGTCAAAGAGAAATGCCCTGATGCAGCATAGAATGATCAGATACAGCATAGACTTCAAAATATATAATTTGGGGAAATTCAGCGTATGGAGGAATTGCACTCCACAGCCCTTTTCATTATATTCAAGTGGAAATATATTTTGCAATAACGCATAATTTGTTTCCTATCATTTTGCTAGTTTTTGAACATGCACGATTTTTTCTAAATATAAATTCTTTAAGGCATTCTTCATCAACAATTTACCACTCGATTTTCTTCCAGTCATAGAATTCCAGATTACCACGCGGTACCAATGAATATATTATATCAGACAAGCAGTGTGTCTAAGCAAGAAGTTTTCTTCGTGCATTCAATTAAAGGTATGCTGCTTATAGGCAAGCATTCTGTCAGCGATATTAACCTTTTATTGAATATGTATGTGTTAAGTTGAAGCAATTGTCCATATGGACTCCTATCCCTTGATCCACATCAGTCTTTTCCAACGTATGCACTGAACCATCATTGGTTCTCATTTTATAGTATTGTCTTTGATTTTTTTTAATTCAGATACATGACTTAACAATCACTTGGGTGAAATGCCATCTGCATATCAATTGCCTAGCTCTATAAAATTTGGAGACCTTCCTGAATATACTGGATAAAAACCCATGGGCAGCAGATTTCTGTATCATCTGCAAACATGGCAATGTAAGATCTTGACTGTTTTGCGAGGTGTTTACGAAGAGCAATATCAGTATTGGTCCCATTATGGAGTCCTGAGGGATACCATTATAACTAGTGACCATCAGCACAGGTTCACCGTTTATTTTTCAATCTCATTCAAATAGTTCTAGGCCCACAACGATCTTGACAAGATACACCTGAAGGGAGCGATCCCATATTTTGAGAATCTGATTCATGATTATACAACATGCCTAACGAATCAAAATCCTAGCAGGGGAAGGAACAAGTTGAACTTAGTATCTCGTTGGAGAAACCCATATGTATTTTATTTACAGCATATTCATCTTTATTACTCAGACTTTGAAACACTCACTTTGTATCAAAGTTTATTAACGATTAAAGTTCCCTGACACCACTTTCATAGAACAGTTTAAACCCTAACACAAAAAACTTTCGTAAGTATGAAGAGATAGTAAATAGCATTAAAATACTCGAGAACACGCTAGAACTAACGAAAATAGATTGAACAAAAAAGTTAGAATGATCATACAAGTTCGTTTTGTAGTCCGAGAAAAGGGAAGGTAACTTTGAGTCCATTCGTATACTACATACATGATAGTAATAGTTAGAACCGTTAGACCTAAGGAAAACTGATAGGATGATTGAACTATACCTAATTCAAATTAAATGGGCTGGTTATTACAAAATTCAAAGGAAATAATAGACGACAGGCACTGAATGTCACATTCACCGGGTACATGTCCATAGTTATACTTAAAGCTCCCTTCTTTAGGGTTGAACACTCTTAGATAGGGTACTCATCTACTATAAGCAACTACACAATGCTCTTGCATCTCTGGAATGGAGCACTCTGGTAGATGGGGAATTATGCGTAAGTAAAATTATTGCTTAATTCGGTCCTGCTCTGCGTAGGGCAGGGGTGGAGCATCTGTCCAGTTCGGGGTAGAGCATCTGCCTCTCTTTCCGATGCAAAGGTTTCGACTCTACCTAACGGTACTGGAAGGGATATCAACTCTATAGCCACACTGAAAAGTTATAACACAAGAAACAGTTGTATGTGGATGACACAATTAATAATTAAATTTATATAAATTGCTTCTATTTTATGCATTTCTTTCAGTAAAGAGAATGTTTTGTTCACTAGATAAGCTTTTGTAACCCACAGTGGTCTGGATCAGAGAGTTGCTGTTAGATTTACGGTTAGAGTTAGGGTAAGGATACGGGTAAGTATTGGCATCAGGGTTAAGGGCCAGAGTTAAGGTTAGGTTTGATGTTAGGATTAGGTTTAGGGTTAAGTTCAGGGAAAGGGTCAAATTTAGGGTAAGGGGCTACGGTTACAGTTGAAGTTAAGTGTAAGGTTACGGGTTAGGGGGGTTATGTTTAAAGTTATGGTGACGGTTAGGATTAAAGTCAGGGTTAGTGTTAGGGTTAAGCTTGGGGGCAAGTTAGAAATAGGATCAGGGAAAGGGCTGATAACATACTTATGGCCAAAAAACTGAAAACATACAGGTGAAGATTTGGATTAGATTCACAGTTAGGGTTAAAGATAAGATCAGGATTAGGTTTACGTCTAAGGATAGGGTTAAGGGGTCAATGTTAGGAATGAAGTTATGTTTAGGGTTGGGTTATGATTAGGGTTAAGGTTAGGCCCAGGTTTACACACGGTTAAGGTGAAGGTTGGTGGTAATCTTAGGGTTAGGATTAGGCTAGTGGAAAATTTAAGGTTAAGGTTAGGGTTACAGTTAGGACAACAGGTTAATAAGCAGTTGGTTTAAGGGTTAGGGTTTACAGTTATGGTTTTAGGTACGGTCAGCCTCAGGGTCAGAGTTAAGCTCAAAGTTAGGGCTAGGGCTTTTGCTAGAGCTGGAGCTAGGCTTAGGGTTAAAGATAGGGTTGGGGTTAAAGTTAGGGTTAGGGTTACGATTACGGTTACAGTTATGGTTATGGTTATGGTTTTTGGTGGTGTTAAGGTTAGAATTAGATTGGGTTTGGGCTTGGGTTAGGGTTAAATTTGGGGTAGGATTAGGGTAAAGTTTAAAGTTCAGGTTGTTAAGTTTATAGTTAGGGCTGAGGTTAGGGTTAGTGTTAAGGTTAGGGTTCGGTTTGAAGTAAGGGTTGGGGCTAAGTTTACAGTTAGAGCTAAGGTTTGGGTTTGAAGTAAGGGTTGGGGCTAAGTTTACAGTTAGACCTAAGGATAAGGGTCCAGGATAGAGTTAAGGTTAGGGTAAAATTTAGAGTTAAGGTTAGGGTCAAGTTTAAAGTCGGGGGTAGGCTGGGGGTGAGGGTTTGGGTTAGGGTTAGGGTTAGGCTCATGGTCCGGGTAACAAGTTATGTCTACTGTTATGCTTGGGTTTACATTTGTGGTTAGGGTTAGGATGAGAGCTATGATTAGGGTAAGGGATAAGGGTGGAGTTAGGTATGGGGTTGAGAATAAGGATAAGTTTCAGGCTACAGACAACTTTAGGGTCAGAGTTATGCACGAGCATATAAGCTTTCAGGAAGAGTTAGAATTAGGGGTAGGGTTTGTGTTGAGGATTGGGTTAGAGTCAAGATCAAGGTTTTGTTTGGGTTACGAGTGAATTTACAGTCAGAGATTAGTTGGAGCATAGGGTTAGGTTTTAAGCTAAGGTTTCAGTCAAAGTTACGGCTAGGGTTAGGATGAGGTTTAGCGATAGGGTTAGGGTAAGTGTTATTTATAGTTTAAATTGATTTGAAGGTTCGGGTTACGGATGACTTTAGCGGCAAAATCGAGTTCAAACCAAGTTTTTCGGCTATGGTTGACGTTAGGGTTTTGGTTACAGTTACGGCTAGTGTGATGGTTAAGTTTATCTCCATGGTTAGTGTTGGGATCAGCGATCATGTTCGGAATCAATGTCGGTTCAAGGTTACAGATAACTGTAGGGTCAGAATCAAACCCCAACTTAAGCATGAGATTCCGTCTAGGGTTTGGGTTAGGGTTAGGGTTGAGGCTAGGGTTAAGGTTGGGGTTAGGGTTAAGGTTTAGTTCATGTTTAAATTGATTTAAAGGTTTAGGTTACAGACAACTTAAGGGGCAAAATCGAGTTCAAACCTTTCTTGAGGTTTCCAGCCAGGGTTAGGGTTTGGGTTAGGGCTAAGGTATCCCCACGGTTAGTGTTGGGGTCAGGTTAGGAATCAATGTTACTTTCAGGTTACTGATAACTAGAGGGTCAGAATCAAACTTCAACTCACGGATGAGATTTCGGCAAAGGTTATGGTTAAGTTTAAGATCAAAATTAATTTAAATGTTTTGGTTAAAGATGACTCTAGGGTTAGTGTCGAGTTCAAACTTTCTTTTAGGTATTCGGCTAGGGGTACGTTCAGGGTTGGGGTTAAGGATAAGGTTTCGGTTAAGGTTAATGGTGGCTCCCCAGTTAGTGTTGGGACCAGGGATCAGGCTGAGATTCAATGTCCACTCCAGGTTACAGATAACTATAGAGTCAGAATCAAACTTCGGCTCACGGTGTTGTTTTTGGCTAGGGTTAGGGTTACGGTTTGGCTTTGGGTTAGGGTCAGGGTTTAGTTTATGGCTAAATTGATTTAAAAGTTTGGTTTGCAGATGACTTAAGGGGCAAAATTGAGTTATAACCTTTTTGAGTTTTTTGGCAAAGGTTAGGGTTAGGGCTAGGGTTGGGGTTAGGGTTAGGGTTAGGTTTATCTCCACTGTTAGTGTTGGGATCACAGATCTGGCTGGGAATCAATGTCGGTTTCACGTTACAGATAACTAGAGGTTTAAAATCAAGCTTCAACTTACAGATGATGTTTTAGCTAGGGTTAGTCTTAGGGTTAGGGTTGAGGTTAGGGTTAGGGTTTGGGTTAAGGTTAAAGTTAAGTTTGAGCTTAGAATTAATTCAAATGTGTGGGTTAGAGATCTCTCTAGTGTCAGAGTTGAGTTCAAAACTTTTTTGAAGTTTTTCAGCTATGGTTAGGGTTAGGGTTAGAGTTAGGGTAGGGTTAAGATTAGGGTTGGCTCCCCGATTAGTGTTGGGATCAGGGATCAGGCAGATAACTAGAGGGTCACAATCAAGCTTCGGCTTACGGTCGAGTTTTTTGCTTGAGTTAAGCTTAGGAATAGGGTTAGGGCTAGGGTTAGGGTCGGGTTTAGGGTTAGGTTTGAGTTTTTGTGGTTAAAATTGATTTAAAGGATCGGGTTGCAGATGACTTAAGGGGCAAAATTGAGTTATAACCTTTTTTGAGGGTTTTAGGGTTAAGATTAGGGTTGCGGTTAAGGCCAGGGTAGGGTTAGGTTTATCTCCACTGATAGTCTTGGGATCATGAATCAGGATGGGAATTAATGTCGGTTTCACGTTACAGATTAGTAGAGGTTCAGAATCAAGCTACAACTGACGGATGAGGTTCCAGCTACGGTTATGGTTAGGGTTAGGTTTAGGGTTAAGGCTAAGGCTAGGGTTGTGGTTAGGGTTAGGGTTAAGTTTGAGGTTAGAATTAATTCAAATGTGTGGGTTACAGATGACTCAAGGGTCGGAGTTGAGTTCAAACTTTTCAAAGGTTTTCGGCCAGGCTTAGGGTTAGGATTTGGGTAAGATTAGGGCTTGGGTTAGGGTTAGGGTTCGGTCTTGAGCTAGGGTTAAGGTTAGGGTTAAGGTTAGGGCTAGGGTCAGGGTAGGGTTTAGGGTTATGGCGAAGTGTAAGGTTAGCTTTAATTCAAAGTTTTGGGTTACTGGTGACTTTTGGGTCAGAATCGAGTTTGAACCTTTTTATCAGCCAGGGTTTTGGTTAGTGTTATGGTTAGAGTTAGGGTTGGGGCTATGGTTAAAATCAATTTAAATGTTCAGGTTACTGATGACTTTGGGTTAGGGTTGGCGTTAGTGTTACAGTCAAGGTCAAGTTTAAAATCAAATAAAAGTTTTTGGTTATTGATAAACTTTTGGTTAGATTTGAGCTCAAACCTTTTTGGGGGTTTTTGGCTAGGGCTAGGTTTAGGGTTAGGGCTAGGTTTTGGGTTAGGGTTAAGTTTAAGGTTCAAATCAACTCAAATTTTCGGGTCTTGGATTATTTCAGGGTCAGAGTTGAGCTCAAACATATTTTTAGCTCAGTTAGGGTTGAGATCAGGGATAAGGTTTAGATCTAGTCTAAGTTTTGGGTTACAGAAAACTATAGGGTCAGAACTTAAGCTTTTGCCTGCATTAAGTTTTTGGATTGCGTTAGGGTTAGGGCTAGATTTAAGGTTAGGGTTAGGGCTAGATCTAGGGTTAGGGTTAAGTTTAAAGTTAAAAGTAATTTAAAGCTTTGGGTTACGGACGATTTAAGGGTCAGTGTCGAACTCAAACTTTTTTTCAGTTTTTTGGCTAGGTTTAGTCTTAGCTTGACGGTTTTGGTTCGGTCGGGGATAAGGTTGGGGTTCAGTGTAAGTTTGGGGTTACAGATAACAATAGGCTCAGAATTAAGTTTGAGCCTAGGGTTAGGCCTACTGCTAGTGGTAGGGTTGGTGTTATATTTAGGGTTAGGGTTTGGGTCAGTGTTAGTGTTAGGTTTAAGGTCAAGTTTACGAATTTAGTTTTTGGTTCTTTGGGTTAGGGTTAGAGTTTTGGTTAGTTTTAAGTTTTGGTTAGTTTTAAAGTCGGGGTTGGTAGGGTTAAGTTTAGTTTAAAGTTTGTTTTTAGAGTTAGTGTTAATGTAAGGTTTATTGTTAGTTTTAGGGTTAAGGTTAGGATTAGGGTTAGGTTTAATGTTATGTTCAGTGTAAGGGTTAGGTTTCGGCTTAGGGTTGGGATTTGTTTCTGCACTAAGAATATCGTTAGTTTTTAGGTTAGGGTTTTTGGTTGGGATTAGTGTCAGGGTAGGGTTTGCTTTAGGTTCAAGCTCAGGTTTAGGGTTAAGTTCAATTTCAAGCCATGAGTTAGGGTTTGGGTTAGGGTTAGAGTTAGATTTGGTTCTATGGTTAAGATTAGGGCCAGGTTTAAGGTTTTGATTACTGTGTATTGAGGTTAGGAATAGGATTAGGGTTAGGTTTATGGTTAGGTTTAGTGTTGAGTTATTTTTCTGGTTTTGGGTTTGGATTAGATTTAGGGATAGCTTTAATCTTAGGGTTAGTTTATAGGTTAGGGTTCAGTGTCGGGTCGAGGTCATGGTTAGGGTTATATTTAGGGGTAATTTTCGGGTTATGTTTGGGTTTAGGGTCAATGTTAGAGTTTGCGTTGGGCTTATGTTTTGGCATAGGGTTAGGATGAGGATTAGGTCAGGGTTAGGGTTAGGGTTATGTTATGGTTGAAGTTAGGTTTGAGATTAAGGTTAGTGTTAGCAGTACGGTTAGGTTTAGCTTCTGGGTTAGGGCTTGGGTTAGGGTTAGGGTTAGCTTAAACTCAATGTTAGTGTTATGATAAGAGTCAAGTTTAGGATAGGGATAGGGTTAGGGTAATGTTTAAATTTAGATTTGATATATCATTATCACCATCAGTTTTCCAATTCTAAAACAAGCTCTTCCCTTTCTCTTATTTATGCTCTGGATGGAAAAAACACTTTATGATATCTCTTTTCAATCACATAGCACACTTGCCAGTACATACTTGCAAGTTTGTTCTTTTTTATTTGTATTTATCCTCTGTACCCATAGCATCACCAGGGTTAAGACCAACTAATTATAGTCGAAGACTTATTATTCCAAGTCTCACCATTTTTCCCTGAGTCTCTCCACCCCGACCCCAGTCGATTTCACAGGTCTTAACAGCTTAGGCAACTTCACCAAAGTTACCACCAGAAACTCCTTTATTATTGGCTCCCACAGCTCAGTCTTGTTTCTGAAATTAGCTTCAGTCAACTTTATTAATGAATCCTTTCCCTCGTATTTCTCTTTGTCTTGATAATTTGGGGTGAAATATATGGACACCTTAAATGCAGAACATCCCAACATCATTTTTATTATAGATAAAAGTGGTATTATTTTCACTCTCAGTCGACTTCCCTTCACGTACGTGGGATAATCCGATCTCATTATGGATTGCCACGACCCAGAATTCATCAGAGGTATTTGTCGCCTGTGGTAACATCCATTAACACTTCCAGCAGATAATTTTTCCTTATTCCTTCCCGATTACCTGTAAGCAATTCCAGATCACACAGTTCGCGACCTCCTGCAACATAGATCGGGCTTTCCGACGCACAAGTCCTGAGGGCGTTAGTTTAACACTTCTCGGCCTCTCCTTTAGTCAACATCATAAATTTTGTTCGGACCAAATTTAGTGCTATGAATTATACATGGCCGCCATCTACAATTTCTGTTCTTACCTCAGGTATTTGGACGGGTAGATTCAATATCTGATACGCTTAGTAAGTGCTATCCCGGTATAACAATGGTATTGACATTATTACCAATAGCTTGTCATCTTCTATTAAGGTGACGCATCTCAAGGAGTTATAATATTTCCATAGCCCCTCAGTGGGATCTACAGGCAATCTTAAATGATGAGGTAATTCGGCTTGTATTCTTAACAGCAAATCCCTCAGATGGCTCAGGGTTACTATGTTCAGAAATGAATGTCTCAAAGAGAACATATCTAACTGTGCTCTAATATGCTCCAATGGGGTCGTTAAGAACTGGTTCGTCTATCGTACCATATTTGTTAACATCATTAGTTTAAGGTACTGTTGCACAAAATAGTCTGATTCTTCCAATTTTCTAGTGATATTCTCTGACACACTACTAACTTATTGTACTAACTCGTGCATATTATTGATCAGATTGTTTATGCTTATTCTATTTTAGACACCTCTAACCTACATTCAAAACAGACACACTTTCCCTTGCCACCTCTTCTAGAATCTTTGGACTTTTTTCCACCTGCTGTACCTTCTGTCTTATAATTTTCACGCCCCCTTATGAGGCCGTCCCAAACAATTCGCTCAGCGCCTTTCCAACTATGGGCACTACTGTTGCGTTCTTTGGTTTGCAATAATTCCATCTCCCTCCATATAATTTTTCATAACCTCCCACTGAAATTCCATTGCTGTGGTCCCCTGATCTAAGGAATACAATAACCTCAAATATTTTCCATCTGTGTGCAGCACCACTGGCTGACTCAGATCAGGGTTGATGAGCAAAGGTACAACTGTTAACAGTTCTTTCATACTATCAGAAGCATTTTGGCAATCTGCCGTCCATTTAAACCTGGCATATTTGGTCAGGACTACCAGAGGTATTTCTAGTCGTGAATGGTTTGTAGTAGCCTATCACTCCTATAAATCCTCTGACCTTTATCTCTGTTCTTGGCGCAGATATTGCTCTAATTACTTCTATCTTGTCAATGTCTCTCTTTCATTGACAATAAACCCCAGATATCAAGCTTCTTGCTCCATAAACTGGCATTTGGGCATTTTTATTTCAGACCGTACTATCTCAATTTGTCCAACCTTTTCCCTAAGTAATCAAAATGCTGCTCTGGTGTCTCAGAGAACACCAGTATGTCGTCTCTGTGGGCCATAGCGATGTTTTCTATTCCGTTGGACACAATTTACATTAATTGCTGGACAACTCCCTTTGTAAGATCAAACAGCATTACCCAGAAGTGATACAAGCCTGCATGACACGCAAATCCGTTTTCTCCCGATCAGCCTCATCCAAAGCGACCTACCAGTATCCTGACCTTAAATCTAAGGTGAAAAAATATCTAGCTTCCCCAGCAATTCAAGAAAATCATCAATCAGCGGAAAGGGAAGCGCTAACTGTTTGGAAACTGCGTTTGATGCACGAAAATCGTCACAAAATCTGTGAGCTCCGTCCTTTTTGTTTATCACCGCTATCGTGAAACTCCAGGGTGACCCTGATGTCTCTATCATTCCTGCCTCTCGTTGCCGCTTTTCCACCAACCCTCTTTTCTGAATAAGGGTCCAGTACGACCTCAACTTAATTGGTGGATGGTTTCCCTTCATTTTTACTGTTTTAGTCTGGCCCA
The DNA here is from genome assembly GCA_963457665.1 of Thysanoteuthis rhombus. Taxonomy (NCBI): domain Eukaryota; kingdom Metazoa; phylum Mollusca; class Cephalopoda; order Oegopsida; family Thysanoteuthidae; genus Thysanoteuthis; species Thysanoteuthis major. The sequence goes on along the minus strand of OY735224.1, from coordinate 41,514,890 downwards.
GATCTCTATCTGTATTCGCCATTACATCTCGGTTGGCTTTTAGCATATTCTCTACCTCACATCTGAATTTATCTAGTACTTTGATTTCTTCTGGGTCTATCTGACCCATCTCCCTATTATCATTCCTTCTGACGGACAGTGTCTCCCCATGGCCACTCCCCGTGGGGCACCACCAACTTTTTAATAACTAACCTTGCTGGATCAGAGATCAACTGCGCCCTATTGTCTTTTAACATCTTCCCGAATATCATTTGGCTACATAGGTCTAGGATCACTTATACTTTGTGAATTCTATTCACCCTGCTCTTCCACTAAGTGCTCTTGCATAAATTCTGACGCATCCCCAGTGGTGCAGTCATAGGCCAATAATGCAGCTTCGGCACTTGTCAACCTATATATGATTTTTTTTATTTTGGATAGCCGCTAACAAGTCCTGTAATTCTCATGAAATCCCATTCTATACTGCTAGCTTTGTCCGAATTAGCATATTTTCGAGTGTTCATTCTAGCGAGGACATTTCTCATTCCTCTGACTCTTCTCTAGACTGGCTGGCTACTTCGTACTGACTATCCGTTCTAACTATTCTCGCTCAACCGACTTGTATAATTGAAAACAATAAAATGGCCAACCCAGATCAATAAGACAAAAAACAACAACGAAATAATTCTAATTGTCGGCAAGATGCAATACTGACAAAAATGGACAATAGGGACACAAAAAGTGCAGGTACCTTTTCCTTAGTTTGGCTTGCTTCTCTCCGTCTTTGTCTTTTTTCCAAAGCAAAATTTTGGGGCCAGTGGCTATTTGGCTAAAGTCTGTTGGCTCTTACTTTTGTGTTGTAGTTGCCCTGGGTCGAAAATCGTGGTCACGGCACCCATTGTAACGCCACCCCTGTTACCCTTCACCGGTTGATGAAGTGCACGAATTGAAAATGAAAAATTGACACTAGATGTATGATATGCAACAAGTTTATATCAGTTTCTATATAGGGTGTCTGGTCAAAGTATACGCCTATATGGATGAGGACACTATAGAATGACTATCAGTCTGTCTTTCAGGTTATGTACTTGATGTCTCTCGATAATTCTATTTGTATTGCCTCAACAGAGTTCTAAAATTGAAACTCCAAGTTTTTCGGTATTACAACTCTTCATGGTGACAAGGAACGTGGATCTCTGTGCAGTGTCCAGGCGGCTTCTCTCAGCTGCTCAAAAATGGTTGACTTATATGATGATTGGCTCCTTTTGTGTGTGGGACTGCTGGTAAATTGTGCTGACGAGTAATTTTTCGTTTCACCTTCACCAAACTTGAAAATCCATAAATTTTCCTAAAAAATCAATTCCACTTTTAGTACTTTACTCTCGAATTCAATCTTAATTGTTTTAAGATGTAGATTTTATCAGTTCCCTGTCCAAGGCTAGGTTATCTCAAAGAACCCCGGGCAACTGTCCTGGTTTACCCCCGATAGTGGGTAGCCAGGCCCTTATCTCTGATTTAGTTATTTCAGTTTTTACTTTCAGATTTTTCTAATTAACCCTTCATTTCCATAGTGTCACAATACATTTTAGTCTTTCTTCGAAACTTTATAAAATCCATCATAGAATAGTTCTATAAACCTGAAAACTAAAAACACACCTGAAAACATAAGTTCCAGAGGTAAAAATCTTATTCTACGAATTCTATATTTCAAAATCTAAAAAAAAATCAAAATATTAGTTTTATTGCTGAAAATGCTCTGTGTATGAATTCTAGGATTGGCTTTGATATTTTGCAAAATAGACTTGAGATTTAAAAAGACCTTTCAAACAAATGTTTTCAAGCTGGAAAGTGCTATTTATGCATTTTACGTTTTCTATCGAGACTTTGTAAAATCCATTACACATTATTTCTACAGGCCTGAGAATTAGAAAAAAAAATTTGAAAACATAAATTTCAGGTGTAAAAATGCTATTTCATATAGTTCAGGCTTGGTTTTGATACATTGCAAAATCCGTTACACACCAAGCCTTGAAAAGCAGAAAAAAAAAGTTGAAAACTTTTTTTTCAGCTGAAAATGCTCTGAGTATGGATATCCGGATTAGATTCGATATTTTGCAAAACCCCATTCTACAGCAAGGCTATAGCATTGTAATTTAAAAACAGCTTTCCAAAAATTGTTTTTAAGCGACAAAATGCTTTTCAATGCATTTTACTATTCCTTTCAAGACATTGCAAATTCAATTATACATATATACTATAGAACTAAAAATTGAAAACACACTTGAAAACATTTGATTGAATGCTATTCTACGCAATTTTTTTTCTTGGTTTTGATATTTTGTAAGAATCCATTATACAGCAACGCTAAAGTCTTTCAAAGTTAAAAAAAAGTGTGAAAACATTGGTTCTATAGCAAAGATGCTGAGTGTATGAATTTTAGGGTTGCTTTTTGATATTATGCACTATTCATTATACACCTAAGCTACAGCCTTGTAATTTGAATACAGCTTTTCAAAAATTGTTTTCAAGGAAGAAAATGCTATTTAATGCACCTGAGACTATTTTCAAAGACTTTATAAAAGTAATTAGACATTAAGTCTACAGAACAGAAAAATCATCTGAAAATAGATGGTTAGGGTTACGATTAAAGTTTGGATGAAGTTTTAGAATGAGTGTCATGGTTGGGCTTGATAGTTAAGAGTAGGGGTTAGGGTTGGGGTTAGCGTCAGGGATTGTGGCTTGATAAGTAAGAGTAGGGGTTAGGGTTAGGGTTAGGGTTAAGGGTTGAGGCTTTGGTTAGGATTAAGGTTAAGGCTAGTGTTAGGATTAGGATTGAGGTTAGGGTTACGGTTATTGTAACTTTTAAGGGTAGGATGAGGGGTAAAGTTCGGGTTAGGTTTAGGGTAAGGATTTGGGTGGGAGTTCGGGCTGCAGTTAGAATTAGGGATAAAGTTGGATTACAGAAGAGGTTATGGTTACGTTTTAGGGTTAAGATTGAGGTTACGTTTAGGGTTAAGTTTAGTATTAAAGTTACAGTTAAGGCTAATTTGGGGGTTAGGATCAGAGTTAGGCGTTAGGGATACAGTTACGGTTAACGTTAACGTTAAGGTCAGGGGTTATGGACAGGGTAAGGTCAAGGTAAAGCTTAGGATTAAGGTTGAGGCTAAAGTTAAAGTTAAGGTTGAGGTTGTGGCTGGAGTTGGGTTTAGGGTAGGTCAGGTTTCAATTTCATGGATTTTTTAAAATTTCAACATCCGAAATCGGGAGCCACTATTTTATTTTTCAATTCCATAGATCAAAATCTACGGGGATCTATTTTTACACTTTCAAAGGACAATGTCAAAGGGGAAATCTTTTTCCACTTTTAGGGGTCAAAATCTAGGAGGATTTTTTAATTTTCATCTTTGGAGGGTCAAATCGCGGGGTTTCACCTTCAAGGGTCGAAATTGAGGGGATCATTTTTAACTTTTAGAGAACATATTGACGGGGGTATATTTTTTTCTAATTCAGAGTCGAGGGTCAAAATCTAATGTGGGGGTTTCATTTCAGTTTTGAGTGAAAAATTGGGGGAATAATCTTTAATTCTTATGGGTCTAAATCTAAAGGATTTGAGGGATCAAATTCTGAGAGAAATTTTCATTTCATATCAAAGTGTCAATGTGGGGAATTTTTTTTTTTTTTGCACTTTTACAGATCAAATTGAAGCTTAACCTTTTATTTTTTTCACTTTCAGTGGTCAAAATCGACGGAAATTTTTCCACTCTTAGGGTTCAATATCAGGGTGAAGGAACTTTTGAAAGGCCTCATATTCCATCGGGCTCAAAAGCAAGGGGGTCAACTTTTTTCACGTGTATTTCTTCTTCCGAATCAGCCACTTGGAGAAATCGAAACAGGACAGAAACATGAACGCGTTTGTGTAGAGGATCCTTTACTTCATCGTATTTTAAGTCCTATTCTAACTCAGCTTAATGTTTAGTGCTGAAAGTATCGAGCACTTTATGAAATTAACTCATCACACATCGGATATTATATTATATTATATCATTATATCATGTTATATTGCATTTCTGATTTGTATTATATATATATATATGTGTGTGTGTGTGTGTGTGTGTGTGTGTGTGTGTGTGTGTGTGTGTGTGAATGTAGCTATAAGTTATTGTATCAAGAAATGGATGGATATGATCCGACAGAATGATTCCCAATTGCGTTAATATATATAAGAATTCATTTGAAACGATCTCCCGTCGTTACACGGTTAATGTATCACCCAGCCTTTGCACCACGGATAGAAAAAAAAGTTAAAGAAAATGGAGATGCTGCAGAAATCGGACCTGCGAGTGATAAGGTGGCCGTTTCAACGTAGTGATGCGCTCACCGTAGAGCTAAACAGTTGCAGGTAAAAAAAATATTTAATTGTTTATTCTATTCATGTTGTCTAGACTCGGTGATATATTAACCGTGTAATGACAGGAGATCATTTCAAACAAATGTTTCTGTATAATACATATGCCAGCCATGTCAAAAAGTTTCGTCCCTATCACCATCTTTTACCTTCAAACATGCCCAAACACATTACAAATTAAACATCAAGATTAATACTATCCACTAGAGCTACAGAAGAGACCAACAGGGGCAATAAAACCCAATGCCAAGATACCTAGGTCAAGATAAAAAAAATACTCCCAGACCACTAATAAGCATCCTTGCAGAGATGACACCTATATGGAGTTCACACCCTTTGACAAAATGAATATCCCCACACCACCCATTATCACACTCACAACATTCCCACCAAATTCCCAATAAATAGACCAAAAAAACATAGACAGTCATTCGCCTGAAGGGGCCCAAAGAGGGCAGAAACATGAGCTAGTTTGTGTAGCGAATCCACGTTTTACAATTTATTTCCAGCTCTACTCTAAAACAACATAACTTTATGAGTAAAAAGTTGCATGTATCGAGCACTCTATGAAATAAATTCATCATATTTCAGAAGTGGCTTTATATTATTGATACATTATTATATTATGTTATACTGCTATCCTAACTTGTACCACATACACTGTATATATATATATATATATATATATATATATATATATATATATATATATATATGTGTGTGTGTGTGTGTGTGTGTGTGTGTGTGTAGATAGATAGATAGATAGATAGATAGATAGATAGATAGATAGAGAGAGAGAGAGAGAGAGAGAGAGATGGGATGATCCAACAGGATTTTGATGGAATATTGACCATTCCTATCCTGACCCCACCTCTCACTGCCATTCTTGACAAGCCTGATATTCACTGGCACAAATATTAACACCCATTGGCCATTCCTCTCACAGACCCTGTGAGAGTCAAGTGAGGTCTGAGATATCCCATCTCAGACCACACTTGACTCTCACTTATTTAGATGTAAACATCTGTCATTCCTGTCCTACTGAACACAGAAATATCCCAATTCATTTCCTCAAAATTCAAACATATAAATATCATAGTTTTTTCTGCACCACTAAAAAGATGACTAACAACCAATGAAACATGCCAACGTGATAATAAAAAATTGAGATGTAAAACCTGCTTTTTCCTTTACCTCTCAATTGTCATTTTCATCAACAATATATACATATGTGTGTGTGTGTATGTGTGTGTGTTTTCCTAGGCTAGGCACTATTTTTGACCATCCCTGTATGATTTGAAGCGCATATTGAAAACACACACACACATACACACACACACGCACACACACACACACAAACACACACACACACAATCTAGTGAATCAAATCTAGAAATAGATTTAATTTTCTGGAAAAACTTGTAAATGTAGATTCAAAATCCCTTTCACAACCATTTAATTATTCAGGAGACTTGAACGCAAATAGCGATCCCCGGGGAATATTTTAATCTCTATCTGAAATGAATTACTAAAATGAACATGAGGGCAGTCAAAGGCCATATTACCTGGTGATAGAGGTCCTTAAATTGACTCACCAAATTGAATTGCGTCAGTCAAGTTTAAATTAACTGATGATATCAGGTTTTTGTATTCATTGAAAAATTGCCTTGTATTTTCATAGATGAATATTGCCGCTGGATTTCTTCCAAAACTTTGATGAACATCGATTTTTGAATATCTTTGAAGAGACGATAGTTGCGCACCAACCGGAAATTATGGGATGGACAAAACCATTTCACTTTCTGTCGGCCTCAATTTCTCATATGATATCTCGTGATCTATCTTGTGATTCATGATGCCCAGTGTTTGTCTAACATTCTGGCAACATGTCCAGCCTATTGCCATTTGAGCCTTTTAATGGTTTCTATGATATCTGTGGCTCAGATTCTTATATACTGTACTTTCTTACAAAGTGATACCAACTCACCTAACTGTTCACAGCCTGCCCTGAGATGATCTTTCAAGGCTAAACTGGGAACTCAGAGGAATCAGAATAAATCTCGAACCCTAAGTAACCATAGATTTGCTGACAACATCATACTCTTTACTAAGAACCCTCTTGATCTCCAAATAATTCTAGACGAACTGAATGAAGAGAGCAAGAAAGTTGGCCTCCACATGAATATTGGCAAGCCAGATTTCCGATCAACTTTCCCATGACAATGGTGAAAGCAAGGATAGCGAAAACAGAAGGCTGTTTGGGAGCAGGAAATGAGCTCAAGTGGTAGACTCTGGTCTACAGTGAAAGAGAAGAATCGGGAGGCCAAAGCAAACCTGGAGTAGATCAATTAAGAGGCGGAAAAACAGACATGGGCGCAGCTGGAGAGAGTTGCCCAGAAGAGAGTTAACTGGTAGGACTACAGCCCAGAGCTCAACTGGGATTTTATAAGAATAAAATAACCACACTTCATGACATACACATATACATATATGTGTTTGTGTGGTTGTGTGTGGGTGTGTGGGTGTGTTTTAGTTACATGGAAAGATCACGACAGCACATTATATCAGGGAGCAAACAGGTGTCAGAGATATCGTGAAGGCCATTACCATACTTGAATGGCAATGAAAAGGCCATGTGGCGAGGATATCAGACAACTATAGGAAAAAAGTTGCAGATCTTGGGGAAGGTTTATGTCCCACAAGAGATAATTAAAACGTAATCAATTTCTATATCCCAACAATTGATTTATCGAGTCTAGCAACATTGTCATCAAAATCAATAACTGAATAACCGTAGCGTCAATATTTGAAGTCATGTGGGAAAAATCATTGAAGGATGAATATAGTCAAAATATCTTCTATTTATGACATAACTGGTGTTGCCACTGGAAAACATCTGAAATAGAAAAAAAAAACTTCTAGAAATACACATGAACAAACACAAACATATGCACAAACACAACCATATGTAAAATGCAAAACAGACGCATTTGGTGGCTCCGGCTGTTCAATAGCTTGTCATCACTATATCGTAAGAAGAAGAATGATTATGGACAATGTTTTTTTTGTTTGTTTTTTTTTTTTGTCGTTCTCTGGCCGTAACACTGGACTGATGTTCTAAAAGCACCTTTTTCTATGCCCCAAGGGCTTATTTTGTTTTACATTTGCCTATAGAAGATAATGGGAAACATGATTTGTTTTCGTTTTGATACCTTGATTTTTCTGTAGAACTGTTTGACATGGCTTGTGTAAAGGTAATTCACTGGGCTCCGAGCAAAATACCGCATTAAATTTACAAGAAAGCTGAAATTGTCCCTCTTTTGATGTCTTCATACCAAATTTCAACTAAAATGTGTGTTTAATCACAAACAAACGATTCTGGTTATTATTCAATGAAATCTTCAAGTGAACTTTCGATATTTCCAACTTGCTAAAACTGCTGACCTGTCTAGACGTGTTATATGGACTAAAACAAGGAATGTCCTAAAATAGGCAGATCTGGAGAACATGTCATAGTTAGAGAGATTTCCCTATTTCAGCCCAATGATCGTCAGCTGTTGCATTTGTAAATCGAGGGCAAGCATTGAAATCATCAGTTGGCCTTCTTGAAAATTGTCTCTTCTACATCATTCGAATAAACCAGTTGAAGAATTCCTTTTAAGCTGCACCAAATAGAGAATAATTGTTTACCTCTATAGATATCGCTCAAAGTGAAATGCTGAAGGGTGTTTCAGATGTAGACACAATTTCTTTTGATCGGTGACTTATTTTTTTCGAAAATAACTTTTTTCGATGAGAACGAGACAATGTGCACAAGAGGGGATTATTCTCAACAACATGTGCAGAGGTCACACGACAGTGAAGTATATTAGAAGAAAAAAATAGGAATCAGAGATATAAAATTTACTAGAAAACTCAAATAGCAAAATATGTCGTCCATGTTAAATGTCAGACAACTGATGGATATGTGCGAAATTGAAGCGGATAAAAAATCAAGTTTGCGTAACGATTGAGAAAAGTTCAGGAGAAATTGGGGTCGCGACACCAACGATGGTCTGGTGGATCTTTGGACCGTTAAAAAGCTGATTGGTGATAGGTAATGATGTGCCGGTTTCTATTTTTATCTTTACAGGTGTTGCAGACAAGAGAGGGTGATATTTACCATTTTCGTAGTCGTATCAACGGCTCTGACAATAATTTGAAATTGGCCCGGTAATAAGATTATCAAGCACCTCAGCTTGTACCAACTGATTGCATAGAGCGAAGTACTAATATCATGACTTAGTGTGTACACCTGCAACAAAGGCTGAAGAATCTATCATGTGGATCTTTAGAGTCATGAACATGAAGCCAGGAGGAATTTGACGAAACAGATACCAGAATTAGAAAATTAACTACAATTTCTTAGTAGAATGTATAGAATGGTGTGACAGTTACCAACACAGAAAATAGGATCAGCGAGCTGAGTTCAAATTTTGGATGCGGTTGTTTGCATTCATTTTGCACCAATGCCCTAGAATACGATATGACTCCCCCTACCACCATCTACAGATGAAATAACAGGTCAGACTTGGTTCTGTAGCCCAGGTTGGCAACCAGTCGTAGAGCACGACATTTTTTTATTCAAAACTAGGAGTTGAATCCATCTCTCCTACTTCCCCATTTATTTTTTAATTTATCGCTTTAATTTGTTTTTGATAGTTGCTTCCCAAGAGAAAAAAGATCAAAACAACTGAAATGTCCCGAAGATTCATTCTTTTCTTGTTGATCCTAGCCAGACTAATTAGGGTTGGAATCGTGTTATTGAGATATCAGTCCCCTCATAAGAGAATTAACGTTCTGTATATTATCTCCAGCTGCTCCTAACACTTAATAGACTGATCAGACTCAACGTTGCTTAACGCTCGAGAGTAGAAAAAGTTAGGTAATTTATCAAAGGGTCGACGAAGAGAAGACATAAAAGTTTTAGTCAAGTAGAGGGTAGGAAAGGAGTGATTATTAGGAAAAAAGTAATTTTCCGGAGAGACAGGGAGGAACTAATCCATGTTTGTATAGCATCTAGATAAAAACATGGACCGAACAAACAAAGTGATATATTGAAAACGTTAGGTGGGTCAATAAAGGTTCTCTCAATAAGAGAAGAAAAGAAAGATGGTTTAATCAGAGGGTAGGGATAGAGATTGGATAAAAGAAAGTTGTGTAGTTCAATAAGGCCATAGGGAGAGAGATGAGGAAGAGAAAAGGAAGAAGGGGAAGAGAAAGATAAAATAATAGGGTGGGGAGAAAGAATAGTGAAAAGAGGATTAGGTAATTTAGGTAAGAGGTTATAGAGATATTCGCATATGAAACTAATACACGTTCGTATAACATTCAGACAACAAGAAAATGGATAAGCAACGAAAATTGGAATGAATAAGAGTTGAAGACAAGATACAGACAAATGGTGAATGAAAAGCAAACGTATGATATTAGGATGTTAAGAATGTAATTGTGCATTCAACTGCAATGAATTACAAGCCAATCAACTAAAGTAAGACACGACGTCTGGATTTAGTGCATCATCTCTTCTATCCAGAAGTGTGGTGTTTATAGTGGATAATAAAGTTCACCCCAATGAAGAATAGAGAACAAAGAAAAACGCAGATTTTCTTTAATGCTGAATCTTTTCGAAAGACAATCGAAAATTTACGACTAGGCTTGCCTTGTTTAAACCGTGTCTCACCGTAAGGCGAAAACACGATAGAATAGATACTACACTGGTATTACTGCCAAAAAGGCTGGGGCCAGGTAATCAATAGGAATTTCAAAAGATCGGTTACCTATTTATGTGTCTTGATAGCAGAGGAAAATTTACATCAACATTGGATTGGGCAAAAGGTGAAAGATGAGCCCCTAACCCGATCTCCAGGACTCACATCCACAGATTTTTTTTCCTATTTGACCTTTAAAAAATTGTGTTAGCATTCAAAACTCGTCGACATTTCTACAAATATTTTTGCTGACTTTGGAAATGATTGCTTTTAGGTAATTCCTGGCCACAACTTCCAAGGAGAAGCCACAAAAACATTGCAACTGATTGATTATCACTCGAGTAATTAGGTCATTCAGGGTCACAAGCATTCAAAGGACCCATTTGCGGTGGGCAGATCACATGGCGAGGATGGGGGACAATCGATTCCCAAAGTGCCATTTTGTAGTCGTTACACAAGCTCGAATAAGAGGCGATAAGCACCCAAAGTGGCATCACTTATTTCAATACCTCACTTGTACTACTTACCCATAGTTGGAGGAGGGATTTGTGCCTTTTCCAAGGGCCTTTATGTGAAGTGAAAAAAAACCCTTGTAAACAGAATTTGAACTCTGCCTACTGCCCATTCTCCGTTCTACTCTGTGTATATTCCAAGAAATTCATTCAAAGATTTGGAATTCATTTTAGACTGTTAAACTACAAATACTGACTTCTGATCACTTCACCGTAAATTTACCACTTCAATTATAATCTTCATCTTGCTTGTGTAGATGCTATAAGCATATACTTGATATATTGCTGCTAAAGAATTTCATTAATTAGTGCTTTGAACTGTGATAGATTCCTTGTTTCCAGAGTTTAAATATCTATTTAAGACATTCGATGTGAAAATAAGAATTTAAAATTGTCAATAATATATAGAGATGGGCAGATTCATTAAGAGATGATATATATATATATATATATATATATATATATATATAGAGAGAGAGAGACAGAGAGAGAGAGAGAGACAGAGAGAGAGAGAGAGAGACAGACAGAGAGAGAGACACACACACACACACACACACACACAGAAGGATTGATTGGTCAACTCTAACAGAGGTGGATAGATTGAGAAAAATTAAGCTATCAACATGTAATCTATGTCCCAAAAAATTTCCCGTCTTGATGGAAAAATAACAAAAAAACTCTGTACCTATCGGTGGGTAGCCACAAGCAAGGCACTACACGATCGTCAGTGATTATTTTCTGCTTATTCTGTGTTGAGGACATCAAGTGTCCTCAACAAAGAATAAAAAAGTTCATAAATTTCATAGCTGGAAGCAATGGGTCACTTAGAATTAATTAATTTCTCAAATTAAGACGTGAAAATTTATGACGCGTATATGTCTTTCTCATACTGTGTAACATTTTCCAAAGCATTGTTGCTAGTTTGGATTATTGAAATTTTGAATATTGCGTTATTATGTTTATTTAGTCATTAAAGTTGATTTTTTTCTTTTTCATTTTTTATTTTTGTTTGTTGGTATTTATTTTCATACTTGTATTCCAATAAAAATGTTATTGCAGAGAAAAGACACATGTCCACTAAGTAGAAAGCAAATATAATATACCAAGTGACAGCAAAAAACAAAGACAATTATACGTAGTACTCTAATCAGATACAGAGACATGATAATCACATGTTGTTTAATAATAACACTAAAATAGTATGACATTATCGAAATATACATGGAAGAAACCGGTAAACTCTTGAACAGACAAACAGAAATGCAAACATGAGAATAAATTTCCACATTTAGTAGAAATTTATTTTCATGTTTGCATTTTAATATCATTTCTGTTCTTCTGTTTATCAGTTCTGTTTTTCTTTGTAATCAAAGACGATGAAAATACTAACTTCAATGATTGAAATATAACAACATTCAATTCTGAGTTCAAACATCTTTAAAAGTAACCGAAAACATGACATTATGAAGCGGAATCATCGATGAGTTTAAAAGAAACGAATGGTATCGGGAATTAGTCACTTGAAAATAACAAAAAAAAACAGGCTGTTTTGAGAATTAGAAATCCGAGATATAAAGAATTGACTAAATTTGCTCTATTTCTTAGGCATCGTCTTAAGAGACCATGTCTGATGTGCTTCTGGAGTGTTGTCCGAACTTTGAGTCAAGGTATCGTCTGGTGTGGCTGTATGACCAACTGACACGAGCTACTGTAGCACGCAGTCATGGTATCTATATTTTTATATGTATATTCTATATTTCTCAGTCGTCGAGAGGGATACCACTGGCTTTTAGGTCTCTCTAACGGACGACTTTGAATCGGAGTGTGGAACGACCCACGCGCCTTGTGCCAATGACAGGAGAGTCAAAAGCATAAATACAGGAAACAGTATATATATATATATATATATATATATATATATATATATATATATATATATATGTGTGTGTGTGTGTGTGTGTGCATGCGTGCGTGCGTATAATCCAACAAAAGTATTTCCATAGAAAATGGCACGCATGATAAGTGCCCAACGCACCACTTTTTGCGAAAATATTTTTATGTTGGATTAGTTTGATTTCTCTACTAGGATTCCCCCTCCATCATCTCTGATCAAAATTTACTAAGTTATCACACAATAATAGGTTTTACGAGTGAAATATCCCAAGTACTGGCCAATGAACTTACTCAACACCAAACGAGAATAGGTCTTCAGCCAATACATCCTCCATTGGTAGTTGCAACATGGAACCTAACCAATTGAGCTGAAATGTGGAAGCTATGATATCTTGGACTTTCCCCAAATATGCTGTGTTTTCCTGTGATCTGTCCATGTGATATTGAGCATTATTTACTCGTGTACAAATTGCATGGTTCTCAATTGAGGGTCAGTTCCTTGGTTAGGTTCCTTTTTTTAGCTCCGTAGGTGACTATCGGGAGGACGCATTGGTTGTATACCTTCCTTTCGAGAACTAGTGGGATTTTCTTGTTCTTAAAAGCTGACTTTTGTTTCTTATTGATTAGATGTTTTGTATCGCTACAAAAGAATTTTTTCGAAGGATTTAATTACCATATCAATATCTCATAACATCACCTGAAGCCACATTGATTCAAAGATGACAAATGACTTTTCTGCCAACAGGTTTCATCGGAAATTAATTTACCTCCGTCAACAGAGTTGAAAGAGGTATATGTCTTCACTCGACTCCCTCTGTCTTCGCATTATCTCGAGAAAATTCTCAGTGAATTACAATTAACTTTTGTGGAAGGTTGGGCTATAAACCCATGTTGACAGTTACCTCCCATGAACTGTAGCTACTTATTATTTAGTAAATGGCTACGTCAGACTACTTCGTGCAAGACGCTCCATGGAAAATGGGGGGCCAAACGTCCCGGGGACTGAAAACCATGTGCTCTTCGGTGCCAAATGAACAGAGTTTTTTTTTTTTTTATAAGTTCTTGACATTCATTTAATAACGTCGGTGTCTGCAAAGTCATCACGCACCTTCTGTGATACTAATTTTATCGTGAAGTTTTCGAAAACTGAAAAATCATAGGTTTTTCAAATTAACCAGACAAGTTGAAAACCCACATTATGGTTGGTATTTTCTGCAATTTCCTGTGGAAGATCTTAAGTGGAGACTGGCCCCAGAAAGAGGTCAAAAATGTGTATTTATGGCTACTTTGATTCAATACCTCTAATTTAATACACCATTTAGGCTATTTCGAGTTCAGATGAGATAAACAGAATTTAACTTTTAGTAGTATATCGATGGATGGATAGATAGATCAAATCATTATTATCGGGATGAGCACAAACACGAATTATGCAGCTGCAAATCACCCTGACTTTTAATTCTTTGAACAAATTAGGGGTGCCTTGGATTGATAGCACTGGCTGATATTCACCAGTTCGGTACACATTGGTGATATACAGAATCAGTTTTTGAATATTGTGTAGAAATATTGATGAAAATCAAATCATTATTATTGGAATGAGCGCAAAAGCAGACCTCACACGATCGTTTTGGTGAAAATTTTAACGTACTAAAAGCACGCCTCGAGTGTAAACACAGAAAATTTCCTGAGAATGTGTTGCGTGGTTGCTAACTTATGCAGTCACTTACAGATCATTGGAGCTTCTGACAGCCTAAAAGTAAACAGTTATTCTTACTAATTTCTTAATTTTCATACGAGCATGATTGAAACCTATCATCTGTTTTATTTCCCAAAAGTAATTGGAATTAAAATACCAGACTAACTGAAAAATTCCGCCCTCTCGGCGGCCATCCCTACCTTCATGGACCCTATTGTCGTAAAACATTAAATCATTACTTGACTTGAGGTTTTACAGCCGTCGGCTCCATATAACTGGAAGTAAACGTCAGGACGCAAGATTTTTCAGCTAGTGCTGACAAATATTGGAAGTAAAGCGGTTGTTTTGCCTATTAAACTGCAGGAAATTCTTACAGAAGGTTCACTTTAGTTTTCTATTAATTTCTCTCCAAACAACCTGGAAAATGAGAATGAATTCAAATAAATTTGCTTTTGTAAACTTATCATTTACTGCAGATAAATTAAGGGGGATGACAAAATGTATGTAAAAATCGTAGTTATGACTTTTTTAGTGCTTCGAAGGGGTTACAATAAAAATGTGGCTTAAACTTTTTTTTTCTGTCTTTTTATTCTTTAATGACTGGCATATTGATATTTGAATTGCTGATAAGTAATTGTATTTGATTCGTGAAGATAAATATAAGTTAGAATTAGTTCAATGGGATTCGATCAAAGATCGGTTTAGTTTGCATCGCAGTTCTTGTTGAGAATTTATTTATAAAAATTCTATCCATATTTCATGTAATCTTATATGAATACAGATTGAAAAATGAACCCCTATCGAAAATAAATGCATTAAAAGAAAGTAAGATTTTGTTTTATTCAATCGAGCAAATAAACAATAACGATGTCTTCACTACTTAAAAAATCTAAAATTTTGTTTTTATACCGTCTAAAAATGTGTTTTAGTTCAAGAAATCACCGAGTAGCGTTACCAGCTCAACGCAAATTCCTCTTCTTCCTCTTCTTTTATCTGAGCTTGAAGTCAGCTATGGTGTCTGCCAAGATGTAAGATTTTCTATCAGAGTAACCTCCTCTTAGATGAACTGTTGGTCTGGTGAACTTCTGCAGAGGATTTGGAACATTTCTTCGCTTTTTCTAACATCTTAAAAAAAGGGGAAAAAAGACATGTACGCTTTACTTATATCTACAATTAAAAGTAAAAAGTACAACAGTGTCCTTCCGCAGTTCGGTCTCCACGTACCACTAATCCCTCGGCTAGATGGAGTCTTCAAGGTTTGTGGCCAGGACTTTCTCAAAACTTCCCGTAAGAGAAGAACCTTAATTTTCCCCAAATACGCCCTTCATAGAGTTCTTGGAATTCTCCAGTATTATCGTCCTTGTTCCCTCTGATGCTGGTCTAAAAATCCTTGTTTGTCTTGGTGACAATTTTCCATTGCAAAATTCAATCGAGTTTTTACTTTCAAATCTTTCAAATTTGATGCTAATACTTTTTGATTCTATCTTTACCACCTAGTAAAATCCATACGCAAAAACTGTTACTTGGAGAGGACGTAAAATCTTTTTTTGAATCACAAAAAAAATTCACCTATTTATTGATTGAATAAAGATTTCGATACTTAAGTATGAATTAGCCTTTTTTTTTTCAGATGAAGTTTCATTTTTTTTTATGTGATCATAAGAAATACTTCCCCAAGAGTATGTTGATAATTTAGTATACTCATAATTATTGGACGGTAGTGAAGTCAGTGATAATGTAAATTCTGTTTCAATTCTTTTTAATTGTCCCCAAGAGTTCCGTAAAATAGCAGACTATTACAAAATAATAAAATATTACTCTTCTTTTCAATATTCGTAATATTTGTCAGCTTATATAGATTATGTTCTGTGAAAGATTTCCAACATAATATTTTACTTTTATCGAGTTCTTCATCATATTTAAAAAATATTCATGAAATAGAGCAATGAAGAATATGATATTTTCTTAGTATTGTTCTTGTTCTTAATCAGTTTGGATGTCCAAATTCCAGAGTTATTTGTGGCTTCTATTTTCCAGGGATGTTTTTGGTTTATGTCGCTACCATCAGTCTTGATGGTCGGATGCCAGTCGTTTTCTTATTACCCAATGTATAACAGCCGCTACCCAGTCACGCCCTGCTGTAGTGCTCCTTTTGGGCTTTTCCACTACATCCCCTGGTTATATGGTTGACAGTTTCATCAATTTCTCCACTGAGGTTTGTTTGTGGGTACAGTCATCTATGCTGACGAGTCCACTTTCGCCTCATTTCCTATTCACATAGAGTCTATCTGTGTCATCTCTAGGGTGTAGAGCCTAGTTTTTTTTTGTTTTGTTTTTGCTTGCCAGTCCATAGATTGGAGTCCATCCGTTGCCCACCCCCAAAAATGGAATGGGTATCTTATTACTGATACTGCTATCACTGAAGGCTGTAACAGTAAGTATCCTCAGGTCTCCGGCTCTTCTCATAGTGTCTTTGTAGTTCCAAGAAGTGCTGTGGTTTGTACTGTCCCAATATTTTCATTTTTTGAAGTTCATCTATTTCTTCCTGGCTTTTCTTCGTTTGAATCAATCCTGTTTTAATCACTTTTTCCCCCTCTTTTTCTTTTTCCTTGTTTTTTCCTTCTTTTTCTTCCTTTCCTTATTTTCCTTATTCTTCTTTTCCCTTCTTTTTTCATTCCCTTCTTTTTCTTTTTTTCTTTTTTCTCCTTATCCTTCTTTTCTTCCTTTTCTTTTTTCCTCCTTTTTCTTCCTTTCTTTCTTTTCCCTCTTATTCTCTTTTCCTTCTTTTTTTTCATTTCATTTTCTATCTTCATCCTTCTTTGTTTTTGCCCTTTTTGTTTGTTTTCATTTCATTCTCATTACTTAGCCACTATTCGCACCAGCTCGCTTCCGAAATTACCTTAGATTAGAGAAATGGCCACGTTAAGATCTTCTGTAAATTCTATTTTCTTATCAAACACAGAAAACTTCTGCGATTTCAATATATGTAAAGATATCTTGCCTGGTAAGTTTTACATTGCATTCTGACTTTTAAAGACAATTGTAGCCAAACCACCCATCAGACAAATCACATTGGACATACCGGTTTTTGAACATCAAGCGAAGTTGAGCAACATCCAGTCTGGTCATTACCTAAATGGTTGGCATTCTGGGAATGCCACGTACCCTAAGCAGCAAGGGGTTGTGTAAAGAGCTGTTAATCCTCTTAAGGAGAGGACTGATTTTGGTATATTAAACTCAGTCGTCGGTGGCTTATAAGGTGTGAGATACAAGAGACTGGAGTGTCAGGGATAGAGGACTGAAGTGCACAATGACTCTATGATGACTCGATGCAAAAGAAACGCTGGACGCTATTTCCGATTTTGTCTTTTAAGGCTAAAACGAAAAAGTGGTGTAAAGCAAATTTTCTAAAAGCAGAGGGTACCGATACCCTTGATAATTACTATACTGATCAATTGTGCATATAAAGACCAAAATCTTAATTACTTCATTATGTTGAAAAAGGACTTCCGCAATACATGGTATCCACTAAACAAAAATAACTGTTTGTGGATATTTTGTGCTACGGTCTTTGTGCGATGGGTACGGTTGAGATACTATTATTATTTCTGCTAAACCACCCTTCAGAGGTGTTTGCAGACTCTGATACACAGGGTTAGTTCTTAGTGAGACATTCCGCCTTGCCAAACCTTACAAAACTTTGTTCTGCTTAGAGCTTTAGGTAATTTTCCAATTATCGCCGATCTATGTACTGACCAATTACTCAACTTCTGTGATCTTAAAGATCACAGAAGTCTTTGGCAGCGGATTGAACTACAGCCTACACACTCTACTTTTAGACCAGACTGGTCGTTGATACAATTAATCGAAGCTTGCAAAGCAAAAAAGAACGTAAACATCATAGAAAAAACGATGTGTATATCTGAAAGCTTATTTTACAGATAAATCTTCATATGAAAACTAACCACCTAACACTTTAGAAAACGAGAAAAAATCATTCGGTGAGCACGTAATCCAACCCATGCCCTTCTCAAGGGAAATAATTGTGCATGGATCCTCCCTGGGATTCAATCACTTCTTCCTTAATCCACTTCTCCACAAAATTTCATTTTAGAGATATCGTGTTGACAGAAATGAACTACTAGTGATATTATATGGTGTGAACATACAACGAAGGGGTTAATTTCGAATGGATCCGCCCCCAAATGTAATCAATTTCCTCGTAGTCTATTTTACATCCCTCCATCAAATTTCACTGATATTCATTAAGATATTTTAAAGATATTATGTGGACAGACATTAGCATAGTTATCCATGTATGACAGAAAAAAATAACAGAAAAGTATCTGCCAACCAGTCGACTCCTGGATCGGCCCCCAAATTCGACAACTTTATCCACATCCTATTCGAAAGATTTTCATTGAAATCTCCTGAGAACTTTCGAAGATTTCACAAACTGACGGAAAGACAGCCGGACGCGATCGAATACATATGGTTTGATTGTTCGATGGTTTGATGAATTTTTTAAAATTAATAATTAGAATTATTTATTGCCTATAGGCATATATACATGCTGAAAGATATCACTATGTATTTATAACGATACATTTATCATCCAAATAGAATAGATAGAAACAGAACATACCATCAAAGTCAATAAATGAACAACCCTAAAGTCAAAAGTCACCAAAAAAAAAATTCTGTCGAAGAAGCATAAATATGATCAAGATGAATACTATTCAGGACATCACTTGTGTTTCTCACCGGAATCCATCTGACGTAGGGCGAAAAAACATCTAGAAACATCTAGATTCTGGAAAATCTAGATGTTATTAATGTAAATCAAAACAGACCCAAAATGGCCAAAAAAAGATTTTCTTATTTCTCTGAATTTTTGAGATGAGGTATTATTATTATTAATTCTATCATTATTCGGACTATCCTCATCTTGGTTGTTTTTCATACAATGGTTCGGCCGTTGTACTCTACGGCCTTCGTCAGGTATCATCTGGTAACTTTTATTTAAGTAATCTAATGGTTCTAGGTTAAGTCCCAGTATGAAAAAATAATAATACTACTAATGCTAAGAGGGCAGTGCAGTCAATATAACCCCGTCGGTTACATAAAGGATTCGGTTCGTTACTTCCCCACACCTACCAGATGATACCTGATGAAGGCCATAGAGTACAACGGCCGAAACGTTGTATGAAAAACAACCAAGATGAGGATAGTCCGAATAATAACAGAAACAATCAAGATTTTCTACCCGAAAAATATGACAAGGATTTATAGAAGGGGTGTAGTGGGGTGGTGATACAAATTTTAATGTCTGTAGACAAAAAGGTATGGCCAGGAGTGCTGAAAAACACTAACAATGAACAAATACCAAAAGCACACACTTAAAAAGGATAGATAACCCTCCGTCTTTGGTGGCTACGTTTGTTCAATATTATATATTTCAAGAGTGATGCATTGATGATAGATAAACACCATTCTGACTGAAGATGAATAATGCAACTTTTGTATTATATATATAATAAACTGACAATATAAAAAAAAATGTGTAAATGTGTTTGTTTATTAAAATGAAATAAGCCCGTACGTATTTGTACGATAAATGTTTCTTAATACCTAAGACTTGCCACTTTAGTCAGTAGACAGCTTCCTGCAATCATTTGATCGTGCTTTCAAATCACGGTACGGGAATGTGAATTTTACATATCGGTTCACACTCCAAATTAGGTGAGGTTTGTTCTTATCGTTGTTGCTGTAAAAATTAAGTCAAATCCAATTTGGGACTGTGATAATAAATAAGTAAAAATATTTGTACATTTCATCTATTATTTGTTGACAAACAAAAATGTTAGATTTTAAAACCTTTTATGACTTTTAAATAAAGTATGGTTTGCTCTTACGCTGGCTATGGCTTCAGCCGTCCCAGTTTGGGCTTGACATATCTCATTATTGGACCGTTGCAATATGTGGAAATATTTAGAGACAATAAGCACCAGGAGTTGCTTCATTCATTTCACCTCGCAATATTTTACCTGTTCCGTGGGAAGAGATGGATTCATTTCTTTCCCCAGGGGGAATAGTGCCAAATACGAAATTAAAAGATGAGAAAACTAAAGCGAAAACTGATTCTCCTCTGTCCGGTTTTTGTTCCCCGATATCTGATTTATAATTCAATATAGATAACTAGAGAGTACTCAGACAGTATATACATCAGCCAACGCCACAATCTGGGGAAATAATTGTGCGTGGATACACCCTAAAATATAATCAATTCTTCGTTAGTCCATTCTTCCAGACAGTTACTTGAAATCTGTTGAATACTTTCTGCGAGAGACAGGTGAAAAACAGAGGGAAAGACTACCAAATGCATATGTCTATTCAATGTCAGATATAGTAATCATTGGAGCTGACGGCTTCTTTATAGAACCACATGACAGCAGCAGCGGGATTCATGATTGCAGATCACTTCTCACAGCAACAAAAGAATTTCTAATCCAACTGCAAATATTTTTTGATAATAGATTAAGTTGGCACTGAGTGAATACGTCTGTCCAAAAATTGAACTTTGTGCACAGTGCATAGAAAATAATCTTTATGGTAAGAGAAATATATTACAGCAATGGTTCCGTCTCACATTCCAGTCTCTCATAAAAAATATTTAATAGTTGTGTTATAGCGTCCGTTCTAATTGTAACCCAGACTAACAGATGCTCTTGCTTCCGGGAAACTTGTAAAACGAGATTATATCTGTCTAGTTATATATCATCAGTTTACAACAATAAAGTGCCACATCAATCTTCTCTATGATATACGTGCGACAAAAGTACGTGATTCATTACTTCAGCAAGAAAAAAAACATTGACTTCAGCACGAAAAGTACAACGATGTCACACGTATGTAGCCAAAACAAGGGTTTTCATAAAATCTTTGTCTCGTGCTCAAATCTAGTGATTAATTAAAATTAGTGAAATACCTTCATTAAATGTATACCCAGAAGTGGAAATCTGAAGCAATGTATCATCATTGAAGCGACCATCACTGACACCTAATCAAATCTTCCATCACAAACGCTCAAAAGTTCTATTTCACTTCATTTAACTTTCTTCTCTGAATGACAATATTCAGCCGTTCTCCTTTTTGTCTTTATATTTCACCTTCTTACTTTTTGCATACCTCTGACCTACTCCTCTTTCCCTGTCCCCGTCCTCTTCACAGTATTTTTGTTGCGATTCCATTCTCAGAACACTGCTTTTACTACCATCCCTTTTAACGTGACTTTTTTTCCAAAGCTTCACAGACAGGTAATCCCTTTCCCTTGTCCTAATGTAGATCATGTTCGATTCGAATTCTAAGAAGAAGAATATTCATCATTAAGCAGTGATAAGATTTGTCTTCACTTTTTATCGTAATTTTTCAATTCAATTTCTGTACTGATAAAAAGCTGATGTCATCGAGATTTTTGTTTCTCAAATCTATCCCCATTGTGGTGCACCGATGGAACGAGGGTCTATATCTTCTAAAATCGCTGCATTGCTGAGCAAATGCGTTTTCATCGATTTTCATAAGTTTAATATTGGCCAGATAAGTCGACTCTCTAACATGCATAGCACTGCGTCCATCAGAGTCTCGAGTTCATGGGGTGTATATATGATCCATTATGAAAAATACTTATTGCTTGGAAAGTCAAATTATACGCCGGTATATTTCTATTTTCATCCAGTTTTTAGTGAACGGCGTTGCCAAAGGTATGCGCTCAATGAGTGCTTCCTAGGTCTCAGAATCAACTCTAATTTCCAATGACATTTGTTGGCATTTACCCATAGCAACAATGTATGGAGAGTCATATGTATCCACTCATATCTGTCTATGCGCTACCTGATATCTCCAAAAGATCGGTAAAGATTATTTACTGAATGAATTGCAATGGAATTTCGTAGAAGTCTGGGTTATGGTCTACAGAAAAAGCGATTACATTTAGGTACACATCTATGAACGGTAACCTCCCTGCTTCGTAGCAATATGGGATCACCGTGCATATCTTCAAAAGTTCTCAATTAATTCCAATGGCATCTTGTCGAAAGATAAACCAATGGCTAAGGGAAATTTATTCAATTTTGGGGAGAATCCAAGATCTTTATAGGATTTTCATAGTTTAATTATATTTTACTCAACATATAGGAATTTCACCTTTACTTGTCACCTGCAAAATCAAATTCCTCATCAAGGATTTTAAGCAAAACAAACTTTCAATCAAAAGTATCTTTCTACGACTTTGACATTTTAATAAAACAAAACATACATTCAAATCTAGATGTTTTGAATCGTTGATTGCAATCAGCTGAATTTATACTTTATATTTCATTTTGGTCAAGATTATGTACTTGAGGAAAACAGCATACATCTAGACTATCCTATATCACACTATTCAATATTCAACTGGCGTTTGCGTTTTCCTCGTGCTTTCTTGTTTACAATTTTTGCCCTGAAGGTATGATTTCATAAATGATGACGTATCAAGCATTTTGTTTTTCGGTGTTGTTAATGATCGTCTGCTATTAATGGTTGAAATTGTCTGCAAAATATCTAAATTTCCTGCTAAGATGTTGTATATTCATTTGAAACCAAATTATCAAATGAAATTACCATACATTAAGACTACAGGACAAATTATTGATGGAAATTGTTCACTTACGTTAATTCAAATGTGCAAATGTTTTTTCTAATAGTCTGATTTTCGGGTGAAATATTCCCACTTTCTTCTTTCTCTCCCACTGCTACTGCAACACATAATGTTACTATTATATTGCTTAGAATCCTTTTGAAATCGGAAATCACAGATATGGACATGAGGATGGTGGACGTATCGTTGAACTTTGTTCTGGCTTGATGATCATTGCCTTGGGTTATTTTTTTTTAAAGTAGTTATCTGCTACACATGTACTTCGTCCCTGAATATTTTTCTATATTATTGTGTATTATAAGAAGGTTTAGCAATGCAATATATAATGAAAGATACACAAACTAAATCAAAAGATATGAGTTTGTTTTTGTGTCTAAATACGGTTTCATATTTCGAGGTAACTGACAAGAATCTTCCGGCTGAAAAAATTGTCGCCATTATTGCAAATGAAAACGTATGGCCTCTAGCAAAAAAAGTGCGATTGCTGTCCAGTACTAATAGAAACGTCAAGTAAAAGTGTAACAAAATTGTCGACAAAGGTTTCATCAATTTGCAAGTGAGTTTGGTTGACTGTATGAATGAAAACGGAAACCACATAAGCCATAGTTTATGAATAAAAACCAAAGAGACATCAGCCCAGAAGTAAGAATGAGATCAAAAGGCACATCAGCCAGAAAGTTTGAATGAAAACGAAAGCCACATCAGCAACAAGTGGGAATGAAAACATCAGCCAAAGAGAAAGGATGGAAAAAAAGCCACATTAGCCAGAAGTAGAACGAATGCAAAAGCCACATCGGCAAATAAGTAAGAGTGAAAACATCAGCAAGAACGTAGGAATGGAAAAAAAAGTGACATCAGCCAGAGAGTAAGAAAGAAAGCCAGATGTTCACCCGTCAGAGAGTATGAATAAAAACCAAAGCAATATCAGGCAGATCGTACGAATGAAATCAAAAGTGACATCAGCCAGAAAGTAGGGAAGAAAAAAAGCCAAATCAGCCATGAAGTAGAAATGAGAACGAAATCCACATCAGCCAGAAAATGGAAATGGAAATAAAAGTCACAACAGCAGAAAGTGGGAATCAAAAAGAAAGCAATAAAAGACAGGAAATAGGAAGAAAAACCGATGCTATATAAGCTAGAGAGAAGGTATTGAAACGAGAGCCACATCAACGAGAAAGTACAAATGAAAACTAAAGCAATAACAGACAGACGGTAAGAAATGAAATGGAATCATCGTCAGCCAGAAATTAGGAATGAAAACAAAAGCCATATCAACCAGATGGTAAGAATAAAAACCAGAACCAAATCAGACAAAAGGATGACTGAAAACAAAAGCCACAAAAGCCAGAAAGAAGGAATGAAAATGAAAACAAAATTAAAGCAGAAGTCAGCTGGAGAGGCAGAACGAAAACTAGAGTAACATCAGCCAGGAAATATGAATGGAAATCAGAGCCACATCGGCCAGAAAATGGGAAAAAAACAAAAGCCATAAAAGCCAAAAAGTAATAATGAAAATAGGAATGAAAAAAGCAAAAGTTAGCAAAAAAAATGGAACCAAAACAAAATGTTTACCAGCTGGAAAGTATGGATGAAAACAGAAGCCACATCAGCCATAAAGTAAGAATGACACCAAAAGCTACATCAACCAGGGAGTAAGAAAAAGAACGAAAGCCACATGCATCAGAGGGTAGCAATGACAACAGAAGCTACATAAACCAAAAATTAGGAATAAAAGCAAAAGCCACATCAGCTAGAAAGTAGGAATGAAAACTAAAGTTACATCAACCAGGCTGTAGCAATGACAACAAAAGCTACAAAAACCAAAAATTAGGAATGAAAGCAAGAGCCACATCAGCTATAAGTAGGAATCAAAACTAAATCTACATCAACCAGGCTGTAGCAATGACTACAAAAGCTACTTAGACCGAAGAATAGGAATAAAATCTAAAGCCACATCAGCTAGAAAGTAGGAATGAAAACTAAAGTTACATCAACCAGGCTGTAGCAATGACAACAAAGCTTTCACCTAACAGAAAGTATGAACGAAAATAAAAACTATGTCAGCCAAAGGGTCGGAATGGAAACGAAATCCACATTACCTAAAAAAAGTGGGAATGAAAACAATAGCCACATCAGCAAGAAAGTAGGAATGGAAACAAAAACATATCTGGGATTAGGAATGGAAACAAAAGTTATATTAGCCAGAAAGAAGAATGAAAACAAAATCACTGCAGCCAGAAAGGAGAAATTAAAGAGGAAGCCACATCAACTTGAAAGTAGAAATGAACAAGATAACCACATTATTCTTTTTAAGTAATGTGGTTATCGTGTGGTTATAGGGATGAGAGAGAAAGTCACATTAACCAGAAAGTTGGAATGGAAACATGAGCTACACCCGAAAAGGAAATTCATATCAGCCAGAAAGTATGGATTGAAACAAATGTAAAATCAGCCAGAAGGTTGGAATGAAAACAATAACCACCTCAGCCAGTAAGTGAGGATGAAAACAAGAGCTTTGACCGCCAGGAAGTAAGAATTGAAAAAAGGAAACATCAGCCAAAAAGTAAGAATGAAAACGAAAGCCACAACAGCCAGAAAGCAGGAATGGAAAAAAATCAACACCAGCAAAAAAGTATGAATGGAAGCAATAGGTCGAAAATAGGGATTGAAACAAAATCATCAGGTAGAATATTGGAATGAAAACCAAAGCCCTTCATCCAGAAGGTGGGGATGAAAGCAATAACAACATCAGCCAGTAAGTAGTAATGAAGACAGAAATCACATTACATAAAAAAAGGGATGAAAACAAAAGCTACATCAGACAGAAAGAATGATTAGAACGAAAGCCACATGAGCCAGAGGGTAGGAATGGAAACAGAGGCCACATCAGCCAGGAACCAGAAATGAAACCAAAGATCACATAAGTCAAAAAATAAGAATGAAAATAAAAGCCTCATCTGCCAGAAAGTAAAAAAAAAACAAATGATATATCAGGAAGAAAGAAGAATGAAAACAAGAGCCACATCAGCCATGAAGAAGGAACGGAAAGGAAAAGCCACAGCAAAAACAAGGAATGGGGACAAAAGCCACACCAGCAAAAAGAATGAATAAAATCAAAAAGAAAAAAAAAATGGAATGAAAACAAAAGACGCATCAGCCAGCCAAAAAGTAGGAATGAAAACAGAAACTGCATCATACTGTAAGTGGGGATGAAAAACTAAAACCACTTCAGCCAAAATGTAGGTCAAAAACAAAGGCTTCACCAGCCAAAAAGTAGGAATGAGAACGAAATCCACATCAGCCAGAAAATGGAAATGGAAATAAAAGTCACAACAGCGGAAAGTGGGAATCAAAAAGAAAGCAATAAAAGACAGGAAATAGGAAAGAAAACTGAAGCCATACAAGCTAGAGAGTAGGTATTAAAACGAAAGCCATATCAATCAGAAAGTAGGAATGAAAGTGAAAGCGACATAACTATTAAATGCCCTCTATGGGGTAGTTCCCTATACTCATTCATTTATCCAGGATCGTTCAGGTCATATTAGCTGGCATTAATTTCTCTCAAAAGTCGAAGCAGCGGGTTGCAGAGCTGTCTAGTCGTTACTAAAATTGTAAAAAAAATTATCCTCAAAATACCGATAATGCTGAGGAATTTCTGACTGTATATTGACCAAAAACAACATTGATAAGTATGTTTGTCCGATTATCATATTGAATAACAAGCAAGCTTCATCTGGGAAATGTAGTGTTATGTGCTGTAGGGTTCTTACACAGCACTCGTGATTGCAGCTGGCAAGTTTTTTGAATCGTGAGTAACTGTCTTAGCTTATCTCATACTGGTGTCATAGATTCTAGACTCATGCGATGCTGAGGTATAGAGTTTGTAACAGACAGCTTTTTCTCATTTATAAATGTTGCATTGTAATTTCGTGTCAAGTATCTGAGGAACAACATTTATTTGAACCGTTTTCACTTGTTTTGCAAGGATTCATAACTTTTGCATATATTTTCAATGATTGCCTTTTAAGCATAGTAATAAAAACAATACGTGACAACACTGAAGTATTGATAGCTCCAGTATCGAACCCAGTACTTGGAGTACCACAGATGAATCCATCAAGAGTGTTTCATGGGTGGAACCAATTGATCTTCAAGCAAGTTTTGAAATTGGGTAGTTCGCCTCCTAGACCAAATGCGAACTATACGGAACCCAGTCTGCCCTACTATTTACCCTTCGCCTGAGAGAGAGCGGAAGTATTCATGCTTTTCCCAAGGATATTACTGCAGAGTATACACAAGCAAATAGTGTTTGAACCCGACTAGCTGATTCCATTCTCCTTGCCATTAACCGATAGTGATTTTATATACATTTATCACGATCATACTGCAAAAAACTATGTTTCAAGATAACACATCGTTCGTGCTAATTAGGTGTCTGGCACAGAAAGTTTGGATAAATATTGCACAAAACAGTATTACAAAAAAGTTTTTTTAGGACATGGGTGATCATAGCTCTCCACAAGTCGAATCTGTGAATAACCATGATTGTTTTTGGATGTGATAGTGGAGTAGTTACCCGGCGCCTTTGACAATGCCAGAGAGCCTAATCTACTTTACTTTTGTACCTGTGGCTAAGATAAAAGATATACTCGTGCATGATAATCTGAAACCCTGTTTATAAAACATTTCTAAAACCAATGCTATTGAGAAAATCCTAAAAAACACTTTAGTTACTCATTGGGGGTTGAGTAATGAGAAGTATGACTGGTTTTGGTAATATTACATCATCCCTATGATGCCAAAAATACTCAAAATATTTCCAAAATCAAACTGTTTTAATCATCAATTAAGTACCAAGATATATTTATGACATCTACTTAATCCTAAATACTTGACTAAGTTATGCATTTATTGGGATGTTACATATGGAAAGCTACTGGAGAATTTTCGGCAGCAGCAGCCAACTGCATACTGATAAAAAGATTTAGCTCTTTTTCAATAGTGTCTATATAATGTCATTTCAAGACAATAGAATAGGATAAAGAGTTAGAAATGGGTCTCGGTTTTAGTTCTCACTACTCTTAGCTGTTTGCGTCTAAGCTTAGAGAATTAGGATATAAAATCTCGCTACACTCTCTACATTAACACGACATTTTTTACAACGGGTTATCAGCTTTTAAAACATGTTCATTTTCATATCCGTAAGAGTTAAATAATAAGGAAGCCATATTTCGTGCTTTTACGGAATTGGCGATCTCTAAACCGAAATAATTATCATCAGATAGCATCTCATCATCGGAAGAAAAAGGAAGGTTATTACTTTATATAGTCATACTTTGATTAAATATTTACCATTCATTTTGTTGTTTATATTATCCATTATTTTACTTTTTTGAACGATATTTTATAAGTAACACCCCATGTTGCTATACTAATTTCCATCTATGTGTTATATTTCTGTTGCATTGATAAAGCCTTAAAAGTATTTTACAATTAGCTCTCGACGCACAACACATGTTGAGTGTCATACAAAGAAACATGAGCAGAAGAAATCGTCAAGTAACTTAATTACATTTGAAATTGAGTCTTCGGCCAGAAATGTCTATGCAATCATAAATTGGTTCACTTTTTCCAGTTTATCTGAAACAAATGTACAATATTGCTAGAAGATCGGTTATGGAATTGATATCCATTTGTTGTGACTATTAAGTATTTAAACTTTGTTCGTATACTGGATGTGAAATGATCCGAAAAGAGGTTGATGGAAGTAACTATTGGAAGATGAAGAAAAAATTCAAGAGAAAACAGGTGTTACATCTCAATTTTTTTTATTCCGTGTGCATTTCCCGATGCATTTTGACGGGTACCAACCAACTTTTTTCAGAGAAAGACTTGCAGTGGTTCACAGAAAACTTTGTTGTGTACAAGTTTGAGATCAAAGGACAGAAATGGGGATATTGCTGTATTGTTTGGTTGTTTAGTAGGAAGGGAGGTGTTTGTATCTGTTAAGGTGGGAATTGAGTTTGGTTTGAAATAAAAAAGGTCTGTGAGTCAGGGGATGTTTTCTTGAGAACAGACCATTTCAGTCCTTCTCCTCTCCTCTAACTGCCCTTTCTTATCTAAGACAAGGCCAACATCTTCACCTCAAATAGTCACATTCACCAACATATATATATATGTGTGTGTGTGTGTGTGTGTGTGTTGTCGTGTGTGTGTATGTGTTAGTTGCATGCAAGCTGTGTGGAAAGTTATATGCATTTGTATAGAAATGTTCAAATACATAGTCAACATAATTTATGCAGCTATAATATTAGGGTTATACATAGGAAACTAATTTACGCTGCTTATCTAGGATTACCAAATATTGATTCTTGTATCCCTGCTTGATTAAGTCAAATTTTGACCAAATTAAAACTACGTATTCATTTATTTCGTGTAAAAATAAAAAATAAAAAAAACTATCGAAATATTAACAGTGTAGCATATAACCCTTTACGCTCACAACCGGTGAAGACCAAAAAATATTTCAGGTAAATCAGATTTGGGCTTTCGGAAACGTAATTGCACCGGGGCTCATTATGGTCAAAGTGTTCGCTGCATTTATCAAATTCCGTTCGATAATTCCGAAATCAGTTTATACGGATCAGCGTATTGAAGCTGAAATCTGTTATATCGAGGTTTTACTACGCAAACCTGGATGTATGCTTGTGTTCACACGTTAATTAGAGATGGAACAGAAAAGAAAATGTCACAGAAAGAACTTGGTGGGAATGGTAATAAGAGAGTTGGCAAAAGAAAGATGTATCTCACAGGCCTGAATTAATGAGAGAATGGACAAAAGAAAATCAGCCATATCAGCCCTTTTTCGACTGAATCTAGATTTTTCCAACTTAACCAGTAAAAATCTGCGACAACTGATTATATATGATGATATTAAAAGTGTGGTAAAAATAATTTGTTCTGGTTTCTCAATATATGTTCATTTTCTTTGATGAGATTTTTTTTAAATAGAAAAATCCAGCTGATTTTGTTCATTTTTTATGACACTTTCTGCTGTCAAAAACAAAAAATCCTTGGCTATAGTGTTAGTTAAACGTTTTCTCCCCAGTTTAAAGATGTATATACAGGTACTAGCTAGGTATACCGATGTTGACAGGGAAAAAAATAAAATCTGACATTACCACAGATATAATACATGGGACAGTCTGCGGTGTGCGAAAAGTTATTTGATCCCCGGAAGACGCTGTGAAAAGTAAATATGAAACTTACATGAATCACATTAATATAAGAATTGTGGAATAAAATAAGTAAAAAGGGCTATTTGCTTGTGTGTTTTTTCGTTATTTACTAAGAGAGGAAGGGTGTTGTTTATTATAGTGTGTCAGTGAGAAGCAGGTAGTTCAAAATGAGATGAGTCAATCAGAGACGGGGTCAGGATGAGAATGGTCAGTTTCCAGGAATTTTTTGTTTCTTTTCAGAGAGCTGGTATCTGGCAACTTATGGATAGATGTTAATATATGGGGTGGGGCTTAAGTTGAGTGTGTTGCTTTAATCTTTTTGTTTGATGTTGGTTAAAACTAGGTGTCGCTGCGTTTGACGTTATTGTCAACACTGTATAGTAGGATGTCGATGGAATGTAGTGTGTTACTGGATTATTTTTTGTGTGTGAAATTGATAGAAGGTTCTGCTTTTTTTAGTTTATTTACTTATTTACTATATATATATATATATATATATATATATATATATATATATATATATATATATATATATATATATATATATATATATATATATAGGATCCCTCTTCTAACATATCCTTCTTATTTCAGATTAACCTGATTCTCTTCACACAGATACAAACACTACATGCCTACTCCAACAACCAACAACACAGAAATCACCTCATTTCATCCTTCACATCTCAAACATGTAAACAGCATACAGTATCAATGGTTGGCAACTATCAAAAATTATCAGAACGTACCCAAGTTATAATAAAGATTTTCGGAAGGTCACACCTATCTTTTCTCTTAAATTTCATTTCACCTTCCAATCGTCAAATTACCAACATTTGGTTGTATATACATATATATATATATATATATATATATATATATATATATATATATATATATATATATATATATCACAATACGAATCAGAAATACAATATAATTTAAAATGAAACAATATCTGATGTATGATAGGTTTATTTCATAAAAATGCTCGATACACTCGACATTAAACATTGAGTCGGAGTAAAACTTGAAATAAGATGAAGTGAAGGACCTGCAACACAACTCGACAGAAACATAAATGTGTTTACGTAGCGGATCCTTTATTTCATTATATATATGTACATATATATAGAGAGAGAGGGGGAAGCTAAATAAAAGAAAATGGGATCTGTTGATTGTCATATCTGTGCAAATTACCTTGTATGATTTCAAATGTTGAGAAACTAACATAATTGTGGTATATAGTGACTGTTAAGTGTCTCCCGCAAGGAATATCACTTAATGAGAAATTGGGAAAGTTTATCATATCATACCTCCTTCAGATGGTCACACTGGAGTCTCGGAAAACGAGCAATTGTTGCATCGTACCTGATAATATGTCGTCTTGCGTCGTATGTCTATTTACGATCCCGGCTGTAAATAACCAACGCCTAATTAACATCAACAGGGTATTGTATCATAACTTGCAGGAAAACGCACAAACAACCTTGTAATCTTATCTATTGCATACATACGTATGAAGAAATATATAGATATAATAATTATATAAATGTAAATGAATATATAAATATAAATAAATATGCAAATATAAAAAAATATAAACATAAATGAATACATGAATATAGATAAATATATAAATACAAATAAATATATGAATATAAAACATATACATACTGGTCTCGTTTGTCATTCAATAGAAATCACCACACGAGCAACATCATCTAGTAGCATTCTGTATTGAGGGTGATCAATCAAAAAATTAGAAAAGGGGGTGATCAAACAATAAATTAGTTTTCTTGCATTCTGTTGGGTTTTGATCACTAAAAGAATTATGAATTTTTTTTTTTTAAGTCCAAACAAATTAAGTGATCGATTTAGCATGAACTTTGATCATGAATTGAACCCCCTACTAAAAACTTATTCTGGGGGGTATTTTTGAAAAAAAATATGTTTGTTTAGATTTTCAGACCTCAAGGTCCATTTGTGTGGTTAGTATGGGTGATATACACATAGATGTCTGTCCCTAGCCAGCCAGCCAGAAAACTCACTTGGAATCTGGAGAAAACTATGCTGACAGATTTAATGACTTTGATTGACTTGATATATAAATAAATATATAAATATAACCAAATGTATAACTAAGTATATAGATATAGCCCCATGACTGCTTGTGTTGAACGACTGTATCCACTAAAGAAGGCGAAAATTTCAAACCATTTTTATACGCGTGTGTATGTGTGTTTCAGTGCTCCTGACCTCAAATTGACAACCATGCAAAGTACACTCGAGAGATCACAAAACAAAACAGTGTATTAAAGAAATAACAGGAGTCCGGGATATCATAGAATCCAACAGAAAACTCAAGTGACAATAGGCCGGACATGTTGTAAGAATGTCAGACAACCGATGGACATCACAAGTTCAGAAAATAATTGCTCAGCAACGCGTATGTTAGAGAGGTCTTGTGAATCCCAGGGAAGGTCTATATCCAACGAGAGACGCTAAAAGGATGATGATGATGATGATGATGATGATGATGATGATGACAGCATGCATTGAACCAAACGTATTACTGTGCATGGTATATTTCTATACCTTATCAGGGAAGTAGTGTCGTCTATAGAAATGGAGTTGACGACGAAGCTAGAGTATTTTATGTGAATGAACCCTGTAAGCAGTTGCATCACGGAAACAGAAACGAACGGTATGGATCAAGGATTTATGTTGGATTTTCGCTCAAAAACCGGAGCTAAAAGTCGCTCCCGGACCCTCTGACTGGCCTGATTATAAGCAGCTAGAAATGAATGAAAGTTCCCATTGAAAACCATCCAAACACTTTATGCAAATGTTTACATACTCCTTATGAACCTGATCGAGCAATTGAATTCTTATTGAGTTCAATTCCTACCGAATGCCTTGAATTATTGTGGATCTAAAATTAAATTTAGATGTAATAGTTGAAAAAAAAAAAAAAAACATGAAAAACATGCAAATTAAGACGGTTGCAATTTTCTGTTTTTGTCGTGCTGTGCCAGTTCCAAGGTAAAAACACATGCACACAAATTGATACCAGGGGCGAGACCTAATCATTTTTGCACGATCTCTATTCGTACATTACTGTATATATTCTTTACTGATTTACATGGTCGTGAATCTAAAAAAATATAAATAAAGTAAACTTTAATTCGGTTGGCTTTATTTCTTATTCAAATCTATGGCATTTCTATCAACCAAGGTAAATCTTCCCTACAGGTATAAATTGGCAACCTTTTTTCGGAAAATTCTTAGAAAACTTCGAGATGATTTTTTTTCCCGGATAAAACTGTTTCTGACCCATCAAACTTCATTTTTGCTTTTGGAACACAAACCCACCGCTTGACGCTAGGGACACACCTAACGCTTCTTAAAAGAGAGAATAGGTGATACCCGATTCTTCTTGCATTTCTTTCGTAAACTTGTAAAGGGAAACCTACTGTTTACTCAAATGCTTACTTTGAAAATTGCAAGAATGCAAACCAATCTCAATAATAAAACTACTTGTCGGTCGATTCCTAGTGTCTTTGGGTAAAATGGAGATAACTCCTGTTAGCTTTTAAACGAACTAAAAGAAAAACAGAAAAAATATATAAATCATATCTTTATTGCTTTGAATAAATCGAATTAAGTTGTTTTCGTTTGTGTGCCATTTTTTAGCTAGGTAGGGCAAATGTGAGAAAAGTTTGTGGTTTTTATGGACATAAAATTGTTTTCAATCATTTTATTTGTATGCCATTCAAAGCAGTAACAGTATAATTCATGTATTCACTTCAGTTTTTTCTTTGATTGGGGAGACAATCTTTAATTCGTTCTAAGGCTAAAAGGAGCTTTCTCCCTTTTATGCATGAAAACTATGAATCTTGGGAAAGGATTAAGTCTCATTAAACCAGAAAGTCAGTTGATTTAATATATAAAAGGGGCTGAATCTGAGATAGCGTCCCTGTTCCTTGCATTTCTTTGGAAGTATTCACATACAATACAGCCAATGTTTTACATTCATGCTTTGAATTATTCTAAAGTCTTTACATCTTTGAGATTTTGAAAGACAATTCAGAAGCCTAGAGTTTATCCTTAGTACCATTCTTATGAACAATCTCACTTTTGTTTTAAATCAATAATTTTCTTCTGCAAACGACTGTGGGAGGCTTATATAAATTCACTCAGGTTTCTCTGTCAGTCTATTGGTCTGTCTGTTTGTCCATACGGTACGTCTAATAATTTCCAACAAATTCAATGACATTTCCTGGAATAGTTGATCATGTGATTGGGTAAAAGAGATTACACTTGTGAATATATAAGGAATGATCGATGACGTCATGATTGCTCATATTTTAGAAAGAATGAGAACTTGACTATTTTCAAATTTTAACAATATATAATATAGTGGAAAATATTTGATAAGTTGTCTGTTGGTAATGTAAATTTGGAAGAAAAGAAACATTCTAATGTGAATTGTGCCTTCTGCATTGAAAACCAAGAATAGAATTCGCAAGTTACACATCAATGTTCCAATGAGTTGTATTTAAAAAATTGTCTAATGATTTTAAAAAGTGAATGGTGTATTCTGTTAAGGAACAAAATATCTTATCATAATTTGCCAAAATTCCCTCTGTCT
Source organism: Thysanoteuthis rhombus (assembly GCA_963457665.1). Classification (NCBI taxonomy): domain Eukaryota; kingdom Metazoa; phylum Mollusca; class Cephalopoda; order Oegopsida; family Thysanoteuthidae; genus Thysanoteuthis; species Thysanoteuthis major. The sequence goes on along the minus strand of OY735224.1, from coordinate 41,480,065 downwards.
GGCCGTTTTTCCTCCAACATAAAGTTATATTTTAGAAGGCAAAGTTCTTCATGCTAAACTGATCTCCTACCTTTTGATAGAATAAAATTTGTTATTTTCAAATCAATTCTTAAAATCAAAATGTGACGTAAATTTTATTTTTTTATTTGAGAAAAAAATGAGACATTTTTCTGACATATCGTGCTGTTTATTGATAGTACAGGATTACCTTCAAAAGTGTTGGTTTGTTTTATTTTGATGAAGTACGCTTGAAATACCACTGTACAATATACAATGTAACTCTACTTCACTCCATCGATAAATGATTTTTTCCAAAACAGAAACTTTGGAAATGGGGATTATGTAGAATACATGAGAGGGACTTTAATCTTTCACTTTCAATGATCAATATCAAGAGGAAACTTTTTTCCACTTTTAGGGGTCGAAATCGATGGAGAACTTTCATGTTTCACTTTTCAAAATCTAAGGAAATCCTTCCTTTCATTTTTTTGCGGTCAAAATCGCGGAAGGGTGATTATTCCTCTTTTAGGGTCAAAATCGAGAGATAACATTTATTTTCATTTTTAAGGATCAAAATCAAGTGGAATTTTTCTTTCTTATATATAGGGTCAAATAAAGGTGAAAAAGCTTTTTCATTTTCAGGGATCAAAATCAAGGTAAGATTTTTTTCTTTCACCTTTATTGGTAATACGTGGGGTACTTTGTTTCTGACTTTAAGGATCAAATCGAGGGTGAATCACTGTCAAGTTTGAAAATCGAAGGTATTTTTTTCCTTTTTAAAGGTAAAGATTGAGATACAATCTTTATTTTTATTTTAGGAGTCAAACTGAGAGGTTACTTTTCTCATTTTGGGGGTTCAAAATCGAAGGGAAGATTTGTTTCATTTTTAGGGAACAAAATAAAGTGGGAAATTTTATTCCTCTCTTTTTTTAGCTGGCGGAATCTTTTTTCTATCACTTTAAAAAGTAAATTGAATTAAATGTTATCTTTCTATTCCTTTTGAGGGAAGCAATTTAATCCGCTCGTAAGTATTTAGTCAAGTAAATCAAGATCAATGTCATCTTCCCTGGATTGTGGCTATATACGCACTGTACTATATTTCAAACGTTTATTAATGAATTTCACAGAAATTTTGTATTTGAATTTGGGAGTGGATCCAGGAATTTTCGCTAAAATAAATCTAGATTTTGATGTCAATTTTATAGAAAAATATGTAGATTCTATATTAATAATTCCCATCCAATAACCGAATAGAGTGAAAGGAAAACTGTTTTTACGAAAGTTTAAATATTTTTCAAACTTATAAGCAAAGTCATTTAAGCTTCGGTCAGTGAAGGGTTTGACCTTAAATCAGACTGTCTTGTCCTTCTTACAATCATCGATTTTCACCTTTTCAAAAAATATCTCGGGATAAACCATGTATTTTTATCTTTCTTTGATTCTTTATAAAGGCATACGTTATTGGAACTTCGTTGTGTGACGTTCAAATTCTATTTTGGACTTCATTGCAGATGGCACCATTCACATTTACAGAGTTTTTAATCTTTTCAATTTACATTTCTGACTGACAGAGACATCATATCAAACATTTCCAGAGTTACCACATAATCGTATTGTAAAAAAAATTAAAAGTCTTATTTTTCTCCTTTTTTTAATTATCATTGGTAGAAGTAGTAGTCGTAGTAATAGTGATGATGATGATGATGATGATGATGATGATGATGATGATGATGATGATGATGATGATGATTTAGAGCATTAACCACACAAGACTGATACAAATACCTGGGAGTTCTAGAATGTGACATGATGAAACGGGAAAAAATGGAGGAGAAAATTAGAGGCAATCTTAAGAAGATAAAGAAAATATTAGAGACCAAACTAAACGGCTGGGACATTATAAAAAGAATGAACACATGGGCTGTATTGGTAGTAAGATACACAGGATCATTCCTTTGATGGACAAAGGAAGAACTCCATTCAATGGACCAGTGAACAAGGAAGCTATTATTAATGCACAAGGCCTTACACCCAGAAGGTGTCACGGATAGGCTGAACATGAAGAGAAAAAAAGCGGAGGATTCAGCAGCATAAAGAACTGTCCAAAGAGTCAAAGCAGGTCTAGAAAAATATGTGCCAACAAACAGTGAAGAAATCATAATGAGTGCCCGAAGCAGCACAACGAAAAACAATAGAAGGATATAATAACTGAGAAGCACAGCAAACAAGGAAAGAAAATGGGAACAGAAGAAACTATCCAGACGGAGTATAAGCACAGACACGATAGAGTAGCAAAAGTGATACACTCGGAACTGAGCAAATGAATGAGATTTCACCATACGGAAAAGTAGCACCAGCACAAACTGGAAACAGCCCTGGAGAATGGAAACCACAAATTACTTTAGGACTTTGACATCCAATTCGACCAAGCCACCTGAGCGAGAAAACTAGACCTCGTAATTGTGAACAAGAAGAGGAAAACCTACCAAATAATGGACAAGGCCACAAAGTAGGTAGGAAGGAGATTGAAAACATTTAAAAAATACCAGGACATTGCCCAAGAACTGAAGGTGTGAAACATGAAAGTCAGGATAGTACCAGTAATAATAGGTGCAGTGGAAACCGTACCAAAGACACAGGAGGCGAGATTGGAGGAACTAGGAGTAAAAGATTGAGAGTGTGCAGACCACAGCACTATTAGGCACAGCATGAATACTGAGGAAAGTGCTTCCGTTGTTATAGGTGAGGGAGAGATGTGAGTAAGGCTGAAGACCTGAAGGCATTTATTGTCACTCAGTCAACCGGTGTGAAACTTCAAACCACGGCACTGTTGTGGACTGTGGTAGTGTGGAGAGGAGGACTGGAGACCTGAGGAGACTTGCAGTCATTCAGTCTCCGGCTGACCACGAAGCACTTTGAAATATACTGAAAGCAACATTCGAAGAACAAGACCATAGTGCAGCTGGGAACAGCACAAATACTGAGGGAGAATGCTAAAAAATACGAGATGTACGACCCCCAGCTGTTAGCAGTGACTTAACAGGGAGAAGAGAAAAAACACAGCATGGTGGTTGAGGTACAAGCCACAGTGTTGCTGTCATGGGTGAAGGAAATATGAGATATGTCACCCAGGCAACAGCGATAACCATCAGGTAACTGGTGCAAAAATGCAACAACGAAAAATTCTATCATCATTATCATCATCTTCATCTACCTATTATTATGATTGTTGCCAACGTATCTCGTGGATATTCGATGCAGGATCTCAGCAATTTGGACATGTGTAATGAATGGAGCCAAGAAAAAGAAAGAATGAATATTTTTTAAAGTGTGACTAGTAATAAAACATGGAAGAGAATTGTTTTTCGCTTCTCTTCAAAGAAGAAGGAGACAGCAAAGACGACGACGAGAAGAAAAGCTCCCTTTTTTGGAGGAGTGGAGAAAGGAGCAGGCTAAACGTGATTTTCATGTTATATACTTTATTTTACTCTTTTAAAAAAAGACATTCGATGTATAACAACTTGATGTTTTACTGGTTTATGACTTTGGAGGTCATTTAAGGTCAGTAGAAACCTCTCGAGTCAATCTTTGTAAACAAAACATTCTCTTATTAGAAATTTACCCGATATTCTATCTTTTGAATGGCACAAAGATTTCCAACAATAAAATCAATTCTAATCAAACTCCAGGCGGTCTATCATAAAAGAACGCATATACCACCAAAACGAAGCAATTAGGGAGTTGTAGTGACAAAAATCACACAACCACGCGCATATATAGCCAAAGCCTTTGTTTCTTGTTTTGTTTTTGGTTGTTGTTGTTTTTTGTAATGTTTTTGGGGGGAGGGGCTGCATCCTCGTATTCGTTTTTATGCAGGGATCTTAATTGTTATCCTGCTCAACAAACAAACAAAAAGTGTCTGTCAGAAAAGTAGAAATTCAAAGCGAAATCTTTTTTGAGTGAGTAGCTCCTGTGATTTCTGTTCTATTTTTCGTATTTGTTGGAAAAAGTCTTTCGAGATACAACACATGGTAATTATCATATCAAGGAACATGAGCAAAAAAAATCAACTCGCTTGATGACATATTGAGTTATCTGCAAAAAGTGTCTATGCAATCATAAATTGGTTATTTTTCTAGTTTATCTGAAAACGAATTTACAATATTGCAAGAAAACCGGTTATGGAATTGATATTCATTTGTAGTGGCTATCAAATAATCAAATTGTAAATGTGTAGTCTCACTGGGTCCTTTGGGATATTAATGCTTGCTAGTTTTATGCTTTCTCTAAAAAAGATAATCATTTATCGATATAATGAACAACGTGACTTTGTTTGTAACAATGGAATCTTCCACTTTACGGTAACAATTTTGCTGATGAAAAATATCCCCTGCCACGGGCTCTTCTACTTTAATGTCACTTTTTAATTGAACATCAGATCTGAAACTACTGAAATTACATTGTAAACAGCTTTGAAGTTGTGAACTATTGAGTCAACTAAATTATATACGCAAGTAAATCATATACGCTTCAATTACCTTATATGATTTTAGATAATGAGAAACTATCAAGATTGTGATAATAGTGACTGTTGAGTGTCTACTGCAAAGAATATCGCCTAATGAGAATTTGGGGAAGTTTACCATATCATACCTCCTTCAGATGGTCACTGGAGTCTAAGGAAACGAGCAATTGTTGCATCGTACCAGACAACATTGTCGTCTTGTATTGTACGTTTATTTTCAATCGCAGCTGTAAATAACTAACGATCAATGAACATCAACGATACATGGTGTTATAGCTTGCAGGAAAATACATAAACTCGTAATATCTCGTAATATTATCTATTGCATGATAGAAATTGATATAGATATATGATTAAAAAGGTAAATATAGATGAATATTTCAAGATATAAAAGATATGTGGGCCTGGTTAGTCACACAAGAGAAATTGTCTTTTAATCCACGTTGGCAGTCTGATGTGTTAGGAATGATCAATTAAACAATTTGAAAAAAGGTGATCATTGATTAAGGCACTTCTCTCAACTTTTGTTGGGCAGAGATCACTGAAAAATTTTGTATTTGACGTAGGATCCAAACGTGAAACATCTTTTGTTTCACAATACATTCAATTTTAAACCTTTTTTTAAACAACATTGAATAAAATAATTGGAATGTGGTGTCTTGCAGCATCCTCCATATTCACCTGTTTCGAGTATTTTGAACCTAATTTCCCCGGTGCCTTGCATTAGCTTCAGGCTCCCCGGGGCCTTGCATTAGCTTCGCATCTATTTTCATGCAAGATGGCATGTTTTATATTTGTTTTTTTAATTATTTCGGAGTAGAGAATCCTTGAGTTTTTTTAAGTCTTTTCGAAAGGCTACGATTTATTCGTAGCATCATTTTTATGAACGTTGTCGTTTTTGATAATGTTCTCGAATTTATGTTTTTCCTCTGCTAATGACATTCGAAGAGTTATATGAATCAGCTCGCATTTCTCTGTCTGTCAGTCTATCAGTCTGTCTTACAATAGCTCACAATGAATTCCAATGACGTTTTCTGGAAGGGCAGGCCTTGAGGCGAGGAAGAAGATATTGAATTTAAGGGGGAGATCCAGCAATTCATCTGGTTGAGAGACATTTTTATAATTTCTTTCAAACATTAATGGGTTTTGTATTTTTTGGCAATATTTCCAAAAGTTTTCAATGAATTTCAATGAAATTTCATGCGGAGTTATGTCACAGCCTAAGGAGGAATCAATCAAATTTTAGAGTAGATCAAAATATTTTTACAGTTACGTCTTTCGCATTTTAACTGTATATGAACCGATTTTCATTCAGTATTTGCTGAGAATGGAGTTGGTAAAGCTCTCTGGGTGCTCTCCAGATTCATGACTTTATCATTGATAATAATATTGTTGTTCTTTCTCGTTGTTTGTATTGCCATTATTATCATCATTATTATTATCATTGATGTTGTTGTTATTATTATTATTATCATTATTATTATTGTTATTATTATTATTATATTATCAGTTGCCTGGTGATCATCGATGGTGACTGAATGACAGCAAGTCCCCTCAAATCTATAAATCTCCTTTTCACATTCTCACAGCCAACAGCAGTGCCGTGGTTTCAAGTTCCACATCAGTTGCCCGATGGTTATCACTGAAGGCTTCGACAGTAAGTCTCCACAAGTCTCCTGTACTCCTCTCATATGTCCCTCACCTATCACAGCAGCACTGTGGTTTGTACCCCTTCTACCATATTTTCTTACCTCTTTCCTCCTCTCCCTGTTACGCTATTACTAGCAGCTGGTGGTCGTAGATCTCATATTTCTAGCACTCTTCCCAGTAATCGTGCAGACCCAAGTAGTGCTGTGGTCTTGATAGTCTCAATCCTTCCCCTTATCCCAAGTTCTTCATTCTCTCATGAAGAGAAAGCATATGGGAGAGCACAGCACGTAAAGGGCTACCTGAGTGATTGTGTTCCAATAATTTTCCTATGTCGAATGTCACAAAGCTTTGAAATTAGCTACTTTCACCCGAATATTTTTTTTTATTATTATTATTAAGATGTAATCCGTCAGTATTTTGGGAATAGTGATATCTCTCCCTTATTTATCATTTTTTTTCTTTTTTTTTTTCTTTTTTTTTTCAAGTCTTGTCTCAGTAGAAGAAGCTGGTCTGTTAGCTTGGGAGATTCAATTATCCGAGTCATTAATTTTACATAAAAGGATTTTACACTTACTTATCTCGTTATCCAGTTCTGTCCTTTACAATTGCAGAGTCGTTACCAGCAAACAAAGTCAGAAGAAGTTTGAAGTGACGTACAATTTCTTTTCCTACGCAAGTTTTATTTTGTGTGTCGCAGTTTTTGTGTCCATGGCTGTTTTTGTATTGCACTTTACATTAATGTATAACAGATGATGGTGCTCTTCTCAATATACAGGTAATTGCCTGTAATTACTACTTTCTGGATTTAACAAAAAGAAGGATATCCAGGAAATTTGCCACGATATTATTCAGTGCCTTTCTTGGTCATCCCTAGTGTCTCTACAATAATTTTCAGGTGGCCATCGACTACCATGCTGGGTGTATTTGCTTTGATGAGTCTGTCAGTATTTACTGCAAAGTCCGATATCATCGTGGCATTCTGTCTTCCAGTTACTGGGTTTGGTTGGTGTTTATACCAGTCATATTCGACAGAGAATCCCTTAGAAATTTACAATGAATGGAGTCAAGAAAAACAAGAACCATAAGTTCAACGATGAGTACACCATCTGTGTAGTAGGAAGCAGGAGGAGGAAGAAAAAGAGCGAGTAGTCTTCCCTCGATTCTAGTGCACGCTAAATGGTTCTAAGCTTGAGGTTTATACTTACGCTTAGATCCCATGTTTCAGCTCCATAGAGTGGATGAATTGGTTGTATACAGTTCTCTTTAGAATCAATGGGATTTTTTATATTCTTAAATTGCTCATACCTCTTCTTTCCTTTCTTCCTTTTCTCCCTCCTACCCCCTATTTATGTTAAACATAAATGAGACCGTTAGACCCGTCGATAAAGATGTATAGACATCTAAAAAGAATCAATTAAAAGAAAGAGAAATAACTGAGTGTAAAATATCGCAGAAAAAAAACTTGCTGGATTACATACCTTCACGTTTTTAGTTGTAATAGACTCTAATTGGAATTATACACTGTGGGAAACCAGATGAAAGTGTATTTCTGACAATACATCGAGTCAATTCATTTACGTGTTTTTAGGTTGACTCTATTTTGCTATATCGGTGTGAGTTGTAACGAAGACACTTGCTTGTCATATTTTCATGCAATATCGTACGCCAGTGATTCTAAATGTGATATTATGACTCAGGAACCACACAATCTCAATTAAAAAGGGAACCTGCGGGCATGTTTTCAAGCGGTAGAATCAATAGACCTTCATGATCTCGACGCAAGAATCAGAGATTTCCTTGTAAACATCCCACTTAGATTGGTTGCTGGTGTCAGGAATGCCTGTGCCAATCGGTGTCTCGTCTTGGTTTGGAAGAAAAATGGAAAGGTAAGTATATAGTGATTTTTAGCGCCTCGTATATCAAAACGAGAAATCTTTTTTTCTTGAGGAGTTTGCGTCAGAGTTCAAAAATTGATAGAGCTTCGAACACCATATACATTTCGAAAGATTTGAGTAGGAAAGGGAGATATAGTGAAGAGGGGAGACAATGAGCAAGACAGAGGGACACAGCTCCAATCGATAGAGACAGAGATAGATAGCCTGGGGTACTAGCCTGAATCCATGCATTTGGATAGCAGCATTGTTGTGTTTCAAAATACAAAGAGCATCTACAGAGCAAAAATACACTTTATCAAACTACAGTCCATTGGAAATCGATATCATCAGCCACTTTCTATGAACGACTAGTTTATCCCAGTAAAGAAATTACGGATATACAGGTTTTGCCACCTATCTAAAATTGAATATCTTCTATCTGGCTTAAATTGAAGAAGCAATATCCATGAAGATCACTCTGTCCATTATATAATTACAATTCAAAACCAGTTGGAACGTTACAAACATATCAAATTATTGCTTGTTCGCCTGAGAAGAATCCCCAAACTTGCATTTACGCATTCCAAATATGTATTAGCGATTGTTCTTCACAGAATATGGGAACAGAATGTATATATAAATAACGTGATGGTCTTATGGAAACGAACTCAGAAGTGATTGACGACTACAGGACCACCAAAAGCTCACTTAGAGTAAATAAAAGTGATTGACTCATTTGTTCCAGAGTGAGGCAGGAGATGTATAGTCAGACACAAATTTAGAGTCGAATCAAGAGAAGTTATACTCATATTTTCCCCTACTGCAATCGAAAATGCAGCCCTGAAAATATACATCTACATAGGACAAGGAATATCCATTCATGCCTCAAAAGAAGCAGAAATCAAGCGAAGAATTACTCTAGAATGGCAAACTTTTGGTAGAGTAAGATCAACGTTCAAGATCACCAGAATCACATCAGTTCTAAAAAGGGTATACAACCAATGCTTCCCCACCGATAGTCACTAATGGAGCTGAAACCTAACCAATATATTGATCCTAAAACTAAGAATCATGCAGCATGCAACGGAGAGAATCATGGAGAGATCACAAGACATCACATTTTGATGTGCTGTCTTTTGATCTCTCCATGTGATGTTGATGAAATCAGGAGTCTGAAACATCATAGAAACCATTGGGAAACTCAAATTGCAATGGGCTGATCATGTTGCAAGAATGTCAGACAACTGCTGGACATCACGATTCACAATGTGAATTAGAAGATATCATTTGCAAAACCGTTGTCGACAGGAAAATAAGAGGGCATGAAGAGGTTTAGAAAGTAGGATGATGATGATGATGATGATGATGATGATGATGATGATGATGACTTTCCCCGTCTTTATTTATCTCATCCCATTCTGCCTGTTCTTATTATCTTCATGTCCCTGAATTCAAGATCTCTCAACTGAATGATTAAAAAATATCTTATTCCACGATCATTCCTGTTTATATCTCATTCTTCGTTACTTCTGTTATTAATGTGACTGTTTTTCTTCCATTGACGAATATCTAACATGATGATGATCATCAGCACGATCATCACCACCGGTTATTTCCGGTCCACTGCTGAAGAAAGGCCTTCCTCATCGATAGGGTAATAGCTAATTGACATCAACCTTTGTCCTTCTCTCAAGGCTGAAGATCCTGGTCTACACTGTTATTTCACCCCTAGTGTGTACGTTAGAAGATGGATTTGTGCCTTCCTCAAGAGCATTACTACAAAGCGAACGTAAGCAGCCACGGGCAGATTTTGAAATTCCATTGTCCAAACCCTCAACTGTTCCGCCATTTGCACGTCTATTATATTATAAGCCACCAATTTCCTTCACTAATACTAAAGAGTAATATTTTGTTGGTTCTGTAATTTGCACTAAAACAGATGCATAGAATTTATTGTAAATGGATGGCTGCTAATACACTGAAGCAGAAAACAGAAATTTACATATCAAAACGCTATATCCATTGGTGCCGACGTCAGCATAATGTTGATAATTCAAATGGATGACTTCTTGTTCACTAAACTTTTCAAAATGGAAAGAAATTCGAAGTGTGTAATTTTTAGATAAAAGATTTATGGAATCAAGAAAATTCCGCTCCAGCCGCGTTGGATAACACCCTGCGTGAAGTAAAGAATGCCTTCGTAAAGAATTTTCAAAAATGAGAATTTTTCATTGAAAGGGTTTTAGTGTAGAGGAAAGATTCTAAAAATGTAACACAAAATCTTCGAAGTGGGCGGGGATTAAAGCAAAATAGGAGTACGCAAAAGCGTAGGTGTGAAAACATGAAAATATCATCTAAAGGAGAACGGCTGAACATGGCTGTCGAACAAAGTGAATTTAGAAGGAAGTGCAAAGCAGAGCAATGGATATCTTAGTAGTAATAATAATAAAACAAATGGTGTAGACAAAGTTCTGAAAGAAGGAATACAGAGTTATATCAATGATACCAAACTTTGTCTCTCCAGACATCGTTACGGATATAACTTTCCAAAGTTTAAATATGAACAACAAACGTCATTTCTTTTGCCGTTTATAGAGGAGCAAAAGACGCACAGCAATGTAATGGAGGAAGACATTCAAGATGGCCTTGCTGACAAGAATCCGAAAAAACGATCAATGAAACAAATGGGAATCCTCAAAAGCCAGATATGGACCTACAGGGAGAAATCACACCTGATAAAAGTGGAATTTTACACCGTCTAGATGTCATCGATAAAAAATTTTGACTACAAGGAACTGATTTCCCTCATAAAGTCTACAATCAAATGTTTGTATCATTCTACCTTAGGCATATAAGTTCATTTTTCTTCAGTACTGATTGCAACACGAAAATGTATCTCGTTTTCATATCTTTTCCTTGATAAAATCATGTAAAATATCAAATTCATTCTGGTTCATTCTAAAATACATATGATATCAACTTTGTTGTTCTTGTTCTTCAACTGATGAAATTCACTCTTCTTTCTAAGTATATCTCGTGTATCCACTCCTTTCTGAGGCCAATCTTTTTTTGGCTACGTGAATGGCAACAGTATTTACTACATTTTCCTTAAAACCCGAAAAATCAGTTGAACTTCAAGACTTGTATCAGATCTAAGACAGACTTCGGAAGGAATACGAATCATGTAACATTTGGAGACGACCTGTAAAATCACGTGAGGTTACGTGACACAATTTTTAATCCTACTGTCGATTTTCATAGTATTGAGGCATCGTTCTCTGGCATGAATTAACGTGACGTAATAGCAATATGTTCCCACCTTGAGCATCTGTCTTCATTCCCTCTTTGTTATTCCAATCTTTACATTCCTTCACAAATTTGTCCATTTGATGGAAAATAAGCATTTTAGTGAAATGTTTATATTAGAATCCAAAATAACAAGAGGACCTGGATACCAAATTGAGTCCCCTTGGGTGTCGCTTTTAATGCTAATATCAATAATTACGTCGATAAAATCAAGCAAATGATTTTTGGTTTGCTGCATCGAATCCCGAAAAGAATTTTCACAAATCTGACCTTGTTGTACTGAGTGCAAATGTAGTTCACAACAAATATAACGATGATAAACATGCATCATTTTTAGAATATAGAAACACTTTTGATATTGATTGATGGTGATAACTAGAAAAGAATTCGATTTTGAAAGTAAGATGCCATATTTCAAGACAGAAATTATGTATGTAAATACTGGTAATTTCAGGTCATTATTTGTTTGACCAGACCAAAATGTATGACAATATGGGAAGTTTTATTCCAGAGGTTTTGGCCACTTCCTGCGCTTCTCCAAAAAGCAACTGATGCAAAAAGATAAGGGGATAATTGCTAATAGCTGGAAACATTCATTCCACAATTCAATGTTTTTAATTATGGATCTGAAATATCCAATTATAAACATCAGGAATGAGATTTCTATAATTGAAACAAAACATTCCAAAATTGTCATTCATTTTTCATATTGTCCATACCAATATATATATATATATATATATATATATATATATATATATATATATATACACATCGTTCTGCGACTATAGACAATGGAATGTCCCTTCTATCGTGGAAGCCTAGGTGAAGTGTATAGAGATGTTGGGATACACCTTTTTCATAATCTCCCTCTTAGTCTTGCTGATATAGTCCAGAGATAAGGAGTTTGGTACGTCTGGCACAAGCTGACCTATTGGAGCTGCCAGAAAGGCATCAAATTGGGAACCAGCCAACTTGGTTTGGGATCAGTTGTCATTCACCTTGACTGGTTATCTCCCCAGTACAAACAGATCCTTGCTCACTGTTTTTCACCGGCGCATGCTGAGAGCAAAGAGGCCAAGTTGTATCACAAAGGTAACTGACTGATCAACGATGGAACTTCATGACAGCCACACCACCATCCGAAATCTGCTTGTAGAACTCAGTATGGTCAATATAAAGAAAAATATAACAGTGTGGATAATTGACTAACTGTGCATAAATTCACTCTCTCACCTTCCCTCACCTCTCTCTCTCTCTATATATATATATATATATATATATATAAATATATATATAGTCTCTCTCGGTACATAACTCGTGGGTTATACGCCAATTTTTATTTTTTTTAAGTGACTCGGTATTGTAAATTTTGCAGGTGAAAAATGAAACTGATATGCTGATAGATAATTTGGTTTTGACTAATCTATGGTGGGAGACTGGAGGGGAAATTAAGATTAATCAATTGATTAAAACTAAAACTGAAATCAGATGTTGTTGGTTGCATCTAGATGTCAGGAATTGCTATTCAGATGATTTTCGATAAAATAAGTAGTACTAAGTAATATTTGATGAAAAAGATTAAAATCCCATTTAATCTATTAATGATATGTAATATATTTCCTAGATTTCATATATATATATATATATATATATATATATATATGTGTGTGTGTGTGTGTGTGTGTGTGTCTGTGTGTGTGTGTGTGTGTGTGTGTGTGTGTGTGGAATATCGATGTTTCTAGATGTTTGACTCAATTTTAGATGTAAATTTGAAAATAGTGTGTGCAAATTTTGCTCTGCTAGATCCACACGCAAGAACAGAACTAACGCATCAATGGCCTGACATTCAAGCTTGCTATTTTACACTTTCATTTTATTAAAGGAAGTATTGCAAACAATGTTATTCACTTTGATTGCTATCTAATTTCATCTTAATCTTGTTTTTTTATTACAACTCAACTTAGGCAGTCAAGGTGAAGATCAAACAGTACGGATCAGAAATACAATAATTATTCTGGTAAGGCTACTAGTACGAAAACGTAAACAATAGACTTGACTTCCCTAGTTGGAGTGGAAGTTCAATTTTGAATTACTTTTTGAATTTTTGCCAGTTAGCTTTCATGCAGTTTGCAGCATTTTGGAAGCAAGGTTTACCTCTTGCAAGAGGGGCATGGGTTCGATCATCTCTATGGCCTGTTTTTTTTTTGTTGTTTTTTTTGCTTTGTTTTTCGTATGTTTTTTAAGCGCTCTTCATTCGCTATATTCGCTTGTAGCAAAAACAATTAATCCATCCACTTGTTACACCAGGTTGCATCTTTAGCAATGTTTTTCCCCTGGCTTCATCAGAGGTTTCCAGTCAACAGACATCAGACCCCTTCACTGAGATCCAGCCGGAACTGATCAAATTCCGACTCGCATCTCAGCAGCAGTTTGCTACTTAGCTTAATCTCATTTCTCCAGCGGCCTTTGGAGGCGGGGTTGCTGTCAGTCACGATATTTTGGGAGGTTAATTTCCATACTGACGGAACGCCAGCCAATGCGATTATTTCCTCTGCCTCTGCCGTATCACCGTGTTCATGAATGAGCTGGCCAGTGCCACCAATTTGGTTGGTTTATCGTCCGGTCGTACGCGGCTGAATGGACTAAAACCCGTTGAAAGTGGCTTATTTGATGTCAGGTAAGTCCATTTTTTCGGTTTTCTTGACTGAAAAATAATAACAGACTTTGATTGTAATATTGTCTGTAATTTTTACAGATGGCCTTCCAATTTGTGTGCTTTTCCATACCTCTGGAATGCGACAGGAATATATAATACTACTATTAAAAAAATCGATTGATCGATCCCATTTTAAGGGTCCTTGTCGGACGAACGTCAGGTAGCATTATATCATCACATGCGATTCCTGTTAGCACACATTGAATTCAGCAACCTTGTTACTCATTAGTCATTGGGCACAGACATATCCAAAGATTTGGTTATCTGAAATTCTAAGTTTTATGGCCAATCTTCTGGATGGGTTCCCTGTATCAGCTCTTTGGGTTTCTATCGGGAAGATACATTGGCTAGAAACTCGATGGAAGTGAAAGGTGGCTGGACACCCAAAGGTTCCAATCCCGGCCGAGACAGTTTGCGTTCATTTTAGATTAATTCTATTTCGGAAGGCATGAGTCCATTTTCTTCTACTTGTCAACACGACATGGGCCAGGGTGGTTGGGTAAAACCTATCACCCTCTATAGATTGCATTTACTCGGAGAAATCAAACAATTGACTTTAAAAAGCAAATATTTTTTTCTTTTAAATAGAGCTAAATATTTTTTACGGTTCAGTAATATTCATGAAATTTTGTAAGCTTTGGGAAGTTTTGCATCATTATAAAACTGTTCTGAACAGAATGCTTTCATTTAGTGAATTGGAGCTCATAAGTTACACAGCCTATAACTAAGAATCACTGGATTTCCCCTCAAGTAACTCATGAAATTTTTTAGCATTTTTGAGGCATCAGTATTTCAGTAGTGACTGGACACGGTTCCACAGGTTGATAACAAGAATCAAATTGTAAATGATTTGCGATGGAGAGAAGCGACTTCTCGTAAAACAGATGAATCGACCCGTTTCTTGCACGGAATTCGGAGATGACTTGATATTTGAAGCACAGAAACCTCAGATACGTGTAAGATATATTTATATGCAATCATCTACATTACATTGGAAATTCCTACGCATGAGGGTGTGTGAAACTATACTGGTGATATACGAGCTGCGGAATGACATAGCGGTCATCAGTATGGAAAACGGAATTGAAGTGCAGAGTTCACTTAGGTAAGGCATGAATTCACTTTCTTCCAAGCGAAGGGTAAATAGCAGGGCTGGAAGCTCTTTATCTGTAAAAAAAAAAAACTACAGCATTACAAAAGATCTTGTGATTTCAGTTCGGCTGTTCTTGAGTTCGCCCAATAGGGGACGAAGTTTGCACATAAATAAATCTGTTAAGGTAATTCCAGTTAGAAGGCTGTTTGCTATTCTGTTGCCGTCAGTTATTTTGACCGTTAGAATTGAATAACGGCTTGACATTTGGAAGACGTAAGATCGGTCAGATGATCTTGGTCTTCAATCTCCTTTTGGAATACCACAGAGACGATTGTAACTTAGGTAAGACCGGCTTTGTTCTTTATTATTATTATTATTATTATTATTATTATTATTATTATTATTATTATTATTATTATTATTATTATTATTATTATTATAATTATTATTATTATTATTACTGTGCGAACAAACTTTTTTTCGGTTTTTTCAACATGGTGCTATAATAGACAACCAGTAGCAACATGAGGACATTTGGTAGAGAGGGAGATATAGTTGCAATTGGTGGAGAGATTACTCCTGATACACAAAGTTGCTAGCTTTATGTCATTTGGGGGGGGGATACCACCAGGAGACGATCAAACAAGGTAAGACCGGCTCTGTTCAACCTTCAAATCGTAAATGTTTATTGGTTCAAGCCAGGGGATTGACTAGACCACTGAGACACCTTTACATTGTTCTAAGCAAACTATTTTCAGAATTATTTTTAGCTATATAACCCCAACCTAAAGATAAGAGCACTCAGAACACCTACAAAAATCTGTAATTTTTCCACTCTGCTTTGTTCCAAGTGAAAGCACTATTTCCTTCAATTTTTCATATAATGATTTTAAATTCCTGACTTTTCATCCTAACCCAATACTAATGTAATCGCGTCGAGGAGTTTGCTACAAGAAATAAACAAAATAAAAGCATTCAGAAAATGCATAATCCTACAAATGCAGTTGACTAACCAGGAACTGGGCGAAAGTTAAAAAAAAAAATTAATCACAGAAGGAAGAGAATTGTGAATGTAAAAAAAAATCCTCGAAATTCTAATTTAGCCTTGTTCATTAACTGTTTCTTTTTAATCCACCGTAGCTGATAAACTACCCAGACTCAAAACTTCACGAAATTTGTTGACAACCTTTAGATATCGTATGGGAAAACAGATGGACATACGCTAGTGAATACGTATACGATACCAAAGTTCGTTGACAGAGGTTAATAATTATTTACTACTGTTCATTCATCATCAATAATTTCCAAAAAAACGATTTCTTACGTGAAAACTTTCAAGAGATCCGATGCATAATCATCAGAGTACAAAAAAAACTTTTGAGAGGGATTGGTGGTGATATCTAGGGAAGGACTCGATTTTATAAATAAGATACCGTATTTTAACACAGATTTTACGTATGGAAATACTGGCAATTTCAGGTCATTATTTGTTTGACCTGTCCAACATATCTTGTCCAATTAATGATGCCAACATTCACTCTAGTCATGATGACGTAAAAGTGATCATTCACTTTAATGATGCATGACTATCGCTTTTAAGTGTCTATGTATCTATCGTCACATATGTACATTAAGTTATTCAATTCTTTCTCACACGCACATTTTCTCTCATATATATATATAAACTGTATTCAGTCTCAACAAACAAAGGCCTATGTGAAGGGTATGGAGATCCTGGGATGCACCTTGGTCATACTCTCCCTTTTAGACTTGCTGATTTTATCTAGAGAAAAGCAGAGATTGGTACGCCTCAAATCAGCTGGCTACAGGAGCACCCAGAAAGACTTCAAATAGAGAGCGAAGCCGCTTTAAGGGAGATCCACTCTGATTTTGAATCTTTTGCCCTTTTGCTAGCCTGGTTGTCTTGCCAAGACTAGAAGGCCTACTCTGCCAGACTATTTTACTCATAAATTGAACATCAGAGTGAAAGAACATAAACATTCCCATACACATACACACACACACGCACATATATATATATATATATATATATATATATATATATATATATATATATATATATATATATCTTCTAGAGGATTATATATTCACGTGCGTTGGTTGAACTGATTGACGCCACTTTGGATGCTTGTCACCTCCATAAAAATATTAAAAATGGGCCCAGTAAAAAGTAATGTGATATGTGGAGCCTAAGCTGGGACAGCTGGAGCTGCAGCCAGTGTAAGGACAGTACACTAGACAACGTTTAACGCGAGAACTGTGTAGTATGGTAAAAGTCTAGTTCATCGCCACTATTCCAGCCATATGGCAGATCGAGCACCACCGTTCCAGCGCCGCTACCAAATCTAATTTATGTAGCTAAATTAGGGCAGATCCAGGATCCAAGACTTATCTATAAGTGGAAATTATTTTTAAAAAATAAGGTGCTGAAGAATCTTACCCATATAAGATGAAATACAAGAGATTAATTTTTTTTGCTAGGGATTAATTGTTTGGGGGTTTGTTTGTTTTGTTTTTTGTTTTTTGTTTTTTCATTTATAATCTATTTTTCTTGAAATTCTCGTTCTTCCAAGATTTATATATTGTATGTATAGTTCTCTGAATCTGTGCTTGTAAATTTTGGATGATTTTGTATGGTTATCCACCTTTCGGCCATACAAATGGAATGCTTTCTTCCCCCATCCCGTGCAAACTGAGAGCGAAGAGGCCAAGTTTAATCTGTTGTAGCAAAAGGACAACTGACTGATCAACGATAAATCTTCACAACAGACACACCATCATCCGAAGTCTGTGCGAAGAACTCAGTACAGTCAATATAAAGAAAAATGTAACAGAAGTGCAGATAATTATCGACTAACTATGCATAAACTCTCTCTCTCTCTCTCTCTCTCTCTCTCTCTCTCTCTCTCTCTCTCTCTTTATATATATATATATATATATATATATATATATATATATATATATATATATTGTGTTTTCTGGTATACAACCGGCGGGTTATATGTCGATTTTAACTCTTTTTATACGTTAACAATCAATGCATCAACTCCATAATCACCAATGGTGCTGGAACATGGAACTCTGTCAAAAGATTATCCCTCAAACTTAGAACCACGCAACGTACACATGATATAATCATGCTCAACATCACAAAGGGTGATCACAAGACAGTGCAGTATATTAGAGAAAAACAGACGACATGGATATCATTGTCCACTAGAAAACTCAAATGGCAATGGTCTGGATATGTTGCAAGGATATCAGACAACCACTGGACATCACAGCTCACTTTGAAGTTCCCCAGGGATCGTATGCCGAACTTTGGTCAGCAATCTATAAGATTGTATGATGGAATAGACTAGTTCAGACAGTATTGGCACTGCAACGCCTATGAAAGAGAAGTCAGGTGAATCCTATGGAAGTTTATGTCCAACAACGGATACTAAAAGGCTGGTGATGATTATTATAATATATATTATAGAGCAATTGAGGACCAGGAAAGTTAAGTACCTCGAACTTGAAAGAACCATAAAAAAAAAACTTCAGCTTAGTATAACCTTAGTTCCAAAAACTCATTTCTATTACTGATCATGATCAGAATGAAATTGGAAGTGATATGAATATTAGTGACATTCGTTAGCTTTCAGGTTCATTGAATTTGGTTTTGCTTTTCACACAGTTTGTGCAGAGTTTGAGTTGGATTTTTTTTTATTGTGGATTTTCAATGTTTGTTTTTCTCTCGTTGGTTGAAAATGTAAATAACAGGAAAATAACAGGAAAATAGACTGTAGATCTTTTATAAACCTTTCTTCCACTCGAAACATGATGAAATTACTTTTCTTGGACCAGAATCTACTGTAAGATCGTCCAGGAGGGTAAATGCCCGAAAGTTACGTCAGCATAACCTAAGCAATATCAGAGAAATAGGAAAAAAATCTCATTCATGATCAGTTGCTGCAAAAAAAAATTAAGTACGGGTTATACGAAGTTGCGGGTTATACGACGATACATAAGTACTTCGAACACGAATTTTCACCGTTGCAGCCTATCTGCCGGAAAATACACGATATATATATATATATATATATATATATATATATATATATATATATATATATATATATATATATATATATATATATATATAAATATATATATATATATATATATATATATATATATATATATTTGTGTATGTGTGTGTGTGTCGAGGTTGACGTTTGTTATACCATCAATAACACCAATAGATGCAGCCGAAGGGAAAATTTATAAACTGGAGGTTATTTTTCTTTCTTTTTTTTAATTCTGTGAAAACGAAATGATAAAAATAGTGGAGAAGTTAAAATCTAAGCACATTAAAAGTTACTGTCCGTACATGTCTCCAGGAAAATTTTCAAAAACACTCATGTAATGATTATTGGAAAATTCAGACGGCAAATTCACATGGATAGTCTCTGTGTGACAGAATACCAGCAGGTCCCCCAAAATGACAAATCTCTGTCCGTTCTCTGAAGTTGTGTGTGTATATAACGTCTGTGGATGTGGGAAAGTAACATCTAAAATGTGATTCTATGAACCTTTCTATATATTCGTGTAAATGCGTTAGTCCGTAGCCGAATGATAAAAAAAAAACATATTTCATCCAACAAATATTTATTTTTCAATTTCAATGCACTTTACCAAACATTTCTCCATTAATGAAATAGATCAAACATTATAGAAAAAAAATATGTGTTTGTCAAATCATCGTCTTGAATGGACCATCTTCCAATAGAAAGATAACATGTAGAAATCATTTATACGGAAGCCATATTGAAGTGACCAGCGATCTCTTTTCGCAATGTACAGAAGCCTTATTGTTTCAGAGGGTGTACCTTTCCTGTAACTGCAATTTGCAATCCCCCAAGGGATAACGCAATTTCAGTGAACGAAGAATTCATATCAATTAGATACAATATTGACCAAAATAGCAACAAGCCTAGTGTTGATTTGCATTCTACAACAAAATTACAACCACAATACTTTGTATATTATTTTTTTTTCGATTTTTTTTCTATTTTGCCCGATGGAAGAAGCAAACACACAAACGCAGAACATATATTTATACATGCTCACATCCGAATATCCATTTCCAATGAATAACACTATATACGTATAGGTGAAAATGGGACACAGTGGATCAGAAAAAATTCAATCATAGGTAGAGGATAATTCTATGAATATATTCGGGTAAAATAAGAAATATCATCTCTGTTAAGCGTTGATTAGGTTATAAAAAGATGAGAAAGAATTATTTCTCTAAGTTTGTGGCTAACAGGCGCTTTTTTTATCTACTGTGCCCCATTACATCTATCACTTCGGAAAGTTAGCGTAAACGTTATTGTTATTTTTCAAAAGGTCAAAAATATGGTTTATCTTTTAAAAAGAAAAAAAAAATTTTCTCGACAGTTTAAATAAATACATCAGAATATAAATCTTCTTACCTTCTTGGTGGACGACTTTCCGTTTTGAAAACCTTTGACAGCATTTTTAAACTAAAACTTTTTTCGAATCTTATATTCTTCATGAAGGAGTTTTGAAAGCATTTATTAAACTGATTTCTCTTATTTCATATCAAATCTATTTAAAGCAATGAAAATATATTCTTCTTTCTACTCGTTTTTCTTTCATGTTTTGAAAAAGATTATCAAATAAATCTGAGTGAAAAAATCTCATTACCTTCTTATTTCATGCATATTTTCAAAGGAACCTTTTTTTAACCAGTTGCATTCGATGTCATCTGTTACTTTTCCTGTTTTAAAACGCCCATCGTAACAGAAAAGGCACTCATCATGACTCTAACCATGACATCGACCCTAAAAATACTAACCAATCTTCTAAAATTCGTCATCAGTGTCTGCCTCCATTGTTGACATTTCTTGTATGCTTTCCATCTATCGAACTTTGATTGGATATCATGATATTATTGATCTTTGTAAATAGATTTATCTTTTTATTATATTATGTTATACATATTATATGTGTACGTAATTATTGATATATGTATATGTTTTTGTATTTATATATATTTATGAGTTCGTATTTATAAATAATATGTGTGTGTATTAATAAATATATATTCATTTGTGTGTACTTATAAACATAAATATTTATATATGTATATTTATAAATATACGTATATATTCATATACTTTTATTCATATATATATAGATATGTATGTATGTATATATGTATGTATGTATGAATTCATAAATCTTTGTATGGGTGATTCATAAATATATAAAAGATCATAAATTTCATTACGTAACCCATTTGAAATGATTTCCTGTCATTACACTATTAATACATCACTCCCGCTGTGATTTTATTATTGACCTAAACAGCTGCCGAAATATGTTTCCACATAAATTTACTCAACCATTTCGTTAATTCCCGATGTATTTGCTTCTTTCAACGTGACTATTATGTATCAAAATATACACACACACATATATATATGTGTGTGAGAGTGCGCACGTCTGTGTGTGTGTGTGTATATATATATATATATGTATATATATATATATATATATATATATGTATATATATATATATATATATATATATATATATATATATATATATATATATATATATACCCATATATCAAGATATATATATACAGACACACACATATACATATATATATATATACATATATATATATATATATATATATATATATATATATATATATATATATATATATATATATATTGGGGCTTCATCAGGCTGAATCAATTCATTCGGATGCCTATCTAGGACTTTATTGGGGGAAATTTTCTTCTTATTTTATTCATTTTTCCTTTTTTTTTTCCTCGTTAGTTGTTGATCCATGTTTGTATTTTACCTTCCACAGGGTAAGTGGATTCCTGACAAGTTGACATAAATTATTTAAGATGACTCAGACAATTTTCAGTGTGCTGTTAATATATCAGCTTTTTTGGGTGGATTTTATTTCAGGAAATACACCTTCTTACTTTTATCTGCTAACCCAGTGTTAGGTTTCACTTTTGCATGACAACAAATTTTGAGTGCGTCCTTGTTAAAATTTGCACACTGTAAGGAAAGGGGGAAATGTTATCTATGAGTTTGAGGAATACTCTCCCAATGTTAATTTTTACTTGTAGATCGAATGGAATTGTGTATCAAATGGTTTTCTGCCTCGACTATTTTTGTTGCTGCTGTGTTTTACTCTGCTGGATTTCAGTTTTTCACAACTCTCATCGGATCATAGCAAACATAACGATAGAGTAATAAGGAATACTACTACTATTTCCACCCTGACGGACGTATACCAAAACTTATCCATTGAAAGCGAGATTCCACTGCTCGCTTCAATAATAATTAAAAAAAACAAAATATTTTCCTGAGAACTGACCATTTTGGCATCGACTCTCCTTATCGAGCCATATACCCATTGAGACTGTAAACAAACACCTCGCCTCTCACAGATCCTTCTCATTTCAAATCAAACTTTATTCTCACCAACACAGATACAAACACCTCCCTTCCCTTTCCTACTAAACAAACAAACAATACTGAAATATACCCATTTTTTCCTCTGCTTCAAACAAGTAAAAAGCAAGATTTTCTGTAAATGCCTGCGAATATTTTCTCTAAATATGATAGCTGTCACTTGTTGAAATGCATCAAAAAATGCCCACGGATTGATACAAGAATTTGAGATGTAACATGTCCTTTCTCTTGTGTTTTTATTTTCACCCGCCAATCGTCAATTTCATCAATATATACGCACACACATATATACATTGAGCTTTCATAATGATAATAATAAGGGGGTTATAAGTTTCATCAATTTATTTCCCGACCAAAATATTACCGTTGTTAGTTTTTATTCTTAAAAAAGAAAATGACTGTAGCAGTATTTTGTACTGAAAAGATTCTTCGAGCAGAACTTGAGATATTTCCTTCAGAAAATGCATATTCATGCATGACGAAATAATCTTGGTTATCTATTGATTATCTAAGGTCGAAAGAAGCAGAATTTGAAACGAACAAATGATGTTTGCACCTGAGAATGAAGAAAGAGTTTCAAAGTGAGGGGTGAGAAAATTAGAGAGAGAGAATAACATATATGTGAGGTAATCATCTAGTAAATCAGTGTACAAAATCAAATCTTTCCTCTGATGAGAGAACATTTAAGCAACATCGTACATATCCAATTTCTTTTTTCTGATTTGATTAGTTGGAATGATTATACTATCATTCAGCTTGTTTGTGTGTACAAATGTTACACTTTTTGATTATCATTCATCTTCCCATATCTTCGTCTTTTTATCTCCCCGCCGACCCCTCCAAGCAAAAGGGACTCATCTTTACTCCCTTTGTCTCCCACTTCTTCCATCCTTGCTATGTAATGAACATGTAGTGGTAGTAGACCACAGGAATACAGACGGGTAGGTTTAGTAATCAATGATTATATCAATCGCTACTAGTACCACTGAACAGAATACTGAAAAAAGACAAAGGGTACAAATTTCTCCAAAACAACGGGAATAACCAACCGCCTGATGTACATAGACGCCATAAATCTATTCACAAAAAACAGGGTAGGACTAAAATCTTGTTCAGCAAAGTGGAAGAATACAGCGATTGCATGGGGCATGGAGTCCTGAATAGAAAAATACACTCTATTCATAATGCACAGGGAATGGCTTATAGCGAAGGAAGAGATCGAACTACCGGACATCAGACAAATTATGTACGGAACCGGTATAAATTCCTGGAGGGTTCTCGACTTTTACTCGAAAAAAACGGGAAGGAATGAAGGGAAAATTAAAAAAGAAAACTCCAACAGAAAAAGAAAATAGAAGACTAAACAAAATAGCAGAAAATTGATAAAAGGAATGAACTCATGGGCAGTATCAGAAGAAAGATTCACAGGTCCATTCTTTGAATGGACAAAAGAAGAACTCCAATCAATGGGAACGAGGAAACATGACGATGCACGAGGCTCTACACTTCAGAGATACCACAGATAGACTGTATGTGAAGAGGGAAGAAGGTGGCACAGGACTCATCAGCATAGGAGACTGTAGCTAGAAGGTCAAAACGAGGTTAGAAAGGTATGAACCAGCAAGAAAGGGAGATATTATGTAGAGAGCTTGAAGCAGTGCAACAAAAAAAAGGAAAAAACGAGAGTGCAGCAAAGAAAACTACAACGGGGGAAAATAGGAACAGAAAAAACTTCACGGAGAATCCAAAAAGCAGACAAAATATTGCAGGCAAGCTGTCATGGGCATGGCTACGCAAATGAAACGTAATGAGTTTAAGACAATCCTTCATCATGACAGCTCATGCTTCTTGATAAATTATGTCAAAGAAAAGATCGACAGAACCCCCCCCCCCCCGAAAAAAAACAGCAAATGTCGCCTTTTTAGAGAAAAGGTCGAGACTGTAAACGAAACAACGAATGAATTTAATAAACCAGCTCAGAGAGAATTCAAGAACCGGCATGACAGAACAGAGCAAACGACTTGGAATCGATCACATAAACAAATCGTATCCACTCAAACCTGAGACAGTTCCACTTGATGATAATAGAAGCCACAAATTATTTGGGGACTTTGATATTTAAACTGACCACCCCAATCAAGCAAGAAGAACGGACCTAGCAGTCGTGAATAGGGGATTGAGAACCAGTCGAATTTTAGAGTTGTCTGGTTCTGCAGATGATGAAAGAGAATGAAGTGAAGTTAAGAAGATAGCAAGATTTTGCGAGAGAGCAGGAAAAGTGTGGAATGTAAAAGATTGGGGTAGTACCAATAAAAGTAGGCGCTCTTGGAACTGTGCAAAAGACATTGAAAGCAAGTTTGGAGGAGCTGAAGATAAGAGGAAGATTTGAGGCTATGCAGACCAGATAACTACTGGTGTCTTCAAGAGTAAAGGAAATTGGAGACTTACGACCTCCAGCGATAGTGATGGTCAAATAGCGAAAATAAAAAGATATATGTAAAATAAAGCTGAGGATAGGGCGAGACGGTACACACTTTAGCACTGCTATGATATACAAGGAATATGAGAGGAGGGGTTGAAACATGAGGAGATTTACTGTCAGTCAGCCTTCAGAGAAGACCGCCACGCATCTGGAATAATAATTGCCTCTATCCAGAACTTACCCGAGACCGTGAAAATTATTACATGAGATCATCAGAATTATACATTCAAGATTGCTTGATACCTAAAGCCAAGGGAATTGGATTGCTATTAACAATCACTTGTAACATTTATAAGTGTCTGATGATGATGATGATGATGATGATGGTGGTGGTGTTGGTGGTGGTGGTGACGTTAACAGCTCTGGTCAGTCACTCAAAAGGACCCGACAAGTCACCAATATCTTTCGGCAACATGTCGTGTAATTAGGTAATTAATTGGAAAAAAAGTTGAGCTGTGATCACTAAAAGACTATCTAGCTAATTTTAAATGACCAGTTTGCGTCATATGTACATACTTTGCTAGCCATTCAGCCAAACCCATTTAAAAACTAAAGAAACCTATATTGACAGTTTTGATGCCAATTTTGTTGAAATATTTCAAAAAAATAATGTATATATATATATATATATATATATATATATATATATATATGATACGAACTGTAAAGAGTGAGATAAACTCGGGAGTGAAGTGTTTTGAACTTAGGTTTATTTATCCGTAGATGTTTCATTTTTTTTTTTTTTTTGTTAATGGTTCAAACATGTTTCGGAAGTTATTCCCATCTTCAGTAGTGTGTGCTGTGTAAGTATGTGCTTTTAAGAGTTAAAGGTTTAATGTGGAACCTGAGTCCATCATCAGGAGCTTTGCTATGTGAGTAAAAAATTGTATCCAGGCTGCTGCAGGCATCCTACTGTGCTAGAGAAAGTCCCGCCAGTGATGAAGTTTATGGTTAAGCAGCAGCAGTTGGTCTTTGAGAGGACAAAATGTGTCAGGGTAGGAGGGAAGTGATTGGAGTTAGATTTTGTGGGTATGTTATGGATAGTGTAAACAGAGGGGTATATACAAATATTGATTTCATTTGCTTTTGTATGCTATAATAGTTCATATAGGCTAATCATATACAAAAAATGTACTTCTGATTTTCAAACATTATCCTTCTTTTCAATAATAGTTTTGGTCGTACCTATTGTATCTATTAGTCTCCAATGTATAATTTAACATTTCTTGACATCTACAGAATCATATCAACAATGCTGTCACGAGTCATCATTCTACACAAGAATCTACTAAAAGCTTTGCCCTTTCTAACAGCATGACATTTCTCGAAATCAAATACTAAAAGCTATTGGACTGCCGTAGCCGTCCATTTTTGTACATGAATTTTTGTTTGTTATCATGCTTCAGCTCTCCTGGCTATACCGTTATGTCTAAAAAAAATGACACCTGTTCTCCACTATGCCCTTTCTAAAAAATTATTTTTAAGCCTTTTTGAGGCTTCATTCTGACAGGTCTATTTTTTGCATGCTGACCACACCATTCTGTCTACAGTTGTGCTCTACTAAACTTTCGCATTTGATGGATGAAACTTTCTGGCGTTTTGAGGGCTCAATTTTGGTGGTTTGATTGATTTGTCTGTTGGTTGTTGGGCTCATAACCATATCATCTGGTCTGTAGACTAGAAAATTAATGTCGGTATTTCTGTACACTTCCTAAAAAAATTGTTGATTTGGTGATTTTTTGTAAATAGGATTTTTATGTTTTACAGTGGAAAACACCATTAATGCCATTAATTGAATTTATTCTGACCATATCTATCCTTTGATGGATTATTTTCATGTGACTTCAAATTTTAACACTACGGTCGTTCAATTATTGACTGTGATGGCAACGATTCAAGTCTGAATAATCCTCTCTGTCTCTCTCCCTCTCTATATCTCTCTTTCTCTTTCTCTCTCACTCTGTCCCCTATCCCATATTCAGCAAAAATAAAGAACAAACAAGGATAGACTTTCGATAATGTTTCAGTATATACTGCAACTTATATTTCTCTCTTGGCATATTTTATTTGCGAAAAAGCTCCAAACGTATTTTTGACTAGTGATTAAATGCACAGATAGAGCCGTTTTTCGCTAGAAACTTCTCTACACATGTAATACATTGCATTCACCTCACACACACATATATATACAAATATAAGTACATATCTGTGTATCAATATCCGTTGTGATGGGTTTATTTCATAAAGTGTTCGATATTAGATATTGAATCGCTGATCAGTACTTTGGAATATAGCTCCAAACTAAACATACTAGTAGAGCACTCTTGCAGATATTATTTCAACAAGCAACACAAATGGAGAAACTGAACATCGAAACTCTTCCAAGGACATCCCCATCCCTAACAAGCACCACTACCTAATACAGTTATCAGGGAAAAACAGATGATATAATCAAATGTATGAAGTGGGAAACCTTTTCCAACAGACCGAAAAAGCTAACCAAAGAAATACATTTTTTCGGTTTCGATACACAAAGTTTGTATATTTTATAAAACTTCACTAAAAACTTAGATTCTGAAAATATAGGACTTTAATGGGCCGACGGTTTAGTAATGGTAAAATAACAGTAGCAAAATTGCGAATTTTTTTTTTAAATACATTATTAAAGAAATTTTAAAAAAATGAGATTTCAAGTTCAGCATGAAGATTTTGCATTTTTCATTAGTTACTTTTAATCCAAGTGATAACATCAGCAAACCACATTGGGAAAAATTCTGAAATTACTTTTATCAACACGAAATCTAATCACCCAAATAAAATCGTGAAAAATATCGCTAAATCATTAGAATGTAGGTTAATATACAATTCTTCAAATGAAATAACATTTAACAATCTTTAAAAAATACACTGAAGCCATAAAGGAAAGCGGTTTTACCAAAACTACTTTAAATTACGAAGTAGAATGAAACACAGCAACATCAAAAAATTAGAGGAAGAGAAATCATCTGGTACCCACCGCTATTTAATCTACAAGTGAAAATCCTCGTCAAACTAATAGAAAAACAACCCCCACCAATATTCTTACCTGAGCAACACACTATGTAAAATATTCAACAAGAACAAACTCAAATTCACTTTTAATTATATGGACACCATTCAATGATTCACAACGAAGCACAACAAAAAAGTAATAAGAAATAATAGTTGAGACGATATAAATAAATCAGATTGTAATTGTACAAACAGTAAAAGATGCCCGTTGCAAAACAAATGTCTCAAATCGAATATTATGTATCGAACTGAAATATCAACCCTAGAGAAACTCTAACCAAACAAAAACACCCTTCAAATTAAGATTATCCAACTATGCATCATCCTTCACGAACGATAAATTCAAAAATAATACATCACTATCCACACATTACAGGGACCCAACAGATAGCAACCTCACAAACAAAGTGAAATGGAAAATATTAAAACAAACACACATACGTCAGAACATTAAAACTCCATGGTGCCTCTGCTCAAATAAGGAAATTGAAATCGTCACCTTTACGGGAAAAAACAGACTTACTGAACGGAATGATTGAAATAGCTGTAAAATATCAGCAAAGTTCGATAGTTCTTTTGAAATCTTACGCCTCACATATACGTATGCGAAAATCAAATACCATAGTTATCTCGATCCTTCTCGTTATCATTAATAGTAATAGTAGTGACATTACTATTAATATTATCATAAGTATTATCAACCTGTTAATATTAATAGCAATGACATTACTATAAACATTATCATTAGTATTATCAACAGGTTAATAGTAATAGCAGAGACGTTACGATAAACATTATATTTAGTATTATCAAGCTGTTAATAGTAATAGCAGAGACATGACTATTAACATTATCATTAGTATTATCAACCTGTTAATAGTAATACCAATGACATTACTATTAACATTATCATTAGTATTATCAACCTGTTAATAGTAATAGCAGTGACATTACTATAAACATTATCATTAGTATTATCAACCTGTTAATAGTAATAGCAGTGACATTACGATAAACATTATCATTAGTATTATCAACCTGTTAATAGTAATAGCAGTGACATTACTATAAACATTATCATTAGTATTATCAACCTGTTAATAGTAAAAGCAGTGACATTACTATAAACATTATCATTAGTATTATCAACCTGTTAATAGTAATGGCAGTGACATTACTATATACATTATCATTAGTATTATCAACCTGTTAATAGTAATAGCAGTGACATTACTATAAACATTATCATTAGTATTATCAACCTGTTAAGGGTAATAGCAGTGACATTACTATAAACATTATCATTTGTATAATCAACCTGTTAATAGTAATAGCAGTGACATTACTATAAACACTATCATTAGTCTTATCAACTTGTTAATAGTAATAGCAGTGACATTACTATAAACATTATCATTAGTATTATCAACCTGTTAATAGTAATAGCAGTGATATTACTATAAACATTATCATTAGTATTATCAACCTGTTAAAAGTAATAGCAAAGACATTACTATTAACATTATCATTAGTATTATCAACCTGTTAATAGTAATAGCAGTGACATTACTATAAACATCATCATTAGTATTATCAACCTGTTAATAGTAATACCAATGACATTACTATAAACATTATCATTAGTATTATCAACCTGTTAATAGTAATAGCAGTGACATTATGATAAACATTATTATTGGTATAATCAATCTGTTAATAGTAACAGCGGAGACATTACTATGAACATTATCATTAATATTATCAACCTGTTAACAGTGATAGCATTGACATCACTATTAACATTATCATTAGTATTATCAATCTGTTAATAGTAATAGCAATGACATTACTATGAACATTATCATTAGTATTGTCAACCTGTTAATAGTAATAGCTATGACATTACTATAAACATTATCATTAGTATTATCAACCTGTTAATAGTAATAGCAGTGACATTACTATAAACATTTTCATTAGTATTTTCAACCTGTCAATAGTAATAGCAGTGACATTACTATAAACATTATCATTAGTATTATCAACCTGTTAACAGTGATAGCAATGACATTACTATGAACATTATCATTAGTATTATCAACCTGTTAATAGTAATACCAATGACATTACTATTAACATTATCATTACTATTATCAACTTGTCAATAGTAATAGCAGAGACATTACTATAAACATTATCATTAGTATTATCAACCTGTTAATAGTAATAGCAGTGACATTACTATAAACATTATCATTAGTATTATCAACCTGTTAATAGTAATAGCAAAGACATTACGATAAACATTATTATTAGTAATATCAACCTGTTAATAGTAATAGCAATGACATTACTATAAACATTATCATTAGTATTATCAACCTGTTAATAGTAATAGCAGTGACATTACTATAAACATTATCATTAGTATTATCAACCTGTTAATAGTAATAGCAGTGACATTACTATAAACATTATCATTAGTATTATCAACCTGTTAATAGTAATAGCAGTGACATTACTATAAACATTATCATTAGTATTTTCAACCTGTCAATAGTAATAGCAGTGACATTACTATAAACATTATCATTAGTATTATCAACCTGTTAATAGTAATTGCAGAGACATTACTATAGACATTATCATTAGTATTATCAACCTGTTAATAGTAAAAGCAGTGACATTACTATAAACATTATCATCAGTATTATCAACCTGTTAATAGTAATAGCAGTGACATTACTATAAACATTTTCATTAGTATTTTCAACCTGTTAATAGTAATAGCAGTGACATTACTATAAAGATTATCATTAGTATTATCAACCTGTTAACAGTGATACCAATGACATTACTATTAACATTATCATTACTATTATCAACTTGTCATTAGTAATAGCAGAGACATTACTATAAACATTATCATTAGTATTATCAACCTGTTAATAGTAATAGCGAAGACATTACGATAAACATTATTATTAGTATTATCAACCTGTTAATAGTAATAGCAGTGACATTACTATAAACATTATCATTAGTATTATCAACCTGTTAATAGTAATAACAATGACATTACTATAAACATTATCATTAGTATTATCAACCTGTTAATAGTAATAGCAGTGACATTACTATAAACACTATCATTAGTCTTATCAACCTGTTAATAGTAATAGCAGTGACATTACTATAAACATTATCATTAGTATTATCAACCTGTTAATAGTAATAGCAGTGACATGACTATAAACATTATCATTAGTATTATCAAGCTGTTAATAGTAATAGCAGTGACATTACTATAAACATTATCATTAGTATTATCAACCTGTTAATAGTAATAGCAGTGACATTACTATAAACACTATCATTAGTCTTATCAACCTGTTAATAGTAATAGCAGTGACATTACTATAAACATTATCATTAGTATTATCAACCTGTTAATAGTAATAGCAGTGACATTACTAAAAACATTATCATTAGTATTATCAACCTGTTAATAGTAATAGCAGTGACATTACTATAAACATTATCATTAGTATTATCAACCTGTTAATAGTAATAGCAGTGACATTACTATAAACATTATCATTAGTATTATCAACCTGTTAATAGTAATAGCAGTAACATTACTATAAACATTATCTTTACTATTATCAATCTGTTAATAGTAACAGCAGAGACATTACTATAAACATTATCATTAGTATTATCAACCTGTTAATAGTAATAGCAGTGACATTACTATAAACATTATCATTAGTATTATCAACCTGTTAATAGTAATAGCAGTGACATTACTATAAACACTATCATTAGTATTATCAACCTGTTAATAGTAATACCAATGACATTACTATAAACATTATCATTAGTATTATCAACTTGTCAATAGTAATAGCAGAGACATTACTATAAACATTATCATTTGTATTATCAACCTGTTAATAGTAATAGCAGTGACATTACTATAAACATTATCATTAGTATTATCAACCTGTTAATAGTAATAGCAGTAACATTACTATAAACATTATCTTTACTATTATCAATCTGTTAATAGTAACAGCAGAGACATTACTATAAACATTATCATTAGTATTATCAACCTGTTAATAGTAATAGCAGTGACATTATGATAAACAATATTATTGGTATTATCAATCTGTTAATAGTAACAGCAGAGACATTACTATGAACATTATCATTAGTATTATCAACCTGTTAATAGTAATACCAATGACATTACTATAAACATTATCATTTGTATTATCAACATGTTAATAGTAATAGCAGTGACATTACTATAAACATTATCATTAGTATTATCAACCTGTTAATAGTAATAGCAGTAACATTACTATAAACATTATCATTAGTATTATCAACCTGTTAATAGTAATAGCAGTAACATTACTATAAACATTATCATTAGTATTATCAACCTGTTAATATTAATAGCAGTAACATTACTATAAACATTATCATTAGTATTATCAACCTGTTAATAGTAATAGCAATGACATTACTATAGACATTATCATTAGTATTATCAACCTGTTAATAGTAATACCAATGACATTACTATAAACATTATCATTAGTATTATCAACTTGTCAATAGTAATAGCAGAGACATTACTAAAAACATTATCATTTGTATTATCAACCTGTTAATAGTAATAGCAGTGACATTACTATAAACATTATCATTAGTATTATCAACCTGTTAATAGTAATAGCAGTGACATTACTATAAACATTATCATTAGTATTATCAACCTGTTAATAGTAATAGTAGTAACATTACTATAAACATTATCTTTACTATTATCAATCTGTTAATAGTAACAGCAGAGATTTACTATAAACATTATCATTAGTATTATCAACCTGTTAATAGTAATAGCAGTGACATTACTATAAACATTATCATTAGTATTATCAACCTGTTGATAGTAATACCAATGACAGTACTATTAACATTATCATTAGTATTATCAACTTGTCAATAGTAATAGCAGAGACATTACTATAAACATCATCATTTGTATTATCAACCTGTTAATAGTAATAGCAGTGACATTACTATAAACACTATCATTAGTCTTATCAACTTGTTAATAGTAATAGCAGTAACATTACTATGAACATTATCATTAGTATTATCAACCTGTTAATAGTAATAGCAGTGACATTACTATAAACATTATCATTAGTATTATCAACCTGTTAATAGTAATAGCAGTGACATTACTATAAACACTATCATTAGTCTTATCAACTTGTTAATAGTAATAGCAGTGACATTACTATAAACATTATCATTAGTATTATCAACCTGTTAATAGTAATAGCAGTGATATTACTATAAACATTATCATTAGTATTATCAACCTGTTAATAGTAATACCAATGACATTACTATTAACATTATCATTAGTATTATCAACCTGTTAATAGAAATAGCAGTGACATTATGATAAACAATATTATTGGTATTATCAATCTGTTAATAGTAATAGCAGTAACATTACTATGAACATTATCATTAGTATTATCAACCTGTTAAAAGTAATAGCAGAGACATTACTATAGACATTATCATTAGTATTATCAACCTGTTAATAGTAATAGCAGTGACATTACTATAAACATTATCATTAGTATTATCAACCTGTTAATAGTAATACCAATGACATTACTATTAACATTATCATTAGTATTATCAACCTGTTAATAGTAATAGCAGTGACATTATGATAAACAATATTATTGGTATTATCAATCTGTTAATAGTAACAGCAGAGACATTACTATGAACATTATCATTAGTATTATCAACCTGTCAACAGTGATAGCATTGACATCACTATTAACATTATCATTAGTATTATCAATCTGTTAATAGTAATAGCAATGACATTACTATGAACATTATCATTAGTATTATCAACCTGTTAATAGTAATAGCAGTGACATTACTATAAACATTATCATTAGTATTATCAACCTGTTAATAGTAATAGCAGTGACATTACTATAAACACTATCATTAGTCTTATCAACTTGTTAATAGTAATAGCAGTAACATTACTATGAACATTATCATTAGTATTATCAACCTGTTAATAGTAATAGCAGTGACATTACTATAAACATTATCATTAGTATTATCAACCTGTTAATAGTAATAGCAGTAACATTACTATGAACATTATCATCAGTATTATCAACCTGTTAAAAGTAATAGCAGAGACATTACTATAGACATTATCATTAGTATTATCAACCTGTTAATAGTAATAGCAGTGACATTACTATAAACATTATCATTAGTATTATCAACCTGTTAATAGTAATACCAATGACATTACTATTAACATTATCATTAGTATTATCAACCTGTTAATAGTAATAGCAGTGACATTATGATAAACAATATTATTGGTATTATCAATCTGTTAATAGTAACAGCAGAGACATTACTATGAACATTATCATTAGTATTATCAACCTGTTAACAGTGATAGCATTGACATCACTATTAACATTATCATTAGTATTATCAATCTGTTAATAGTAATAGCAATGACATTACTATGAACATTATCATTAGTATTATCAACCTGTTAATAGTAAAAGCAGTGACATTACTATAAACATTATCATTAGTATTATCAACCTGTTAATAGTAATAGCAGTGACATTACTATAAACATTTTCATTAGTATTATCAACCTGTTAATAGTAATAGCAGTGACATTACTATAAACATTATCATTAGTATTATCAACCTGTTAACAGTGATAGCAATGATATTATTATCAACATTATCATTAGTATTATCAACCTGTTAATAGTAATAGCAGTGATATTACTATAAACATTATCATTAGTATTATCAACCTGTTAATAGTAATACCAATGACATTACTATTAACATTATCATTAGTATTATCAACCTGTCAATAGTAATAGCAGTGACATTACTATAAACATTATCATTAGTATTATCAACCTGTTAATAGTAATAGCAGTGACATTACTATTAACATTATCATTAGTATTATCAACCTGTTAATAGTAATACCAATGACATTACTATTAACAGTATCATTAGTATTATCAACCTGTTAATAGTAATAGCAGTGATATTACTATAAACATTATCATTAGTATTATCAACCTGTTAATAGTAATAGCAGAGACATTACTATAGACATTATCATTAGTATTATCAACCTGTTAATAGTTATATGAGTGACATTACTATAAATATTATCATTAGTGTTATCAACCTGTTAATAGTAATTGCAGAGACATTACTATAAACATTATTATTAGTATTATCAACCTGTTAATAGTAATAGCAGAGACATTACAATAAACATTATCATTAGTATTATCAACCAGTGGCCTCTTTAAGAACAACATAATTACCTTTGCATCTTAGATAAATGGATGCAAACTAGGAATAACAAAGAATTAAGCGTAAAAAACTAAAGTCATGTAAAAATGAACTCTAACACTGGGGAGAGAGCAGATAAAAGTAGGAAAATGAATACTTCTTGAGAGGAGACATATCATAAAATCTGATGTGTTAGCTGATAGAGAAAGTGCTGGAAACATCCTGAGGCATCTATACCTACTTCTATAAGATAAAGAAAAAATAAATAAGGGGAAGAAATGTAAATAGGATAAGATAAAGGTCCTCCCCCCAGCAAAATTGACACTCCACCTCCAATATCTACATCCGAAATAGGGACCTAAATAAATCGAGTCATTCGCCTGAAAAAGCCTAAACAGGGCAGAAACATGAACGAGTTTGTGTGGCGAATCCATTATTTCATTATATATTATATATAGTCTAGAAAGCTTTACAGCTTTAAACATTGAAAAACTTTTCAAAAAGATTTTTATGTCACCTCAGTCATTTATTTCTCAATATTTGCTCCTTTATGTGATTTTCTTCAGTGTTTCCCCCCTGTTTTACATATACTTTGTTATTATGGTACAATGAATGAATTTCCTCTCATTATTGTCATTGTTTATTATGCAACTGTATAAAAAACAAAACAGTTATATTGACATGACTTCCCAGCAGTGTTGATCAAACACTACCACCCTTTAAAGTGTTTTACTATATAGTTTTTGTCATACACGTAAGCTGTCATTTTATATAGGGTGCCATGTGTATTGCATAGTGATATTATTCTATACTATATATCATTTCTTTTTCTAAACAGGGCTTGCTCACGTAGGTTAGCCATAAACATATCTAATGGTGTGGGATCAGTGAGTATAACAACAGACGTGACTCAGTGTTCGAGTCACTACTATCAAATGTTCACTCATGTGAATATTAAATCTAATACTGAAACAAATTCAGTACTCTCCTTTTGGAAAAATAAACCATCACATAGAAATTCAAATAGGTATTAAATAATATATATATATATATATATATATATATATATATATATATATATATATATCAAAAGAAACTGTAATCAGATGTTGTACCCTACGAAAAGTTCCTTTTTGTCTTGGGATGAACCTGAACATTCTCAAAAGCACAAATCTGGAAAATAAGGATTCTCATGGCTTTGATAAAACGATATTCGATCAAAAAATGTTTCCCTTCAATCGCTTAATAAGATTGCATTGGATCACTGGCTGATATGGGGTACCTATGAGAGAGCGAACGAATTCAAAATTATCGACATTCTCATGGGATTCTTTTCCTTATCAGCTTTATTTTCTCTTTGCAACTACAAAAGTGTAAGCCAAGGTTAGAGAGACACACACAGTCGCTTTTAATTACATTGTCAGATCTATATGTATATTCATTTTCAGATCTACATTCTTTTGAAACATTGTTCGGAGAACTTTTTGCTATTTTTGATATTTTTGCCATCATTTGCGATCCTCAAAGTCAGAAAGCATAAAACTCTTCTTATTTTGTCCGAGAGCTTCATGTTTGGGTTCATACCGGATGTTTCTATGGTTCCAAGTTGTTTGCATACTAAAAAGCGCATTGTGTAACTTTTGGGCCAGTTTTCGGCATTCATCAACTAGAAACCATTCAGAGAGTACATACACCATCATCTCTTTCGTTTTCTTTTTCTTCACCTTCACCTTAGTCTTTCGTCCCATCGTTCGTCTTTTTCTCTTCTTCCTCCTTCTTCTTCCTTTTTTCTCTCTTTCATCTCTCCTACTTTCTTCCACACACACTTTTTTCACTTGTTCCATATCTAACTACGAGCTTAATCAAGCGAATGAATTATTCCATATCCCCCCGATGTTAGCAATCCTCTGGTTAACTAAGTTGTTGTTGTTCGAGGATAATTCTCTGAAGTATAAAAATGACTTTGCAAGCAGACATGGATGACCTTGTATGAAAGTTACAAACATAAATGCAGCCCCTGTCTATCTCCATCTGTGCATATCTAACGACTTATAAGAGTAGTTTTAGGTAAGAAAGAGGTAGTAAAATTTTAGTGCAGATCCAGGCCACGCAGAATCTCAGAAAGTTCTAAATTCTATGAAATTCTGTGGACAGGTAGAAAATAGACTATCGAAGAACTAGTTAATTTTTGGGGTACGCAATGCATAATTACCGCCCCACACACAACCTGACTATGGTGTTGGTAGAGGTATGTGCACTTTGTGTTTTCTACTTGATAGATGTTCTCATTTTCAATTTTAATTCCTCATTACGTTTCATTTGATAAGTACTTCCATTCAATCTCACAGTTCTCTCTCGTTTCTCTCCTTCAGGGATTGTATTGCATTGTAGTAATGGCAGGTAGGATATTGACGCATCGTCTAATTACGTCTTAGTTTCATTCTTCCTTTATTTCTACGTAATTTATTTCCATAACTCCTTTCTGCCGTCTCTGTTTTCTTTATCACTCTGACCTATTTTCTTGTTCCGAAAAAATACGCATTCTCTCACATTGTCAAAGAAATACTTTTTCTCCCATGCACACTGAAGTGGTCACAGACATTCATCTTTTAGATCAGATAACCTGTTTCAAAGATATCGTAGCTTTTTGCATAAAATGTGATCTTCTATTTCTGTAACTTGAATATAACTTATTTTCCATTCTGATCTGTACCCCCCCCCACACACACACAATTTAGAGTAAAATGTGTCTTCTAGAAAAATTACAAAAAGAACGATAAAAAAAATCCTAGAGTGCATAAATCTGAGATCGTATATGTCACTAAAACCTGGGTGAAGATCAGTTCACAGATGAATGCGGTCTGTAAATTTCTATTTTTTCATATATTTTGTACTGAATAAATATGTACTGAATAAAAACATAGCTTCGACACAGAGGTTCCCCAATATTCCACCACTTCTTTAGTAGCCCATCCCCCACCTTTTCATAAAATTTCATTGAAATTCGTTGAGAACCTTTGGAGATATTGTGTAAGATGGACATATGACTACTATGAAAGAGAGGTATATCTACTTCTATCTGTCTAAGGATTCAATTATTTCTTCGGTAGGCCGTGGCCCACCGTTAGGCGAAATGTTTTTGAAATTGTGAACAGATGGATAGACGGATGTGTATATACACTTCTCCCAACTTTTTCGGCAGAGGTCAATATTGCAAGATATTCTCACCAAGGAAATGCAGTTGTATAGATGGAGTTGATCGCATTAGCGCTAACAGAAAATAAGCGATTGTCTCAGAAGCCAAATTGGTCTATTGAATAAAGGTATGTGGAAAATCATCCGATAAATATATGCATTATTTTAATGCTAAGTGATGAATCTTGATCCCGTAATAAAAGTCCAGAAACTTCCCAAACACAACTAAATCTGTATACTTTATTATTCTTTATAAACTTAGTGTAATTCAAATTGTTCTTTGTCGGAAAAGGGACTATAATGTAGTAAATAAGTTACAAAAAATAGAGTAATTTTGTTGAAAATGCTCATGTCACATGTGCAAAACGAAATGGACTCATCAACAACTTAAATAGTAGTAGTTGTAGTTATGATAACAGCAACTAGTGGGAGAACATACGTACACACACACTCTTAATGTGACACAAACAGCCAAACTAGAAACTCGCTAATTATAATAAAGTTTAAAGCAATCCCACGCGCCGTAAACGCCGCTTAAGTAAGTATT
This sequence comes from Thysanoteuthis rhombus, assembly GCA_963457665.1. NCBI lineage: Eukaryota > Metazoa > Mollusca > Cephalopoda > Oegopsida > Thysanoteuthidae > Thysanoteuthis > Thysanoteuthis major. The sequence continues at coordinate 41,440,664 of OY735224.1, read as the reverse complement.
TTTTCCCGCTGTCTTGTTTTGCTATTCACTTCTCTATTCAGGCACCTTTCGTGGCTGGCAATATCCATTAAAAATCACAGTTCAAAGATCTGGTCATGTGTACTTTGATTATTCAATCCAATTGTACATTCATCCATCCGAGGGACACATATACAACTCATCATTTGAATCTTACCGTAATTCAGCAAATGTTCGTACGTCAATCATCGCAAAACAAACGACCAGAGCTAAGGCTGCTAAATTTTCTATGCCCACTAATGGAACCCCGGAGCTCGTCTCAACGAACCAGTGCTTGAAAATCCCCACCCCCACCCCCAAGAAAGGTTTTTGGTGAATGACACCACTTCAGGTGTTCATAGCCTCCAAGTCTATATTACTTATCGTATATTTAAAAAGACTGTCCAAGACAGAGTTACTTCGAAAACGGCTGATGCCAGAGATAGCTTAAAGACTTTCATTTTTACTTGTTTAACCGGTATTTATTCTGTCCGTTTCTATTACCCTTCAGTTTGTGTCCAGTACCGTTTGTGCTTAAAATTCCACTAAATGATTGTCTGTCTGTTCGTGTTAGTAAAACTCAAAAACGGCCAGAGTCAATAAATTTTCTGTGATCATTTATGGGACTCCAGTCTGACCCCTTAGTGTCCAGTAGCGTTCATGCTTGCCTAAAAATCTACTTCATTACTATAATTCAGCACGTGCCTGTTCACCTGTAATCGTAGAACTCATCACCGGCTAGAGCTACCGTCACCGAATTTTCTGTGGTCGCTTATGGAAGACGGAGCAGGTTTTTCGCGAGTTGACTTTTGAAAATTGCCCTCCAGATTTTTCCCATGGTTGATAATTGGTCCTCGGAGCTTTAAATGAAAACAATCCTATACAATGAAAACTTTTCGACCAATCAATAAGTCTGTGCAGTTCTGGGGGGGGGGTTTCATTGATTCTTATCTAGAGTAGAAATGTGCGATCTTTTTTCTCCTTAGCTCTGTTGTCACACAAAATGTTTTTTATGATGAAATTCATTGAAACAGAAAAAAAATTAAAAGAGTTGCAAAAAAGCTGAATTGACGCTTTCTTATCTAAAAATTTGAAATCAGTTAATAATTAATGTAACTTTTGCAATTGATTTTCTTGAAAAAACAAAAGGCAACTTTAATTATACGCCGCTTTTATATATATATATATATATATATATATATATATATATATATATATATATATTTATATATATATAACCTTGAACTCCTAGTCGTTTATAAGAGTATAATACTTTAGTGTTAGAGCTAATCTAGAATCACTGAATAGAAATTAATAGCTTTCAAGCATTCAGCACGGGGTTCTGGAATAGCAGAACTCGCAGTAGATACTACTTTTGTTTCATAGTTAACCGGGTATTGTATGCATCAATGTTACACATTGTCCAAGGAACGTAGATCACCGGGCTTTAGAAATAAATACTTGTAAAAGCTAGCTGCAATGATCAGCAAGGGAGCAGCGTGGGGCAGGTCACCGGAAGCGGAAACAGGTGTCCTGCAGCCTTTCTATGCATACGGAAGTGGTCAGACAAGATGGCTTCCTTGTTTAGTTGACGAAGGAAGTTCCTGATTCAACCTTTCATTCTCTTTCCATTCAACAATCCGAATAAAACGACAACCGTCAAAGTCCTGATAGGATGTTTCTACAGTCCAACTTGTAAGATGACGCCCATTGGCCTATGAAGATGGAATATATTAATCAAAACAATGTTATGTTTAAAAGTGCCTATTTTATTACATTGGCAAGATGTATATATATATATATATATATATATATATATATATATATATATATATATATATATATATATATATATATATATATTAATATATTTTTCAGTTCTACTCACTAACAAACAAACCAACACACACTCACATAACCACACATATATGCACACACATATAGTTTGTACCTTGTGATACATGTAAAGTTCATGTTTACTGCACCAGTTACCAAAAGGTTTTGATGTAAGAAATCATATACAATCAGCGAGTTTTTCCAATGATATACAACGACTTTATCTGTCACCCTGATCTCTAGTTACTCGTCTCATAGGAATCGCAAATGTGTGGGTGATAGATATTAGGTGACAAACTTTGTAAAATTAGTTGGGCTTCTTTTTGAATTTCGTTCAAATTTAAATCTGTCTCTATGAAACAGTCTCAATGAAACAACCAACTCAATGGTTAATAGCAGAAAATACTGCCATAGTATGCCATCACCAACAGTAGCCGAGAAAATAAATCAGACTTGTCATCATAGTCAATAATTGAACAACCGTAGCCTTAAAAGTCATGTGGAAAAATTACATCTGGGAAAAATATGGTAGAATAAATTCTATTCATGATATCACAGGCGATTTCCACGGGAAAATATCTAAAACATCTGGAAACATCTAGACTCCTCAGAATCTAGATATAATTGATGAACCCGTCAAATAAGGTCCTGAAAAGGTTAAAAGATTCTTCAAGAAATAAGAAAAACATTTTAGGAGGGATCTAGTGAAGTACTGAGACCAGTTTTCAAATCTGTAGACAAAACGGTAGGGTTAAGAGCCCTGGAACACAAGCAAATTGATTAGCCTGTCCGGATTAGGACACCAAAAGGCTAGAAAAGCTTATCCAGAAATCAAAAACATTTTTTAAGTGTCTAGAGGAGTACTGATGTCAATCATCAAGTCTCTAAACAAAATGGTATGGCCAGGAGTGCTGGGAAAAACAAACAAGTGTATAAACACATAAACATTCAAACAATTTTTTTGATAATTTAAATACTTTCCTATTGCAGACGAAATTTTTGTTACTAGTGCCATTAACATTGTACTGTCAGTTGAAAGTTATTAATTTGTTGGTTAACTTTGATCTACATGACATATGACAACTAATTGACAGGAATTTTGAAGAATTTGTTCATATTCTGATGAACACACACACACGCACACACACACATACATATATATATGTATATATATATATATATATATATATATATATATATATATATATATATATACATGTATATATATATATATATATACATGTATATATATATATATATATATATATATATATATATATATATATGTTTATGTATATGTATGTGTGTGTGTTTAAAGTTGTGTAGGGATGTTCAGTGGAAATTCATGATATGAATCAAATTCTTGTAACACCCACTTTCTACATAAATATTTGATGAAATATCGGTATGGATTATTGTTGATCCAACAATATGAGAAACTAGATGAATATATTTGATCTGCACACATACGAAATTCAATTACAATATAATGACACATAGTTCTATATGGTCTGAGCACACACATATTCCAATACTGACACCTTAATGACGTGAAAATAGTTATGTATATGCATATATATGTTATATATTCATTGAAAATAGGGCTATGCACAGGTGAATCGCTATTATACGTACACACCAAGATTGCTATCAACGCGTTTTTTGAGTATAGCCATCACATGATGTCACTCCAAAGAATCACTCAATTCTGCCAAGAAAAGGTGTGTCTTTTCAACCCAGCTACAGTTTCTGTCTCAAAATTTGCAAAGAAGAGAGTTCATGGTGCAAGTACCCGATGCACTATTTCCGTAGACTCAAAAATACCTTTTCAGTCCTTCTGTAAACTTCCATTCCTTTTCAAAGGCGTGACTAGTGTTTTGAACCATAGTTATTTGATAGTTTGCCTGTTTTCTTTTTTTGTGGCAATGGTGAAATCTTGAAAGAAAAGTCACATACTTTTCTTCCAGGATTTCAATATATATATATATATATATATATATATATATATATATATATATATGTATATATACGTCCGACTGATAGGACAAGTTGGTTCGAGATTGTCATCTTCGTGGATGAGATGTTCGACATCAGATCCTTCCCGAACATCTTTCCTGAAGTTTTTCATTTTTTATGCAGAAAAGTAGCTTTTTAAGGACGCATTTATGTAAAGATGTATAATGAGACGTATATACAGTAGAAGCATATATATATATATATATATATATATATATATATATATATATATATATATATATATATGTATGTATATATATATACATATATATATATATATATATATATATATATATATATATATATATATATATATATATATATGAATTTTTTAGATGAGGTATTATTATTATTTCCATTATTATTCGGACTATCCTCATCTTGGTTGTTTTTCATACAACGTTTCGGCCGTTGTACTCTACGGCCTCCATCTGGTATCATCTGGTAGGTGTGGGGAAGTAACGAACCTAACCCTTCATTTAACCGACGGGGGTATATTGACTGCACTCCCCTCTTAGCATTAGTAGAATTATATTGTCTCACACTGTATGAAAAACAACCAAGATGAGGATGGTCTGAATAATAATTGAAATAAGTATATATATATATATAATGATACATATATATATATATATATATATATATATATATATATATATATATATATATGATACGTACATAGTGAGACACATATAAATAGTGAGACTTGTATATACTGTGATTTATAGTGATGTATTCAAACATGTATAGAGTGAGACGTGTATATTTAGTGATGTATTTAAACATGTATAGAGTGAGACGTGTATATTTAGTGAGACGTGTGTGTATATATATATTGTGAGACGCGTACTTCCATGCTGCACCTCATATACTAACACCTATCCATTAAATGCTGTACAATACCTCTCCATCCTATGATGAAGATAACAAAACTAACTTTCCTAGAGAAAAACCATTCTTATTTCTCACTGCCTTTCATACCAAAGACAAGCCAAACACCCACAGAGACGAGGAACAACTATCTTATAGTTTTTCCTCTTCCCCTTCCGATTATCAATTTTCATTTGCATTCTATCAGATGAATCGACATTTCCAATACATATACATTTATAGATAATTTTGTTACATATATATATATATATGTGTGTGTGTGTGTGTGTGTACTATAAAATGAATATGTATATATATATAAATGTACATTTATAAATGTATACAATAAAATGAATATATATATATATATAAATGTACATTTATATATGTATACAATAAAATGAATATATATATATATATATATATATATATATATATATATATATATAATAGCACGTATATATAAAATGAAGCGTATTTACATGTATACATATATACAGTGAGAGGTATGTACATATATATATATATATAAAGTAGGGCGTGTATACATATATATGCATATGGATATATAGATAGTAAAATGTATATATAAAAATGGTGGAACGTATATTCATATATTTTTTGTGAAAAAATAGAGAGAGAGAGGGAGACGGATGGTATATATATATATATATATATATATATATATATATATATATATATAAAGAGAGAGAGACATAATGGGACATATATAATGAGACATAATTATAGTGAGAGATGTTTATGTAGATATAGATATATAATGTGAACAGTAGGCAGAGTCATGCATGTGTATATGGTGGAATATATATATATATATATATATATATATATATATATATATATATATATTTTAAAGTGAGATGTATACATATATAAATGTATATGTCTCACTCTGCATATATACGTCCCACTATGTATACCTTTCACTGTATATATACGTATCTGTATATATGCATGTTTTAATGTATATATATATATATATATATATATATATATATATATGTGTGTGTGTGTGTGTGTGTGTGTGTGTGTGTATATATGTCTCACTTTATATATACCTCTCGTTTTATACATATATAAATATGCCTCTCACCATGTATACTATATCCATCTCACTATAATATATATCAATTTCACTATACTACATACATATGCATACATATGCAAGTCCCACGTGTATATCCTTATATATATATTGAGACGTATATATATGTGTGTGTGTGCGTGTGTGTGTGTCTCTGTGTGTGTGTGTGTGTGTGTGTGTGTGTGTGTGTGTGTCAGATCTCCTGAGAAGCAAAATGTAAATAATATCATTAAAATTTTTTGAATCAATTCCTGTGTTTCCATCTTTATGATATTTCTACCACTGTAAAAGCCCTACTACTGTCTCTTATTGCCATTGCCTGTGGGAACTTCCGGGGAACATGAAACGGAACGTTTCTCTTGGAAATTAGTTCTAAGGAAAGTTGCTAATTTGACGATTACGAGCGAGATATTGACTGAAATGATCGAATGTTTTAGAGAGAAATTAATACAGCTATCTCTTTTCGGAAGTGCAGCACTTTTTCGCATTCATGATGAAAAGCAAAAATAGCATTCAGTATTTCTTTTGCAGTGGTCAGTTGTAAAGGGAATGCTCATCATCATTCGTTTTTCTGCTCTGATATTTTCTGCTTCCATTCTTTTTTCAACAAGTTTTAGAGGAATTTTTATTAATTCTGTTGATGATTTGATAAATTCCTCTGCGTCACCATGACTCGTAAGTCCTACTTTTAGTTGTTCATTTCATAACAGTTTCTCCACAAATTTTAATTACCTTTAATATGATTATTTTTATGTGATTTTATCTTCTTATTCTCTTGGTCCTCTTCTTGCCAAGAGTCAAATTAAGAAACAGCAATCAATTGCTGTCAGCACGATCCAAGTCGCTGTTTTCGCTTGTTCTTCAAAGTTAATCCGGTAAATTCTATGCTCCTGTGTTCGTGAATAATTGATGAATCCTCTGACTATCCAGCAGTCAACATAATACTTTACTTGAACTTTATGTTGTAACTCAACACTTAACTAACTTGGCTTCCTGATGCCTTCACGTGATCACTAGCTGTGTCAATTAGAAAGTCTTCTCTGGGAATAAAAGTCTTAGAGGCAATAATCTGATGTACCGTTAAAATACTAAGCTGAATAAAATTAATACGAATCAAAGAAGTTTCCTCATTTGAGACTGACGATTATCTTCAAAGATTTATTGACGTTCATCGCTTTAGGCATCCGATAATCAACCGCTCTTTTATCATTTCCTTTTGCGCGGAATATTGTGTATTCCGATGATAACTGAACCTTATTATTCTATGTATCTTCTTTATCCCCATTCATCATCGATCTATCTCAGTTTGTTCATTATCTATTCATCTATCTATTAGTGCATTGGTTTTATACTTCTGATATTATTATTGAAAAACTAAATGAGTTACTGCTTTTATCATTATCATTATTATCTCTGTCCTCTGCAATCTATAGCCGAGTCGTTACCAACAATTTAGGGCAAAAGCTAGTTGAAATGTACAATTCCCCCCACCCAGTCTTTTTCTTTCATGCGTGTGTGTCCGTGTGTGTGCGTGTGTGTATGTGTATGCATGTGTGTTGCATTTTGTTTTTGGTTTTGTTTTTGTTTTTGTTTTTTTCTTCAGTATACAACGGATGATAATGTTCATTTCACTCTACTGGCAGTGTCTGCAAGCATTATCTCCTTGATTTCACGTAGAGAAAGATCCTCAATGATTTTGGTCTGATGTTTTTCCAGTGCTTTTCTCTCAATAGCAGGGCCAGTTTGTTTTTCAAGTTCTACATTTCATGTATTTCGATTTCAAGGTTTGGTTCTGGTTTAGTTCATACCAGTTGATTTCTCATGGTATTCCGTAATCCCCGAAAACTCACCAATGTAAATATTGATCCACTCTGTCATGTCTGGTCTTGAATTCTGTGGGTGTTGAAATAGAGCAGCCAAAAACAAGGTGGTCTATTGTTTCTACGTAGAGGTCACATAATCAGCATTTCCTGTTGGTACGGTTTTTCGAGATATTTACTTAGAATTTTTGAGGAGCCAAGTTTTGGTTTTGAGCGACCAATGTGTATCCCTTTGTCTCTGTTTTTGATCCGCTGTCCAAGAGTCACTGATGAGCGTTTTCTGGTCTACGCCAGCGTCTTTGCTCCGTTGGGGGTGCATATTGTCCATGCAGAGTTGTCTGCCGTCATTTCAAGATGTTTATGGCTTTGCTCCTTTGAGTGTTTCCCTATCTTTTTCACATATATAGTCTGTTATTACTCTCCACTGTTTAAGTCTGTCTACTTTTCCCTAACAACTTCTCACTTTCTTTAAATATTGAATGAAGCTTTTTTGTACCTCTATGTTTATTAACTAGTTTTAACATCCTGTCCTGAGTGATTTCCAGGTACCGATATAGTACTATTGTTGTGGTTTTGTAGGTCAGTTCAAGTTTCATCATTCCCTAACTAAATTGGCAAATAGAGACAATCAATGTCAGCTTTTTGGTGGTGCATTCTGTGGCACGTTCGTAGCTTCCTTATTTTTGATTCTACATTTCTAATTTCATCTAGATTCCATTAAATCATATTATAACTATATGTTACAACAGGAGTAGCTAGCGTATTAATGGCTTTTGCTTTATTTTTTATTCAGACTTCAGTGCTGCATGTACTCATCTGAAACACTCATTCTTTTCTTTCTATTTCATACGGGTATGTTTGATTCCTTTACCTTCATTAATTTCTAAATACTTACACACTTCTAACTCTTTTACTGCAGTTTGTATGTCTAGTTCTATTGAGTTAGTTTTGAACATGGCGTTGGCAAACATCCAGGATTATTATTATTATTATTATTATTATTATTATTATTATTATTATTATTATTATTATTATTATTATTATTATTATTATTTGGAATCTCACACCAGTTGCCTGGTGGTAACCGCTGGAGTTTGAGTGACAGCAAGTCTCCTCAAGTCTCCAGCCCTCCTCCCCTAGTAATCATAGGTCGCAGTAATTCTGCGATTAACAGTTTCACACCGGTTGCCCAGTAGTTATCGCTAAAGGCTGAGTGACAATAAGTCTCCTCAGGTCTTCAGCTAACGTCTCCTCTCTTTCGCATATCATGACAGAGCTACAATTCGTTGCAGTACTTATATCTCTAGCACCTTCCTCAGTATCCGTGCAGTTCCCAGTAGTGCTGTGGTCTGTACGGTCTCTATCCTCCTCCTAATCCCGATCTCCTCCAGTCTCTTCCTCAGCGTTTTGGGGACAGTTCCTAGTGCGCCCACTATGACCGGTACTACCCTGGTTTTCATGTTCCACATTTTCCTTAACTCCCTTGCTAGGTCCTGGTATTTTTCCCTTTTTTCACCCTCCTTCTTTTTTACTCTATGGTCTGCAGGTACAGCAACGTCTACTATTTGACAGGCCTTCCTTTTTTTGTCTACTATTACTAAGTCCGGTCTTCTTGCCTGGATGAGGTGGTCAGTTTGGATGTCAAAGTCCCAGAGTAGTTTGTGGTTGTCATTCTCCAAAACTGCCTCTGGCTTGTGCTGATACCACTTTTCCACATGGTTGAATCCCATTTGTTTACTTAGTTCCCAGTGTATCATCGTTGCTACTCTATCGTGTCTATGCTTATACTCCTTCTGGGCGAGTTGACTACATTCACTAGTTATGTGGTTTACTGTCTCATCTCTTTCACCGCACATGCGGCATTTGCTGTTTGTCTGTGTTCTGTCGATTTTTGTTTTTATGTAGTTTGTCCTTATGCTTTTGTTTTGGGCTGCCATGATGAGCGATTCTGTTTCTCTCTTAAGGGTCCCTTTTCGTAACCACGTCCATGATTTCTCGTCCGCTATATCTTGTATCTGTCTTTTAAACTCGCCGTACAATTTTTTCCCTTCCCATCTTTCTTTTCTTGCTTGCTGTACTGTTCTATTGTTTTCTACTTTATTGTTTGTTGCACTATCTCTCGCACTCTTTATGATTTCTTCACTATTTGTTTGCACATACCTTTCTAGGACTGTTTTAGCTCTCTGGACACAGTCTTCTATGCTGATGAGCCCCCTACCACCTTCTTTTCTCTTAACGTATAGTCTATCTGTATCATCCCTAGGGTGTAATGCTTTATGCATCGTCATAAGTTTCCTTGTTCGCCTATCCATTGATTGGAGCTCTTCCTTTGTCCATCCTAGGAATGGTCCTGTATACCTAACTACTGACACAGCCCAGGTGTTCATTCCTTTTATTAGATTTCTGCTGTTTAATTTGGTTTCTAATATTTTCCTTATCCTTCTAAGGTATTCCCTCTTTATTTTCTCCTTCATTTCTTCCCGTTTTATCGTGTCACATTCAAGGACACCTAGGTACTTGTATCGGTCTTGTGCGGTCAGTGCCCTAATCTTGCAGTTGTCCGAGAGTTCAATTCCCTCAGTCATTGAAAGCCTTCCCTTGTGCATCACCATGATAGCACATTTTTCTATTCCAAACTCCATTCCTATGTCTTCACTCTATTCCCTTACTTCGTTGAACAGAGTCTCAAGCTCTCCCCTGTTTTTTGCGAACAATTTTATATCGTCCATGTACATTAAGTGGTTGACCTTTCCTTTTGTTTTAGAGAAGTGGTATCCTTTGCTGTTTTTCAGGATTCTGTTAAGCGGTATCATTGTTAGAACAAATAATAGTGGGGACAACGAGTCTCCTTGGAAGATTCCCCTTTTTATCCCTACCTCAGCTAGTTTGTCCCCTGCGGCTGTCAAATCTACTTTCCAGTCTTCCATCGAATTACCAATGAATTTAACCACTGGTTCGCTAATTTTGAACATTCTAAGGCATTCGAGTATCCAGCTATGTGGAATCATATCGTATGCCTTTTTGTAATCTATCCATCCCATTGCGATATTCTTTCTCCTTTTCCTCACTTCTCTTAAGATCATCTGGTCTATGTAGAGTAAATCGTTTGCCCCTTTGGTTCCTACCCTACACCCTTTCTGTTCTTCTGGTAGTAGTCCCCTTCTATCCATTGACATGTATATTCTCTCTGCTATTTGCCCGGTCAGGATTTTCCACATAAGTGATAAGCACGTGATTGGTCTATAGTTGCTTGCTATGTTCCCCTTTCCCGGGTCTTTTTGGATGAGGGTGGTTCTGCCTTTAGTCATCCATTCTGGTGCTTTGCCTTCGTATAGACAATTCTGGAGTAGGTGAGTGAGTCTGCCGTGTAACGTGGTGAATTTTTTGAACCAATACCCATGGATCCCGTCGGGACCCGGTGCTTTCCAGTTGGCTACTTTCCTAAGAGTATGTTTCAATGTGGTTTCATTCAGTACTATTGGTTCTCCCCTGTCTATATCTTCTAGTTCTTTTCTCATGTCTCCCAACCATTGCGGTGTTACGTTGTGTCTTTTTGGGTGCCCCCATATGCTATTCCAATAGTTCTTGGCCTCTGTGGCATCTGGTTTCATGTCCTACCTTCTTTCCCCATTTAAATCTTGGTAAAACTTCTTCTCATTGTTTTGAAATGTGCGGTTTTGTGTGTATTGGGCCGTTCTTAGTCTGTATCTTTTCAGTCTTGCCTCTTTGGCTAGTCTTTTCTGGTGTAACTCTTCGACTACAGTCGCGATGCCTTTTTGCGTTACCTTGTATTTGTTATAAAGTCTTACTCGTGGTCTGTCCGTGTGTGGTGTATTTCTAAGCAGTGCTTCATCTCTCTGTAGTTGGGAGATCTGCCTTTGTAATCTTCTCTCCCAGTTGGGTTTCTCTTCCCTATTATTGCTCGGGTTCCTATCTTATGTTATGAAGCTTTGTGCTACCATTTTCGCCCCCGCGTAAATTAGGTTGTTGAGTTCTAGGAGGGTGTTTGTTTCTATGTGCTGTAAGAGGCAGTTGACCTGTTCGGTCACTTCTCCGACTTTCTTTCTGTCTTTGTCTCTTAGGGAGGGGAGTGTTGTTTTCTCTCCTTGCATGATCTCTTTCAAAGCTTGTATTTTGGTTTTCTCTTCTTCCGTTGGTGCCTCGTCATCACCCTCTGGTGCATAGTTTACTGTGGGGGTCTCATGGGGAATTATTCTAGTTTTGTTATTGGTACTAGTTGTGCTGGGGGGGCATTCTTCAGATGTGTCACCTGAATCTCTCTCTACATTAATGCGAATCTCTAGTAGTTCAGTCTCAGACAGCCATTTCTTCTTTTGAATTTGCTTTACTTGGTCAGCAAGGCGTTGGTTCGATACTTCCACAGCAGATTTTTCCCTCCATATTTGGAGCATACGCTCTCTATAAGATCGCACCGAAGGCTTGCTTTTATAGTAACAGTATATAACTAGTCTATTCTCTTCCCTTGTCCATCTCTTTCTCTTGTTCTTTATAGCAGTCACCCCGTGAGGACTGCACTTTCCCTGGGTGCCATTAATGGTATACGAGTTTTGGCCAACAGTAGCTGTGTGACGACTGTGTCCCTCCTGAAGGCCATTAAGGGTACACGAGCCGAGGTTTTGGCCAGCAGTCACAGGATGACGACCGGGTCCCTCCTGGTGGCTAACAAGGGAACACCTGCCGGTTACGACACACAGATCTTGGATCTGTGCCCCGTTTTTTGCGCTAAAATGGTTTGGTTGTACTGTCATGATTGGGGTTTTTGGTTCTTTCAAGGTAGCACCAGACCTTGGTGGGTTGGTTAAGACCGATGTGAGTCGGAAGTAACCTAAGAGCCCCACCGGCCCTTTTGATTCTTTTAAGGTAGCACCAGACCTTGGTGGGTTCATTGAGACCGATGTGCACTGTGATAACCAAAGAGCCCCACCAGCTCCTACCACCCAGGGTATGGCCTCACAAGGACAAGCCATTCTGGCTTGCAGAGATATCTATTTAGTGATATGGCATTTACCTGATTGTTGAACTAAAGAAAAAAAACACTAAGCCTTGTTCTTGGGGGGAGGGGGGTTACATTCATTAAAGATTATATGTCTCCCTTAAATGTTTTAAGTCTTGACTTAGTATAAGTTTCGGTATGCGTTGTTTTTTCTTCCAATGCTGGCTGGCTGGACGGCCAAGCGACCACAGCCAATTTATACTATACTATGCCAGTGGAGAGGGGAAAGTTCATTCACACATATATATATACTCGCCCCTCGCTTTTCTATACTTCTATGGGACAACTCATTTTAAATTATAAATTATAAATATAATAATTTTAAATTCAATTTTAATTCCACTTACCCACGTGCAGGTCCAAAAAACAACTTTTTTCGACTTGGCAGTGGCCATTTCATCACAGGAGAAAATTTCTCAGACTTACAAAGAAAACCATCTCAGAGGTAAAAAAATACCATCAAAATATCAAGAATAATCAACCAAAGTAAAATATCATTAAAATTTCCGAAAATATTCACAGAGTTCATCTCAAAGCCAAACGTTAAGTATCATTAAAATCTAAAGAACACTTCTTTAACTAAGCCCAGAACAAAATCATCAGGGGCAGCCTGTAGTCAAAATAGCATTATTATTATTAATATCATTATTATTATTATTATTATTATTAATAAGACATTCAATCACAGAGTTAATTTCAAAATTCAGCCTGAGTTAGTTAGGTCTTCAAAGTCAGTCACCAGAATTCATCCTGAGAAGGAAGGAGGCCTTTTGTCAAAAAGTGTCGGAGGCTGTCTTTTCGGTATGCGTTGTTTTTTCTTCCAATGCTGGCTGGCTGGACGGCCAAGCGACCACAGCCAATTTATACTATACTATGCCAGTGGAGAGGGGAAAGTTCATTCACACATATATATATACTCGCCCCTCGCTTTTATTATTATTATTATTATTATTATTATTATTATTATTATTATTATTATTATTATTATTATTATTATTATTATTATAATATATATATACTTTGGTACTTTGTTGTATATATACACATACTTACGTACTTTGATATCCAAACTGACCAACCCATCCATGCGAGAAGACCAGTATGTCCATAGTTTATTACTTTCTTTCGTATTTACACTGATATGCACGTCTACGCCTATTATTTGGTAGGTTCTCCTTCCTTTGTCCAAGATCACCAGGTCTGTTCTTCTCACTTGGATTGGGTGGTCGGTTTGAATGTCAAACTACTTGAGTTTTTTATATATAAAATAAAGTATGTGTATAGTTATATGATAAAGTACTAAAGTATGTGTTCATATCTACATTATAAAGTACTAACTCATGTGTCTGGCCATACTCTAAGATTACCTATAACACAAAGCTTAAGTACAATTTTGTAAAAAAAATCATCTTTTCTATGGGGTCTGTGTTCGAGTTGTCAGAGAGCAAGTCTATCCAGAAATATTTTTTGCGATTTTTTCATCAATTATCTTCTAAAAAAAGAGTTACGTACAGAAAATCAGACTATATGTACATTTTTATCAACATTATCCGGGCTAATTTGTTATCATTTATTTGAAGCTATTCACATGTGACAGGTTGGGTGGAAATGCTTTACAGGAATATTTCTTTATGAACCGTAATTCCAAGTCCCTCTGTGGCCGAGTGGTTGAAACTTCGAAAATAGTAGTGGCAGATCAAGTGCGAATTCCTGCAATTTTATATCCTTCCAAACTATATAACCTTCGACCAACATAGAAATTCGTCAGTTTTGATTAAAGAAGTTTTTATAGGAGACCCTATTAACAACATAGTTGAAATGCAAAACTGGAGCATCACTTTGAGCATATGCAAAATCTGCACGACAAGATTTGCCCACAAGATACACTCTAAGGTCGAAATATTTCGTCGATTTCTATGGGATCTCCGTTGGCACTCTTAGGAAGCATGTCTGTAGAAATTGTGAGAACAATACGCCAGTGTTTACAAATGCAGGAGTTTCTTTTTGTTTTCTCTACATTTCATGAACTTTCAATTTATTAGTCGTTAAAATTTTCCAGTAATTCTGTCAGCTTCAAGAAAAGATATAGTTGAATTTAGAATATAGCTATGATGGTATATATATATATATATAATATATATATATATATATATATATATATATATATATATATATATATATATGTATATATATATATGTGTGTGTGTGTGTGTGTGTGCGTGTGTGTGTGTGTGTGTGTTTATGTGAGTGTATATATATATATATATATAGAGAGAGAGAGAGATAAACTGAAAAACAACATATCTTATTCACACAGATACCTTTGAGAACAATCCAATCAATATAATTATCTCAGGCATAAGGAAACCAACCATATCCAATATAATCAAATATATTCAAGCAAGAGTTCTATACTCTCATGCAGGAAACATACCACGAGAGACCTGATACACCAACCACGCACTGATAACAAAAACACCCACACCATAACCCCAAACCAGGTTATAATTTATAACTGCCGACATGCCAACATTTCCATTGAATAAAATAAAATGCAGTAAGCAATAGCCAACCGTTGAACAAAAACATGAATGAATGATAATGAATAGAATGAAAAGAAGATCCTACCACCTACAATAATAAACATCCCAAAAAAATATCCAAAGTTGGAATCTAAAATTAACCAAATCATTCCCCTGAAGAAACTAAAGCAGCAACCCACACTCCATTATAGATTTATATATACAAGCGAATAGACGAGATGAGACTTTTGGTTGAAAGCAGTTATTTGGACTTACTGATGGCTGTTTTGCACGATGATAAGAGCATTGCTACATTGAAATGTCTACCCTATCAGTGGTAGGTTCAATTCCCGCAGCAGCCCCATTCTCTCTAATTATTTATTCTAATTACGCTGCCTAGATTGAGTGATATGCTAACCGTGTAATGATGGGAGATCATTTCCAATTAGTCCATATAATATCAAACAATTTATACCTTCATGTATATTTATATACATATATATTCGTAAATACATACATATTTCTTGAATTTATTTTACTATGCAAGGATGCCTTTTATATGACCTTGCTCGGATGTTCGTTTACATTAAGTTTGGTCTACTTTCACATGTCTAAAGTAGCTATGTTGATTGGAAAGTTATATAAAAGAGATTCTAGAATGGTGAAATAAATTCAAGAGATTCAAATAATAATAAGACACTTTCAGAGAGAATACATACCAAAATCAACAGGAATAACCACGAATTGATAATATAAAAATTCAAATCATAACCCCTTTGCTTGTAATTGATGACCATCAGCAGACATAGACAACCCACAAACAAAATAAAACAAAAACAATACACACCTGCCAAACAATGTCCCTAACATGAATCTAAAACATGACAAATTAATCGCCCCAGGGTGCCCAAAAAGGGTAAAGACATGAACCCGTTTCTTTAGCAGATCCTCATTCCATAACATATTCGTATATATTTATGTGTGATGTATTTATCGATATTGAATATATATATATATATATATATATATATATATATATATATATATATATATATATATATATATATATATATTATCTAATACATATCGTGGGTACAATATGATTCAATATGACACAATACCTGATGTGTGATGGGTTTATTTTATATAAGAGCTGCTTTGGGGAATTTACTTGTCGAGGGGTTGTGAATTTTCGTGATATGATGGGCTCAGTCAATGTTAAAGTTGTGTTTCTGTGTGTTCCTGTTTTCGACCAGGGCATCTGTCCTTTCGTCATGTTTTTTGTCTTTTTGGAGAAGTCCAGAAGTCTCTCTGAATTTGTCGAGGTCATTACACAGATTAGCATAGACGCCGGTTTCGGGTAGTGGGTGTTTTGGGGTGGTTTGTATGTCAAGTTTTTGATAATTGTTGTGATGTTGGTTTCAATGTGTATTTTCATCTGACTCAGATTTAAGCTGAGGTTGATGGTGGTTGTGTTGGTGGGTAATATGTTTAGTGGTGGTGGTGTTTTTCTTTTTGTCTTGTTCGTAGTTTGTTCTTGGATCTTATATGCTTCCTTCCTTACCTGATATATGAAATGTTATGCGTACTGAAACGAGACGAGAGATTGTTCAATGTATTATTCCTCATCATCAAAACATTTGGGGTTTCATATTCTGAGGGCCCTTAGGTAAACGCCTATGATTAGTTCTGACTTTATTTTTAGTATATAGTAGGAGTTGAAACGTATTTGGTCGTTCTTGTTGGTGGATTTACAGCGGGAGATGCCGTGTTCAGTGTTGCTGATGGATGTCAAGAAAGGTAATGTGTTGTTGCACTCTTTTCCAGTGTGAACTTAATGGATGGTTCCACTGAGTTCAGTCTAGCTATTACGTTGTCAACATCTATATGCTGAGGGTATATCATTAAGGCGTTATCAGTGTTGCAGAAGTAAGAAGCTGTTTTTGGTATGATATATAAGAACAGGCATGACTCCAGAAATAGGCAGGCTAAAACTCCAATTATCGGGGATCCCATCAATAAACCAAATTTTTGAGGGTAATAAATGCGTTGAAGCAGGAGGAGCATGGTTTGTTATGAGTGCAGATTTTTATGATTTTTTTGTGGGTAGGGCTACTTTCATTTGTTGAAGTTTTATCTGCAAATATGTATTCATGTGATTATATATATATATATATATATATATATATATATATATATATATATATCATTTGTAATTTATATATGAATATCTACACACATATTTTGTACAGCATATATATCTATGTATATGTTTATATTATATATATATATATATATATATAGCATATGTATATATATATATATATATATATATATATATATATATAGCATATATGTATGTATTATATACATGCATAGCATATATGTATGTGTTATACACATGCATAGCATATATCATTTATACATACATACATAGCATATAAAATGACGTCATCTTCAGTGCTGCTAGATTGGATTGAAACTTTTGCTCAGAGCCCGGAGTTCGGTATTCTATCCAAGCCCTACGTAGGACTGGACGATCAGTGGGACTGAATTAAGTGATATGCTTTTTTAATTCACCATCTACCAGGTTGTTCAATTCAAAAGATAGAAGGGCGTTTTACTTTTTTGCAGATGGGTCTCCTACGTAAGAATGCTCAAGCGAAAAGGAAGGGATGTCAATCATAATTAATGATAGTGTCATCCACAGACATCTGTTCTATCATATGTATGTATAAAATACATCTATGAAAAAAATTTAGTACACATATATATATATATTATTTAGCATATATTTATGTATATATATATATATATATATATATATATATATATATATATATATATATATATGTATATATCATATATATATAGCATGTACATATTATACATCTATATGTATATATATATGCCATATATGTGTACACGTATATATGTTTACATTATATATTGTCTCTAATATATACATCCGTTATGCATGTATATGTGTGCTCTCCTGTATTTCATGTGTAATATATATATACTATACATATATATTACATTATATGCTATACATATATATATTACACCCATACATATACCTATTTTATGTAGATATATGAATATATTATATATATATATATATATATATATATATATATATATATATATATATAATGAAGTAAGGGTTTGCTACACAAACACTTTCTGTTTGGGTTTCTCCAACAAACGAAATTCGACCAACCTCAAATGAAACTCTACGAGGTTAGAAATGAATATACTAAAGCTTTAAGAAACTGCTGTTTCCCTGAAATTAGCTTTAAACATGGTAAGTCTACTTGAAGTGAAACATAGTAGCAACAAAAAAGTAAAGGTTAGAAGTTTTTTTGGTATCCAATGCCATTCAACCTACAAGAATTATCCAACTTGAGAAAAATATTCCTCCAATTGGAAAAAAACTCTTTTCCCCCGAGCAACTCACTGAGCAAAATACTTAAAAGGAGTAAATTGAAAATTAGTTATAGTTTTATGGATAATTTTAATACATTTATAACAAAGCATGACGATGAAGTATTTAGAAATAATACTTACGGAGAGAGCAAAAATGAGCTAGATTGTTATTGCACAAACAAAAACAGATGCCCTTTGCAAAACAAGTGCCCCAAATTGCATATTGTTTACCAACCCAGACAAACCCTTGGAATTGAGTTATGATATAGGAATATCGAAGAAAAAATGCTCAGCAAACTATATATCATCATTTACAAATGGAAAATGTAAAAACAATCACTGTCGACATATTACAGGAGGCTAACTCAAACCCAGAGTAGAATTGGAAATATCGAAATAAATATACTCATTCCAGACTATTGACCATCGTTGTTACCTCTACCTAAATGAGAAATTTGGAATACTCACTTTAGCCAATATAACACAAAACAAAAAAAAAGAATTATCAAACAGAATAAAATGAAGTAGCGTTAAAACGCCGGCATCGCTAAAAATTTCTATCCACAAACATGACTTAATAACCAACACATAGATGTACTAAGAATCAATCACCGGAAATGTCTGATTCTTCACGTTATGCTATATTCAGTATCATTTCAGCCACTTTAAAGGACAACCCAATCGCCATAAATATCCTAGACATGTGTGAATAGACCAAACCTAGAATAATTGAAATGAACAACTAAGGTCATAAAAAGGTGACACTGGAAAGCAGTTTTAAATAAGGATAAAACACTCTCAGAGAGGAAACATACCACAAAGTTGTGATGGATTAACTGCATACTGAAAGCGAAAATGCCCATAACATAACTTCCTAATATATAACCACCAGTAAGCACAGCATCCTTGCTAAATGAATCTGGAAAAACATAACAACAATAACCAACCACTAAACTAATATATATATATATATATATATATATATATATATATATATATGAAATGAAAATAAGACAACCTAAAAAAAATGAACACAACCCTCAAAAATATTATAAATAGGAATCTAGAATAAACCGAACCATTCTCTCGAAGAAGCCCAAACAGGGCAGAAACATGAATTTGTTTGTGTAGTGAATCCATACTTCAACATATTTTAAGCTTTACTCTGAATCAATTCAATGTTTAATGTATTGAGCAATTTATGAAATAAACCCATCGTACATCGAAATTGTAATATTCTGTATCATATTATGCTTCTCTGAATTTTTGAGATGAGGTATTATCATTATCTCTATTATTGTTTGGACTATCCTCATCTTGGTTGTTTTCCATACAACGTTTCGGTCGTTGTACGTTACGGCATTCATCAGGTATCATCTGGTAGGTGTGGGGAAGTAACGAACCGAACCATTTATTTAACCGATGGGAGTATATTGACCACACTCCCCTGTTAGCATTGGTAGTATTATTATTGTCTCACACTGGGATTGAACCTAGAACCATTAGATTACTTGCAGTAATTACTGTATAATATTATCTTGTATATATATATATATATATATATATATATATATATATATATATATATATATATATATATATATATATATATATATATATATATATATATGATTAAAAAATGATTTAAAAAAGGGAAAAGAAGACTGTTTCAAATTTTTTACAATATAATTATGTGGTAACTCTGGGAATGTTCGATGTGATGTCCCTGTCCGTCATTATTTCAAAAGATTAAGAACTCTGAAAACGTAATGGTGCCATCTGCAATGAAATCTTAAATAGAATTTGAACGTCACACAACGAAGTTCCAATAACGTATGCCTTTATAAAGAATCAAAGAAAGATTTTTAAAAATACATGGTCTATTCCGAGATATTCTTTGAAAAGGTGAAAATCGATGACTTTAAAAAGGATAAGACAGTCTGATTCAGGGCCAAACCCTACACTGACTGAAGCTTAAATGATCTAGCTGATAGGTTTTAGGGAAAAATTTACTATATTTTTATGTGTAAGTATGTAGTGTGTGTGTGTGTGTGTGTGTGTGTGTGCATGTGTACGTTTGTATTTGTGTGTTTGTATGTATATATATATTTTTTTTAAAATCATATTATGCAATTTCAAATTTATCCGTTTTTCACATGTAATCACAAATAATTACGTATATTCTATTTGTGCAGTCTAAGCCAAGTGATTCATTCTCTATGTAATAAGGGGGGGATCTTTTCAAACAGAGTTTCAAATAATACAACGCATTAGTAAATATTCTGTCGGATTCTATATCTATTTCCTATTAATAAAATGATATAGATGTTGGCGTAAGAAAGAAACAATGAAGACATGGATAGTAAATGAATAAAATGAAGATACTGAGTATAAATTAGTTTTGGGACATTTGGTTACGGATTCGATTCCTGCAGCAGTCCGATTGTTTATTTCTATTCACGCTGTGTAGACCAAGGCCGAGTGACTCATTTACCATGAAACAACAGGAGATTATTTCAAGTAGATTTTCGGGGGAAAAAAAACATATATACATATACATAAACAAAACAAAACGAAAGAAAGCAATGCTTGTTGCAACTAAATTATGTGTGCTCCAATTACCTTGATTACCTTGATATGATTTTAGATATTTAGAAACTACATTGTGGTATATAGTGACTGGCATCACTTTGTCTTACCGATTTTTTGGGCTGAAATGACCTGGAGTCTTCATGTAGCCTGATGAAAGAACTGCTGTGATGGTATATATGTTGCAATACTCAAATAGGGTCTAAACCATGTAGGGTGATTGCGTCAATGACTTCGGTAAATTTTGCTGAGTCGAAGGCGTTCTTCAAGTCTATAAATGCTACCTTGAATGGCATTTAATATTCAGCTGCTTTCTCTTTTAGTTGATTTATGGAATGGAGGCGCTCCATGGTAGAGTAGCTTCTTTTGAAGCCAGCTTTTTTCCGTGGTTGGTTTCGTCTAGCGTTTTGGTGATCCGGTAGGTGATAACTTTGATGGAAGGTTTATAGATGCAGTTTAGTGGACTTATTGGACAGTAGTTGTTGAGGTCTTTTGGATTTCTTTTTTGTATGAAACAGCATTATCATTACAGAGGTCCAATCTTTTTTGTTTTAGTCATAAGTTCAGTAAAACGGCTAGTTTCTTCGTGATGACTTTACCGGCTTTTTTTAATAGTTTGATGGTGATGTCATGCGACCCAGGGGCCTTCCCTTTTTCGTTTGTTTGATGGCTTGTTTCACAACTCATGGAGTAAATTCTGGGAAATCCTTGAACTTATTGCTTGTGTTTTGCACATCCTTAATATTTAAACCAACAACTAAAGTCATACAAAAAAAAACAACAATCTGATAAGGAAAATGCCTAACAATATCATCTTAATTTATAACTACCTTCAAGCACAGCATACATACTAAATAAAACAGAAAAAATAAGTTGCATGGAAACTAATAGCAAACTCAAACCCAGAGTAAAATGGGAATTATTAAAACAAGGACATACATGCCAAATTATTGAAACCCCATGTTACTTATCCCTAAATGAGAAAATTTGAAATCCTTTTCAGTCTGTTCTTGTTTAATATTTTACTCGTTGGCTTGTTCGGGTGGAAGTGTTGTTTTTTTTTCTATTACTTAAATGATTATTTTTCATAACTTAGTTTTTACGTGTAGGTCGAATGGTGATAAATACTAGATGATTTTTCTACCTCTATTGATGTTGCTAGTTCAGGTAAAATTTATTTTTTTGTGGAGGGACTTCGGTATATTCATTTCTAACATTGTTGAATATTGTTTCATTTGAGGAGTCATATATTAGCATAGTTTCTATTGATCTGGGGATCTTTTTAATAATCTTGTTCGGTAGGTTGGAACTTGTGTTAATATGTGTCGTTCATGGATGTTATTGTTTAAAATAAAAGTAACACCAAAAAATATAGAATTTTTGCACTTGCTTTGATTTCTGATTTGAATTTCAATTTTTTTTTTCTTTTATGATGTATGTTTTTTTTAGGGTTCGCATTTTTACCCACGTCTATTTTTTCCAATTAGTCCGCTGTCATCCAGGCACAGTCCTGTATTTTTAGAGTTTGGTTTTTGCTGAGGTTGTACAAAGTACACAAAAATAGCATCTCGACTTGAGACTACCAACAGAAACATCAAAACAGCAGACGTCGGTTTTTTAGTCCACTGTTCTTGGTCATTAAACGGCACCGTCCGTCTAGATTGTTTGATGTCTCAATCATCGTTGTTAGTGCAGATCTTTGTGAATTCCGAGGCTTCCTCAAAGATTCCTTTGGATATAGAAGGGTGGAAGTCCATAATGTCGAATTGTGCAACAGCGCAGGGGATTTTTTTTCTTTGCTTAATTTTGCTAAACCAGATAATGGCCTCATTTGTGTTTATCCAATGTTTTCGTTGTAGTTGTTGCTCGATGCTGTAGTTGATGTTTTCTATCTGGAATTTGGTGGGTTAATTAATGGGTCAAGTGGCAGGTTTGTTCATGAAGTCCATGTCGTGGTCTTTCATGAGTATGTAGGCATCTTTTTTTAGTTTTTCTACTCTATTGCTCATGTATTATTTGTCAGTGATGTTTTTGCTCTCTTTATTTATAGTTTCTTCATAGTTGTTCTTCTTGGTCATTAATTTTTTGTAGTTTCGGGTGATGTTGTTGGTTAAGAGTTTGTTGTATGTTTGATAATTCATTGCATATATATTGTTAGTTTCGTCTCTTTTCACAGATATGTTATTTGATTGGTTGGTTTATTCTATTTCCTTATATATTTGTTTTTTTAAATGTGATGTTGGTGACGTTCATAAACCGGTTTTGTTCAAATTTTTCCAGTAGTTTGCTATGTGCTGGGCTTTTGTGTTTTCAACCTGAAAATATCTCTTTCCTCGTTTTGATCGTTGGGTCGATTAATGCGAAAAAGGCTTTCCACTTCATGCGTCCGATGAGATCTTCTGGGTTTTTTCCAGTAACCGTATTAGGTAGAGGTGTTTGTCGGTGATGCAGATGAACTTGAAGGAATAATCGATATCTGATTTTTTTCTATTTGTGTTACTTGTTGAAATGATATCCCTAAAAGTGCTTTACAAAGATATTAGGCTAGGAGCGCTATTACACAATACAAATCAGAAATACATTATGTGATGGGTTTATTTCATCAAGTTGAGATAGAGTAGAGTTAGAAATATGATGAAGTAAGGATTTGCTACACAAACACGTTTATGTTTCTGTCCTGTTTTAGTTTCTTCAGGTGAATGATTCTTGATGTTTGATTATCGAGCACATCGGATATTAGATTGTATTCCTGATTTGTATTCTCAATAACCGACATAAAGATATACCGAAAATAAACAACATATACATCTTATTCGCATAGCTGCCTCAAGGAGAAATCAAATCAACATAATTATCTCAGACATGAGGAAACAGACCAAGCCCAATATTATCAAATCGCCGACTAAGATCATATAAAAGGGAGCCCTAAGATTGAAGAATGGATTTAAATGAGAATAAAATACTTCCTGAGCGGGAACGTAGCTCAAAATAACTTATAGACCAACCACATACTGATGACAGAAACACACACACCATATCCCCTTGGTCTGTAATTTATAACTAGCAACAGACATACATCCCCATTGAAAGAATACAGCAAACAATAGCCAACCACTTAACAAAAACATATAAATAGTACGTAAACAGAATAAAAGATCCTACCGCGTTGAATAATAGACACAACCCCCGAAGAATGTCCTAAATAGGAATCTGAGATAAACTGAAACATTCTCCCGAAGAAACCCAAACAGGACAAAGACATAAACGTGTTTGTGCAGCGAATACTTACCCCATTATATTTTAAGCTTTACTCTAAATGAACTAGATGTTCAATTTTGAATGCATCGATAAATCAATGAAATAAAACAACCGTAATTGGATATTGTATTATATTATATTTGCATTGTGTTTATATACTTATATGCATGTATTCTTATAAATGTATATTCTTATATATATATATATATATATATATATATATATAATTGTGTGTATACATAATATATGTATATATTCTTTCATATGTATATACATATATGTATATTCTTTTATATATATACACATATATATACTTTTAAATACATATATACAAATATATATATATATACATATATATATATACACACACTTTTACATACGTATATTCTTATACATGTAATTATAGATAGATAGGTAGATAGATTCTTATATATATATATATATATATATATATATATATATATATATATATATATGTATATATATATATATATATATATATATATATGTTTATATTCTTATATATGAATAAGATGTAACATCTTTGAGAGGTAACACCTATCTCTTGATTTTCTTCTTTCCTCCAACCGTCATTTCATCTACGTTCTGTTGGATCACTTCACATCCACATTTATTTGGGCCTTTGCATCGACGGCTGTTTTACGCAATTGAAAGAGCAACACCAAATTGAAGCAGCTACAATATTGGCTGCAGGTTTCCTTTCCAGCAGTAGCCCCATTTTGTTCTGTTGTTTAGTCCATATCGTTGTATAGTTAAAGCATCGCTACTTTAAAGCAGCTACCCTATTGATTGCAAGTTTAATTAATGCTGTTGTTAGGTTTTTTTTCAATTGGTTATATCATATTTATACATATGAATTTATTTGCTTATATATATATTGATTGATATATATTCACATATCTATCTATCAGTTCTGCATGGGTAGGGGTAGAGAATCTTCCCCCGGGTCTGAAGCAAAGGTTTCAAGCCTGCCTAGCGGTACTTGAAAGGATACTGAATAGTCTATCACCACACTGAAAAGTTGTAATACAACGAAACAGCGGTCTGTGGATGACACAATCATTAATTCTGATTATATATATATATATATATATATATATATATATATATATATATATATATATATATATATATATATATATATATATATGCATAATTATATATATATATATATATATATATATATGTATGATAATGTATAATAGTAGATATATTCATATATATATATATATATATATATATATATCCGATGGATCAAGACTTTGCTCGTAATTACATTTTCGTGTGTGTGTGAAAGAGAGAGAACAAGAGTTAATGTGATGAGTGTTCTTTTGTGCAGCAATATATTGATGGTGATCCATGTATTGCACTAAATGCTACAAACAAAATCATTTGGTATATTAAATAGGACGTTGTTCACAGGCGGAGTGAGAATGGGGGCGTTTTTGCATCAGTGTAGCAACAATATCTAAAGCCATTTTGATGTGTATCACGTCAAATGCAACAAACAAAATCATTTCTTAAATTCACACTTTCACCTTATCATCTTATTCATTTCATTCTATCTTGATGCCGGGTATCGATTCCCCGTTATACTGAAACCCAAGATGAATTCATCATTTCCTTCAAACTAATAAATGACCCGATTCATAACCCTGTAGATGACCATCTGCCGATATTCGATTCTTCCTAAACAAGCCAGATTTCAATAGTCATTGTTTGATTTAATTGCTCTCATTGTTCAGATATTATTCACACTGGGAAAGAGAAATGTCGATTCTTGAATCAATTTCAGTTTGTCTTAGTGGATGTATGAAATACGATAGTTACGGAGAGAGAGTTGTGATGCATTCTGTTGTAAATATAAATTATCTACCTATTCAATACCTTTCGTGATTGGTTATATTGTTGTCTGTAACAATTTCCATGAAAATGACTATTAAATGCTAATTGTGGAATAGTACTATGATGTCGTTGACAGTCCTCTTGGGTTGGACAAAGATGAAAGTGTTATAATTAAATCAGAACCTTATTGTGGTTTCCTGTGCAGAAGAAGCTACATTAACACTGTATCACGAAAAAATATAATGCCTTTATTTCCTTTCTGCTTTTGTATATGAAAAACTGAAATTTTCAGTTTACGAAAAGTGCTTGAATCGAATAATCATGTGTAGATGCTACTAGTAAGGACCAATGGATTGGTTTGATGCAAAACAGTTGCGTTGTTCGGGAGAAAAAAAATTGCAGACATTCATACGATCCCCAGTCAAGTGTTCCCGGGTGACGGACAAATTCATTCGGACATTTCCTCCCTATGTCCTAGCATTTCTTCAAATATATATATATATATATATATATATATATATGTATATATATACATATATATATATATATATATATGTATAATTATGCAAACTATTTTCAGTTTGTGGAATGTCTTCCCTTGCATTAGTTATCTCTTATCTATTGAACAGTGTTAGGGTTTTGACCTTCCTTAAGTCAAGAATTCAATTCATTAAGAAAAGATTGGCCGGTGCGAAACAAGGTCTGGTGCATTTACGTGTGTGCACCGATTGCTAGTAATATAAGTACTACTACTATCATTATTGCTTCTGTTGCTGTTGTTGATGAGTCAATCGTGTCTTTTCAATAAACTAACTACAATTGTCGTTATTTCAAATAGACCAATTGTTAGTTTTTTGAAAAAAAAGAACACGTCGGAGTGATGGTGAAGAAGGAGGCGAGGAGGAAGGAAGGAAAGAAAGAAAAAGGACAACGTTGACGATGAAGAGAAGAATGATAAAAAAAAGGGGGGGACAAGGAGGGGAAAGATAAGAGATTGGTGAGAGACGCGTATTTTTTCACTATGTCTTGATTAAAATGTTATTCTCTTCCTTCCGTGCATTGTGTATTTTCTTATTTTCTGCTATTCTTTTTAATTGTATATTTTATTTTCAAGGCCCTCTTATCGCATTGGCACACTGGGCAGTTACTGAGGGTCCCAACAATTTCAGAGACTTCGAAATTTAATTTGGAAGAACATTAAGATTATTACCATAGAGCAGTCATAGAGAACTTCCTCTAAACCTCTATTCACAAGTTTAAATCAGTTCTTGACTCTTTATTGAATCAAGGCATTGAATCAGGGTCGACATTATTACCCAGGGACCAAATCTAGTACACTCAAGTATTCATAGAAAGGCTCTATTGATTTTACGTCCCTCTTTGTAGAAGAAACAGGAGATAGAAGGGTCTTCGCAGAAATGGACAGCCAAATCATTTGATAGGACCATTTCCAATGCAGATTAAGTCCAAGATAGTCAATCAAGTTTTTATTGGAAGCCGACAGGATGAAAAACTGACCAATATTGCAAGATTTTACTGAACGATGTTTCTAGTGAGAAATTAACAGCTATTCACTTTTTGAACATTGTCAATGGTTCATTTTGTCAAACTTTTAAAGTACAAATTCATATATATACATATTATAAACATGACTCCAACATAAGCCTCAGCAAAACCCCAATCCATCAAACACACAACACAAACCCCAATTAAGCACTGACCTGACGAAAGGCCCATCGTTTTCTCCACACGCACTAAGACACACACACACACACATACACACACACACACACACCACACCACACCACACCACACACACACACACACACACACAAATTCATACAGAAAGTGAGGGGGCGTTAAAAAAACCAACCTGAAAAAACTCTATAAAAACCTCAGTAGTATATAGAAGCAAAATAAAAACGGAAAAAAGTTTTCCGTTGAGGCTAATATCGGAGGTCATACAAAGTCACCAGCGGTCATCTTCTAGCCAATGTTTGGTTTTAACTATTAGAAACAAAAGATTCTTACATTGAAATTTTCTTCTTTCGAATGGCAAAAAGATTCTCACCATATTCTTATCAAGTTCGAGGCGTTTTAAAGCGTTTTGAAGCGTTTTTTTTTTCACACGAAATACATACGCTTTGCCACAAGAAGCAGTCGTCCTTCATAGAGTAGTAGTAACAAAACACCCATGCAGACACACGTTGTCTTTTTTAGCTGTTGGTATTTCTTTCTACGGGTTCTAGGTGAAAGTTGTGATGCCCCTCATGCTTGTGGATAATCGGAATCCTCCGAGGTTGTACCATGTAAAATGCCCGACTGCCAAATACTTTCACTAACATGACATCCAGGCCATTACCCTAATTGCAGTGAGCAGAAAGGAAGATGTCTTCATCCCCAGAATCCCAATCATTTCAACAGACTTGACCATTGGGTTCAATTGAATCCAATTTCCATTTAACAAGGCACACGGATATATCTCTCAAGGCTATAGGCCTGACTTCCTCATGCTTTTCCCATGGCCAACTTTATGTTGGTTGTTTCAAAGTTGGATCCCCAAACAATTTTTTCATACTGACACCTAATTGGAGATGCACGAATGATGTCTATGCCGATACCCTGTTAAACCAATGGACTGAATCATTATTTTTGTTCTGTTCATAACATTTTTTGAGAAAAAGATACTGTATAAATAGCATTAAAGATATTTTATTCATTGGCTGTGTCCCATGGAAATGAATATTATCATTTTTTTTAAAAATCTTGAGCTTGATTAAGCTGAACATCTATTTATACTGGTAGTGAACGATATCGATTAAAATAAAACGAATCATATATATATATATATATATATATATATATATATATATATATATATATATATATATATATATATATATATATATATATATATATATCCTCATTTAGTGATATGTTGTAGTAGGTTATAGTTGTGTCTAATGAGCTGTCTGTAGAGCAAAATCTTCTGATTCTAAGTGCTTGTGAAAATGGTAAGTTTTTTTTCCAAATGTTTGGGGTGGGCCGATTGAGAGTGAAGGTGAGTGTCTGGGTTAAGTATAGTGGGTGGTTTGGAGGTTTCTATTACTATCCATGTATATGCTGGTGTCTAGGAAAGCTATTGAGCCAGTAGATGTTGCATAATCAAATTTGATCGAATTGTGTGCAAAGTTTACACGTGCAAAGAAATTTGAGTTCGGCTTCATTTTCAGTGTATATAAAAAATGGCATATATATATATATATATATATATATATATATATATATATATATATATATGTATGTATGTATGTGTCTGTGTGTGTGTGTGTATACATATATATATATATATATTTAAAGATGCAATTTTTGTCTATCTCTGGGTAAATGTAGGTTTCTTCGAATTTGCCGATAAAGATGTTAGCATAGGAGGAACCGCTACTGTGCTCATGGCACAGCCTTTCTTCTGAAAGAAGTGTCTATAATTACAGTTAAAGCTATTGAGTGTTAAAATGTGTTCCATAAAGGAGGTAATTGCTTCAGTTCTGAATTATTCAGACTTTCTATTGTTGAGGGCTTTTTTGAGGGCTAGAATACCTTCATTGGATTTCATGTTAGAGTACAGGGATTGACTTCCAAAGTGACTAGAAGTGCTTTATCTGGGATTGTTTTGCTGTGCTTCATTTTGTTTAAAAGGTGTGTAGTGTCTCGTATGTGGGATTTAACTTGCGTTGCGAAAAGTTGGATTTGGTGATCTATTTATTTGAATAGTTTGGTAGTGTGGCACTTAGGGGAAGAGATGAATGGTCTACTAGGGTTATTTTGTGGTGTATTTTAAAATTAAATAGGATTTTCTTTACTCCCTCTTTTTACTTTCTTTTTCTAATTTACATCATTATCCCGTACATTTCTTTCTTTATATACAAACCGTCCTCTTTTCGCTCTTTCCCACCTCCGTGGTTGAGTCGAACAATTCCTCATTTTTCTTCGTATCTCTTTCTTTCTACTCTTTTCCACCCTCGGTCGTTGTCCTCATATTTTCAACCTTTCTCTTCCTTTCTCCTTCTTTTCACACTTTTCAATCCTTCCTCGTCGTTTTCATCATTTCTAACTTTTTATTTCTACCCCCCTTTTTATTTTTTCCAACTTTCGTTGATGCATCCATCATTTCCACGTTTTTATTTATATCTCTCTCTTTTTACTCATTTCCAACCTATGTCATTGTCTCCATTATCTCCAACTTTTTATTTGTATATTACTCTTCCTCCTCTTTCTACAGTCTATCGTTGTCTCGGATATTGTCCACCTATCTCTTCAAATCTCCCTCTTTTGACTGTTTCCGGTTGTCCACCGTCGTATCCATTATTTCCACCTTTTTTTTAATATATCCCTCTTTTTACTCTGCTCTTCCCATCGTTATTGTCTCAATCACTTTTAACTTTTTTTTCCCTTTGAATCTTGCTTCTTTTTATCATTTTCGTTGTGTCCATCATATCCAACTTTTTATTTCTATTTTACTCTTTTTTTATTATTGTTTTCCTCCCTCTGTCGTTGTCAAGATCATTTCCACCTTTTTTTTCTCATCTTGCTCTTTTTACTCTTCTCAATCCTTGGTCGTTGTCTCATTTCTTTTTTTCCATTTGTCTTTCCCTCTTTCCACCATTTTCAATTCTTCGTCGTTGTCTCCACCATTTTCACCTTTTTATTTGTATCTCACTCTTTTTACTCTCTTCCACTATACATCATTTCCCCCATCATTTCCACATTCTCCTTCGTATTTCCCTCTTTTCACTCCGTCCTATCATCCGTCGGTGTGTCCATCATTTCAACCGTTTTCTTTGTATCTCCCTCTTTTCACTCTTTACAGAAGTATTTCTCCATTTTCATCTATCTCTTTGAATCTTCCCTTTCCACACTTTTCCACCTTCTATCGTTACCTCCATTATTTCAAACATTTTCTCTGTATCATCCTCCTTTTATGCACCCCTTTCTGTCGTTGTCTCCATCATTTTTACTCATCCCCCCCTTCTTACTCTTTTCACCTTTCCGTCATAGTCTCCATCATTGTTATATTTGTATTATACTCTTTCTATTATCTTCGTTCCTCGGTCGTTATCTCTATAATTTCCACCTTTTTTTTCCTATATCCCTCTTTTTACACTTTTTTAATCTCTGTAGTTGTTTCCTTTTTTTCCGCCCTTTTTTTGTATCTTCCACTCTTTACTCTTTTTTCTTCTTCCGTCATTGTGCCTATCATTTCAGTCTTTTTTCTTTGTATATCCTTATTTTTACTCTTTTCTTTCCTCCGGCTTTTTTATCTTTTATATCCCATTCTCTTCCCTCCGTTGTCGTGTCCATTATTCCAACCTTTTTCTTTGTATCTGACTTTTTCCACTCTTTTCCACCCTCCGTTGTTGTGTCCAACATTCCGACATTTTTTTAATTTGTATTTCCCCTCTTTTTACACTTTTGTTTTGTCCATCATTTTCACCCTTTTTTTTCTATCTGGCTTTTCTCACTCTTTTGCACCCCTTGTCATTGTCTCCATTATTTCCATCTTTTTTTTTTATTAGTATCTCCCTATTTTAACTCTTTTTCTTCTTCCGTTGTTTTGTCCATCATTTCCGCTTTTCTCTTTGTATCTCCCTATTTTTACTCCCTTCATTCCTCCATCATTGTTTCCATCGTTTCCATCATCTTATTAGTATCCCCCTTCTTTCTACTCTTTTCCATACTCTGTTGTTGTTTCCGTCCTCTTGTTTTTTTTTTCATCTCCCACTTTTCACTTTCTGCACCAAGAAAGATTTGATTCAATTTTAGGACCAATCAAGGAATTGTTCACAGTTACCCCCCACAAACACACAATTTGTGACAATTGAATTGTTTTGGTGTTTTTTTTTTTTTTAGATTCTCATATCATTTTTTTCTCTCATATTTTTAGGTAATTTTCCCCATACTATTGTTTTTACTCACATCATGCTGAGGTTTAAATCTGTTCGACGTGTAAAATCATGTCTTGGAAGATAAACGGACCCACTGCACTGTGGCGTAATCAGAAATTTTGGGGTCCTGGTCACTTGGCTTTTTTACTGAGATTTGTCGAAAAAGAAACATTTCCAATAAATGCACATGCATTATCACCGAATTGGTGAAAAACAACCCCAAAGGCTGAATTATTATTCACGCAATTCATGTATGTACAAATATATCCTTGCTATTGTATAACCAGAACAATTGAAATGGGTTTCAAAGAACCATTTTGGTAATTGGGCGGAGTTTACGGTGAGTGGAGCAACCTGCCATAATCGTTTTGTAAACTGATTTTCTGTCTGTCGTACAACAGTTACTTCTTTTCAATGATTCCTTTTTCGATATTTCATATCTGAATGTAAATAATTCTAAAAAGCGGAAGTCAAAGGGGGTATTTTATAGAAAGTACTAAGAAATGTCAATAATTTGTATATTTCATCTATTTCCATCTTATTTCTCGAACTGCTGACCAAAAAAAAAACTTAAACTCGTCTCTGCACTTACTAATATATCTGGTGAATGTCAAGTTTGTACGATTGCCAGTTGTCGAGTAATCACGGTGCATATACACAGCCATACAGATTTTTTCAATTGTACTTCAATGTTTGGAAGACGCGGTAGGTGAACAACCATTTCAAAAGCTCTTTCTTCTTCTTTTTTATCAAATATAACAAGTTGCTTTTCAGAAAATCTGATAGAAATTGAAACTGCAAATGTCATACGAGAGGCGAAAGAAGAAAATAGATTTAAAGAAATTCCAGATAATTGAAATATTAGCAGCAATTTTGGACTTGGGTCAAGCGGAAATCAAAGAAGACCTGCAGGTTGGATGGAATCTTGGGTTTAGTGCAACAATTGATAGTAATTGAATGTCTCTATTTCACTTTGTTTAGACTTGTAGGTGTTGTGTACAGGAGGCAGAAGTTCTCAAATGTTGCAATCATTAATAGAAATTATCGATCAACTAGTTCTCTCTCTCTCTCTCTCTCTCTCTCTCTCTCTCTCTCTCACTCTCACTCACTCTATCTCTCTCTCTCTCTCTCTCTCTCTCTCTCTCTCTAAGAGAGAGATAGAGAGTTATTTAGCAGGATTGATGGTTATGTGTATAATGTAGAGATAGATAGTCATGTGAAAATGAATAGGTAATCATGTAAATAGATGGCCGTATAGATATGTATAAATAAGAAGATGTAGAAATAGAAAATAAGTATGATGGCTTGCCATCCTAGAATGATTTTTCGCTTGATTTCTTCATCTTTTGGGCATTACATGGAGATTTGTCGTCCTAGACATATGCATTGTTCTACTTTCTCCGGCTTTCTTTTTTTCGATCTTGACATGTTTGTTGTACATGACTTTTGTTCTGCTGAAGCACCAAGTACATGCATATTTACCCATATGCATATTAACCAACTACTCAGACATTTACTGACTATATGCATACTTGCCAACTACATAGACATTTACCATATACGCGCCCATTTACCAACATATTCGTTCCCACCAGCGGAATTTGAGACGATGTATTTGTATCAATCCTGAATATTATTTGTCCCTATGATTTATTTGCTCTTGAGATTATAATGCAATGATGAATATGATTTCAAGTGATTTGCAGGAAACTTTTGAAGACTGCTGAAATGTAGAAGAAAGATTTTCCTTGTTTCCTGGGAGTTTCTCGAACAATTTTAACAGAACATAATACATTCAAGGTCCATTGAATGTTGTGTGCAATGGGGGAAGTGTTGACACGATAATGCAGACTTTACAGAGTTGAAATTGGGTAGGATGATCGATTGATAGATAGAAAGGTCTTGTTTATAACTCAATAGAAACCGTCCCATGATCAAAGTTTTAACTGCATGTGTTGTGGGTGGTCTGTTAGAAAAAGAATATCCATAAAACAAGCATGAATGCTGCCGGACACAAAGGGTTCAAATTAGCATAAACTTAGATTGCAATTTGACACACATAAAACTTAGTGGGAGGGGATTTCCAAAGAAAAACGGAAAAACGTTTTTTCTGGGCATTATTCGGAATAAATGTTCAAATCTCCAGTCCTTTGCTCCATTTGTGCGACTTATCCGCGTGATAAATACATATCCAACCAGTCAGTAAGCCGGAGCAATTTAAAAACTGAAGAAATTCAAGTTGACAATTTTGCCTGATGGTTTGTAATAGATAAATATTTCATATATATACATTCACACGAGAAACATTAAATAGAACGGCTTCTCAAAGTTAAGGTGGGGCCCTCTTTGGGGGTCATAAAATTTCTTTTCGAAGAATTATTATGCAAATGGACTTTGCTTTTAGATATGTAAGACTTGTCGATTTGGCTCAGTTGGTAAGTGACAAGACTAACAGTAAGTTGGCTGTGATTTCAAATCACAGTTGGGAAGCGTTAACATTTACTCTCTATCATTTTGATGAGGATTGTCCTTGTTGTTCTTGCAATGGTAAAAAAATGAGCTCCAGATTAACAAATGTATCCTTTGAAATATCTTATTTATTGAAAATTTTCGAAAAATGTCTCCATGGGCATCCCCTTTATATTAGAGATTCTTATTCAACATTACAATATACATTTATCCAAGTTATAAAAATCGATGAAACAATTCAAAAAATTACAATCTTAGAGGAACAATTACCAGAAAAATTTTATTTATTTTTCTCAAATTCTCCTGTATGTGACAGCTGATACCTCCAAAATTATCTTGTCATTTTATTCCTACTCCCATAGGAGCTAAATCTAAGTTTTTCTAAAAATTATTTATACTTGTACTAACTTTTATATCCGATGGTAAACTATTCCAGTATTCCAAAATTCTTTGGGAGAAAAAATAAATCTGTTTTTGCAACGAGCCTAACTTGTTAATTTCCCGCCCTTTCTGGCTTAATAAACATTAGAATTCCGTAATTTGTTAAGCCATTTTGGAATGTTCCATGGTCTCCTCTTGCCCTCCTCTTAAACAATGTAGTCATGCCAACTTTTCTAGTCAAACCTTATAACTTGAATCTTTCATGCCACTCATCATTCATTATCATTTTCTCTCTAGTGTCTTTCATCCCAATTATAATTTCCCATCATCATTTCTAGTCATTATTGGGAATGAATGTTCAAATTTTCAGTCCCTTGTTCCATGCCTGCCTACTCAAAATGTCGTCGTATTTTTGCTTTCTAAATCCCTAGCTTAACGTATTGATCTCTTGATATAATATTTCTGCTAAGCCAACCCGATTTTAGAGACAATTTTAGCTTTCACTGAAGATATATGCTTCTCAAAATCAAATTGATCATTAAATTCCTCTCCCAAGTCTATCTCTTCCGGTACTTTTTATAATGGCTGGTTTCCTTATGTTTATTTGTGACTTTAATTTCCTATGACAAAGTACATTTAAATTCCACGTGAACTCTCACTGACCTAGCTTTTTCCAAGACTTCCAGTCTATTTTACATTAATTTGATCGAACTATTATCTTTACATCTGGGAACATCTCTACTATACATTGTAATTTCTCTGGAAGATTACTTATAGATATGAAGAACAATAACGGTCCACATACAGACCCATACAGTACCCCAGACGTAACTGATTGTTTCAGAAAAAGTTCTACCGACTTTAACTCTATTTTCCTATTCTTAAAAATATTTTTACATTTTCAAGATTCAAACATTTTCTATTTTCAAGTTACTGATAATGTAAGACACTATCAAAAGCTGTACAGAAATCTACATGTAAAATGTCTACAAATCCCAACCATGCTAATTAACTATAATGTTATCACTCACGAATTTTAGTATATGTTTAACAAACTTTTCATAAATTTTACATAATATGCATGTAAAAGATACTGGCCTATAATTACTATTTGAATTTCGTGAATTTAATGATCTTGCCACCTCTTCAGTCACAAAAACTATTTTACCCATTTCATTACTTATTCGTAACAATCTTTTTGAAAAAGTCTAAAAGCTTCTTTAGAATGTACAGATTGAGAAAAAAATGTCTAATATTTCTGCAGCTTCCTGAGATGAATCTGAGATTCTACCTTTTTCTTTTTTCGATGAACTTATATTTCCTGACTTTGAATAGCAAAAAAGTGGTTTACAATTTCGTTTAAATTTTTTAAAACTTTTTTAAAAACTTTGATAAATCTTCATTTTTAGATTTCCTCTGTTTATATAATGCTGAGTGAATATCAACCATTGATGGTGCCTTATTTAGCATTTTCTTGTTTTATCTTTCTTTTTTCTTTTACGAACTAAACTTGCATTAACCCAAAGTAGTTTTCTAAAACTTCAACATCCATACATAAACATGATCATTTTTTTCCAGAGATGCTAATAACTACACCTTATTTACAATAAACTATCATTAATGACAAAAATTAAATTTTTGCATACCTGAACCAAATCGTTTTACTCTAGTTGGATTATTTTCCAAGTACCAATGCTAATTCCCCCGTCAATAGAATGTAATATGAATATTTTGTAATGTGAATATTTAGTAATATGAATCTCTTATACTTTGAATCTTTTGGTTGACCTACAAATTCTTTCTACCAATCTACTTCTGGCAGATTAAATTATCCAACTATAATTGTGTCCGTTTCAACTGCCATATGTATATTTTTTAGTTGACATATTAATCTATCATTCCCTTATGAAAAGTTTTTGGATCTATAAATGCATACAATAACCATCTTCTTTTTCGAATCTTCAAATTGATTGCTAAAAACTCTGACCCTTCAAACCAATCCAACTTCGTCCCATCTAAAGAGCTCTGCTCGTAAATTGCTAACTCTCCACCAATTTCTGCGTCACCTACTTTGAGTTTAAATGTGTTTCTGTAATACTAGCAATACTACATTTTTAGTAGACAAATCTGTTCATTCATTTTGCTATATAGCTAGTTTGCATTAATATACAACACTTTTAACGTTTTGTTTGCATAGTTATATATTGTCTGTATACTTATATACTGTTCTAATTTGGCAGCAAATAGGCGAACTAAAACCCAGGTTACCACTTCTGTTTGCTTGGCCCTAGCTTGATCTATCTCTTGAACATTTGTTTCTTTCATTATCTATACGTGAATCCTCTTATCTCTGCTCGTGATCTTCACTGATGTCTGTTGCTGCGAATAGTCTCTTCTGACTGGTGATTTACATGTGTCTCCTCCCTTGTCTCAATTTATAATTGCATCTTGCTCACATCTACTTAAGTCTGTGTTATCCCACACTTCTTCCTGTAAATTCCTTCCACAGCCATACTCAATTCCATTGCAGTTTTTTTCATTACATATTGCAAGTATTAGCCCTGGCTTGCTTTTAACTTCCAGCACCTAGCCTTTTGCATGACACAAGTCTAAACTTGTGACTTCTCCATTTGTGAATTTTATTCCAATTTCTTTTACACTGTCGGACTGTTTTGGTGTCCTATTTATTATATTTTCCACGTTTTCATCATTCGGTTAAATTTGCATCTATTAATTGGATGTTATTTTGCAGAGCATGTTTCGATGCTTCCTCCACTACGTATTTTTTAGTTTGTTTTGGGGGGCCAGCTCCTTTCATTTACTTTCGCCACAATATGAAATGGCTTCTTTGACCCCATTTACAATATCGGATATTGCCACCTCCCCTCCTCTTTTTATTTCCTCCTTTTTTTTTTCTACTTTAATTTTGTCATTAATATCTCTGGGAAATTCAAAGCATATTCGGCGTTTACATTCTTGTATTGTTGTTGTTATGCGCCTTGTCAACCCAGCTAACCCGATGCATGCTGGATGACGTCATTTATTACAGCTTGTGCATGACATTAGCGTTTAAGCTGTCATAGCTCTTTTTCCACATAAATAGTGGGTTGGATTAACTGACAATTTGGGAGATTTCAAATTTGTTCTCACGTTTATACTATTTTCATTCAAAGTGCATTTGGAA
Organism: Thysanoteuthis rhombus; assembly: GCA_963457665.1. Lineage (NCBI taxonomy): Eukaryota > Metazoa > Mollusca > Cephalopoda > Oegopsida > Thysanoteuthidae > Thysanoteuthis > Thysanoteuthis major. The sequence continues at coordinate 41,402,366 of OY735224.1, read as the reverse complement.
TACTTTCCATTTAACATCATATCCTCCTGCGTACAGGGTCCACATTTCTCCATGTTTTTTTGGGGGGGGGTTGTTTTGTTTTTTTGTTACCTTCTCTCTTTCACGCATTACAATTCCACATCCGCTCCTATTGTCGTTATTTCTTTGGAAGAAGGATTTGTTAAAAATTTTGTATCAGTTTCTGGCCTGAAAATATACTTGGATCGTATTGCAAAACATAACGTTTATCAACTTCTAACATTATTGAACATTTCTTCTGGCAATCACTTGGTTTGTAAGTGTTCACAGTTGTTGATTGGTAGGAAGGTAGATGATTATCAAATTCTAGAGCTGATTTTATTTTCGTACTGTAATAGGATTCCTTCGCCAAAAACCGATGAGTCATACACGTAAAACGATAACGTACACACTATCTGATGACGATTCAAACAAAAGCAAAAATTGCATTATCAGATTTTTCGAATACGATGCAAAGAATAGAATCGAGATTGTTGTACTATCCCTGTCGAGTTTTTTTTTGTTTTTTTCTTGCTTGATTTTTTTAAAAGAGTTCATAATTGATTTTTCAAAATACTTAGCGTATTCAGAATTTTCTGTCTGAAACGATTATATCATAAGCCTAAGTATATACAATTTTGTTTAAATATATGCCAAGGAGAGTCCTTGATATTCTTTTATCAAATTGAATTAAATGTTGCAAACTTGAAATTGTTTATTTTATTTTTCTTTATTCTTGAATAGAATATATTTTATTTCATCAAACAATAAATTGATTTTTGCTTATATATTCTTAGTTAGGGAAATTGTCAGATTTAAGAAAAAGATGGTTTATTTCAAGACTGTGTTCCCTGTAGTATTTTGCCGTCTTTGTTTCGAACGGATAAGACGTGGGAGTAAATTATTTTTTAGTTTGAAAGACTGAGTAAGCGTTTTCTTTCTCCTTCTTTCCTTATTTTCGAGGCCAGTGGCGGATTAGTTATTAGTTTGAGTAAGCTTTTTCTTCTTTCATAGGCCAGTGGCGGTTTAACCAGTAGTCTGAGTAGGCATTGTCTCTCTTCCTTACCTGCTTTCCAGACTGGAGACGAATTAATCATTAGACCGAATTGGAATTTTAGTCGATTTTATTTTGTCGAACCCTAGCCATTGAATTTTTATTCTATTTTCTTATGTAACAACAATGACCAAACGCAAAAAGAAATTCACTCGCACTTCTCAAAGCCCTCTCTTACGTGTACTTGTTTTGCTAAAGTTTGCTAATCCCATTTACAGGAACTTCTAATAAAGGAGTTGAAATGTGACAGGTGGGAATAATATTGTATGGAGAAACGAATTCTGTTTTGTTTCCTTTTAGATTTTTATGGAGTTAGGCCCGAGCGCAGACAAGCTTGTTTCTCCATTGTTGTCAATTAAAATCTACGTGTTAACAATTTCTGTTCTAACGTAAACTTCGTCTTTAGGAATATAACATCTGTTGGTTCCTGATATTCCCTAAGGTAAAAAGTCTATGATAGATTTTTGCAAAGGAGCGCAAAAGATGTACGAAAAATCTTCTAATATACTTTTATCCCTAAAGGGTAGTTTGAATTTTCTCTTTTTTTTTTGTTTTTTTTTGGGGGGGGTTAGGTCAATTATGTTATCTAGAAAGACAGATGTTTGTCTTTTATTATAAAATGAATAGCAACAGCGTTATGGGAGAAGGAACTTATACGAATTAAGGTCGTATTTTTTATTACTTTTTTGTTCTGTTCAGGAATATCGAGTTTTATGATAATAGGTTTCTTTCTTATCTCTATTCAATTCTTTTCTATCTTTGTTGCTTACTTTTGTCTTTAACCAAGCAGTCACCGTAGGGGGGAAAAAGAAATGTTCTTTGTATCTTGTTGCGTCTCCAAGAATATTTATGATGTAAATCAGTATCAGCTTGGTTCATTAAAACATAAGACATCTGCATACAAAATTGTGAATATGAAGCTTCGTTCCAAATGTAATTGCCTGGTTTTTCGAATTGTTTTGGTTTGCAAAGATTTCAGCTCCCAATAAATTCCTAAAATATATCTATACAGAATGACGAAATTATTAATCGTTTGTACTTTTAAGAGGCACTAGCTGATTATTTTGAAATGGTTCAAGCTGGGTTTGAATAAACAGTCATAGAGGCGAGTCTAAAAAATGGGAAATATTACTTTAATCAAGCAGGCCTGCAATTAAACAGGTTTTTGTAAGTAGACAGGTGATATTTGCCTGGCAAGGCATGGAATTTGATTTGGTTTAATACGATCATCTACGTACCATTAGCGTCACTCAGTTTACAAAATACTTTCTGACAGATCCCCCCCCCCCCCTCAGCAACATATGACACAATTGTATCGAAACCAGAGCTGCTGGGTTAGTCCTTTTAACATGATGTAGCGAATGACTTGCTCGTACCCAAACTCCATCATATTTTTATTTTTTTCGTATAAAACCTAACTTGCCTCAATCTTCAAAAAAAATTAATAGATTTTCTACAATCTTTTTATGTATCATAAAATTGAAAGGTAGTAAGTTTCAGATGTTTGTTTGGATATAATTCATTTTTGTCAAATGCCTGTGGTGATAGATGTTATTCTTATGTCTCGCTCAATTTTTACTTCCAACTTGTTCAATCCGTTCCAAAATAACGTCTTCACTGCAACCACCGGAAGAGTCATTGAATTAATCTACTGTTCATGATTTCAACAGTTTTTCCTTTCTTTTTAACGAAATTGGGTGGGGGGTACTATATTTTAGCATATTACATTTATTGGTTGTGTTATATTTGGATGATTTTTTTTTTTGTTTCAGTTCTGCGGTTAAGATGTGCAGAGACACCATTTTCATAGAAAAATATTGGCTTTGATCAATACCAAAGATCACTTGGTTAAAAAAGAATAATGAATCTGGAAACAAAAATTGGATAGAAAATAAGATACAGAAGAAATTTGCGTGAAAGAAAGGAATCATTTACAGTTTTCGATGGAAAAGGAAACAATAATTAAGTCTTGGAAACAGTCGATTGGGAAACAGTCCAAGTCGATCCCAAAGAAGAGATCGAGAGAGTTCCTCCAGGCTAGAAATGTTGTTTGTTTATTTTGTTTGTTTTTGTTTTGTTTTTTTAGGTTTTTGGTTTTCGTTTTTTGTTGTTTTTTTTGTTTTTTGTTTTCCCCAAGAGCATTGAGAATTATTTTGAAACGTACTTCATTGTTTTGCAGTCGTGTTGGAATAAAGAAAGTTTACTTGTTAGACGAGTATTTTGGATTTGAAATTGCTATTTGAAAAGATGAGTGTGCTTCTGCATTTATGCAGCTGTGGACCTTGGCAGCAGCTCAAGAAGAGGGGAAGATTTGGGCGTGGGCTTGTCTAAATATAGTGTGCTTAACGTCGTTACTTGTAAAAATGTAATGACTGCTGTTTTATTGAAACTTTAATTACGTAATTTTTTAACGAAAGATTTGCAAAGATTTATATCTTATTATTCTTACTCGATCCCAGGTTCTCCAACCTCTACTATGAACAATCCCTGCAAGTTTCACGGGGAAGTGTTCAAATTTACATCGAATGCAATTGACACACATTCATAAGATATTACATAATAGTGAGTCTTATTGAGGAAATCTAGACTATTAATTGGGAAATCCATCATAGCCCAGTTATTTTCTTCCTTTTTCTTTCCTCCTTTGCAAATAAAAAATATGACTAGATTAATCCATGCCCTGGTGTTAGATTTGATTGACATTCTCAACGTATAAAACAGGAGCTTTAAGAAATTATAAAAGGTAGGGATGGGGGTTTTAAAAAATTCTAGACATGATAAAGAGTGAATGTTTGAATTTTCAGTCCTCTAGCTCCATTGATACAGCCTGTGCACAAGACACATACATGTATAGGTAGCCAACCTAAAAACTGAAAGTTCTGATGACAGTTTCGGTTGACAGTATGAAAGATTCCTTATCAATGGGAAACATAGGCTGGACTGAACGGCTTGCAATCTTGACCTTTACTTGGTTTTCATATTGAGATCTCACAAAATTTAGAGATGAATCCACCAGATTGACTTCTCCGAGGCGGAGGTGGGATATCATACCGCTACTGGACACTTTCAGGGCTCGAATTACATGTTTGAATATTTAGAAAATGTGGCATACTTGGGAGATAGATGCTAAACCCTATCGTACTGCAGCATATAGTTTGAGAAACACTGCTTAAGAGTAAGTGTCCTAAACACGTGTTTGAATGAAGAGGAAACAGCGATGGGAGGCAAAATATAAAGAAAGAGATAGATTAAAAAGTGAAATATTATTATTGGAATCGTGGTTTCTGTGTGTTTGCTATAAACTTTGACACCCAATACGACGGTTAATTAAACTGTGGACCTCGTGCCAAGTCGAAAGCAGGATCGATTGTAGTTATTACAGCAAATCGAGTGACATTCATGTATAATTGATGATTAAATAGTTACGACATTCAAAAGACAATCGCCTGTTTCGACGAACAGCCTTGATCAATCTTTGTTTTTATTGAATCGGCATTGAAGCTAAGTGGGATGTCACCATGAACGTGAACACACACACACGCGCGCGCGCGCAGGGAAGCACACTAACACTCATAAATATCATTAGCTGTTATAATTCAGTTGCTGAACAAAGGAACTTTCCATATCCTGCCATGACAAGCATGATTGCACGAATTTCTCTCATGTTTTACCGAGTGTCAATCTTGTGTTGGGTCTTTTCCTATTGCATTTAATGTCATCCTGAGCGCCATTAGTCGCTTTTCGGGTTCTGATAAAAGGGAGGGTTTCGAAAGCTGATTTTCTTGCCAAGCAGACTTTTTCATATAGATTATTGGGGAACACTATTTCTATTAAGTCTATCTGTGGAATGAGTTGATCTTTTGAATCGTGATTTGAATGGTTTTCCAGCCTTCATTAGTCGTATGTTGCATCAAATGTTTTCCAATTTTTTCTCAACATTCCAAATGGAAAAATCCCCGATCAAAGCAAGAAGAATTCATTCTGTATACTTTCTTTTACTAAGAACACTAGAACGTAATTTCATCCTTTTTTGGATACCTCATTGTAGCTGAAAGTTTTGATAACCCTATTTTCATATTAAAAGATGTTAGTGCTAATACTGGTGATAATTTTTGTCTTAGTAATAATGTATGTATGGAGGTGCCTATAGTCTAATGATCAGCAGCAAGTTCTAACTCCAGCTACCAGATAGCAATCAATCAGCACTAATGTCCTTTGGAAGGACTCGAATCAATCTCTTATCCACCAAGCTATGAGTAAATAGCAGGTCAAACTGGGCCTGGTTGACAACCAGTCTAGGAGACGGACATATTTTAATTATAACTGCAACGGTCGTGGGACAGGACGAATATGCCGTGACATAAAGAATTATTTAATGGTTTCAAGTCTGTTTCTGTATATGTCCTGACTATGTGTTGCCTTTGGCACAAGACAGACAAGAACGAGAAAATGAGGCAGGCGACATTCACAAATCCATCGGGTGGCTTGTCTTCATATAGTTTCACAACTGTTTTACGTCGGATTTGCATGAAACTTCGTAAAAGTGTCTTCTTGCAATCACGTTTGAACTTTATAGTTGACATCTCATTGAAGTTTCAATTTTTTAATTAATAAGCTCACACGGTTTTTCTCGAATAACGATGAGAAGTGGGAGGTTTTCATTATTAAAACACCCAATGATAGACAAGCTTTCAAAATATTACAGCATGACTTTTATCAATATCTTTGGAGGTGTGGCTTTCCATCAAGCTTCAACGGCCATATACGTTATTGCTACACCAGCTAAACCTGTGAGAATTTCACGAATGTTGATAACTAAGATCATCCATTATCTCATCTCAGCTCTTCCTCTGCAAATATATTCTCATTCTATCCCTTATCCCTTCCGATCTTTGTTCTGTTTTGATTAGTAAACTACAAAACTTCTTTTTTGTTCTCTTTTTCATCAAACTACAGGACTTTTTTTTACTGTTCTCCACTTTCATACAGTTTTTAACCATTCGACTCTCTTTTCTGTGCTCCCTCACAATACCCTCTTCTTCGGTTCGCTCTTCCGACTTACCTGCTTATTAACTACCAAATTGTTTATGTTTCCTTCATCCCATCATCACATCAAACTACCTAATCTTTCATTTATGTTATTACTAAGTGTGTAACATCCTAACACCGACAGAAACAAACAGAAAAAATAGTTTATTTTAGAAGACAAAATACCTGGACATCGAAAAAAAACCTATTTAAGTCTTCATTGAGAACTCATATAGAATGTTTTATAAAAATTGTGCAACTCATTTAATCTAAGTCTCCGCTGTTGTCTAAGCAGATCGACATTATCATTTGCAGGCCTTCTTGTGGTGGATATCGAATTCGGTTACCTTCAACAATTTTCAAATTAAGCTGTTTATTTTACGTTGGTTATTGTCATTTATAGATGTTGGATGACAAAATGGTCAGTAGTTCAGGGAAAGGACTCAGCGAGCCGAGTTCAAACTCTGGGTGAGACATTTTTAGTTGAATTTGCACTGATGCCCTTGTGAGAAGTATGGATCAATCTCCCCCTCAACAATGGGTAAATAGTGGAGCAGACTTGCCATGGTTAGCAAGTGGCGTAAACTCTGTCTCTTTTTTGACTCACTCATGATGGAATCCTCTATGGTGCCCCAACGACTCTGCAGCGGCTTATAGGATACTTTACGTCGTCATTTACTGTTTCCTTTTTTTTTTTAGCTTCCTCCCACAGGATCAGAACTTGTATCTCCTTTCTTGTACCCTATCTCCCTCCCCCATATCTAATGAACAATCTGGTTAAAAGTGACGCAAATTGACGCTGATACAGGAGTGGACATTATATTTCTGACTTACATTTTAGATAAACGTGCATCTCATGAAAACTACACCGGGTTAATACACTGCTGCAAATATGTAGAATAATCACAAGAACCAGAAAAAAGAAACACAAATATAATCATGTTAAATGTGAAAGAAAAACTGTGATTATCTCGAAAAACATCAGTACGTTAAGAGGCTAATAAGTTTAAGGACTTTTTGTTTTCCATATTAATATCTTAGAGACAACATATACAATGTATTTCCAGATTCTTGGGCCTATTTAATTATTAGAAAGGATCTCGAATTTCTATAAAATTGGAAATTGCTTCCAATACGGCAAGATCTTCTGCAAAGACACCAATTGTAAATCTGCTGTCGCAAACAGATGCTTGCCTTTAAACTATGCCAGATTTTAGGCTTAAAAAGACACATTGAATAGCAGTCACGTTCCGGTCTGAAGACAGGAACCACATTTACTTTTGCTTTTGTGGAAGAAATGGCCGACATAATTGAATATTGACAGATTTATTACCGTGGAGAATGACTGACGCATGAACAGATAAAAAAAGCCCGAAGATCTTTTTTTTCCAAAGTTATTATTCAAACATTTCAAACTGTCACTTTCTGTTTCGCTACATGCAAAGATAATGTGATCATTTGTGTTGAGTTTCACACGTATGTACAAACATGCATACGCACGCGCACACTCACACACATACACGCACATATATATATGTATATATATGTACGTGAAATATATACTACAAGTAGTAAATACTATCCCGAAAATTTTTTTCCCTTAAAGCTCAATACTTAGAAACAATATATTGATTAAGTACATGATTTTTGTCAATTATTGGTATACCTTATTTCCTCCTTATTCAGCTATTCAGATAGACAAAGTAATTGGGCCGTATATATACTCAGAACATAACTTCCACTATGATTTGAAATGTGACGGTTCGAGAGAGTTGTAATCATTTACCTTGCAAGCATTATATATCGTTCTGTCAATGTTTGTTAACTCAGGTTACATTACAATTAATTGCTTTCGCTTTTAATTGTTCTCTAATGTTTCTGTTTGTTAACTTTTTGTGAATACATAATTTTATTTGTTTAATAAATCAATAAAGTTATTATTTGTCAAAGAAATTTTCATCCTTATTTAATACCATTTATTTCTTATTGCTTTTAATTTTTTATCATTATCCCAATTTTCTTGCAGGAAGATAATTCTTTCTCAAATTTGCTTTTTGTTTTTGTTTGTTTCTTATTTGTATTTTTTATCTCATTTTAATCTGCTTTTAAGTTTTTATTTATACTTTCTTGCCAAAGTTCATGTTAAAAAAATTGAAAATTAAATAAATAATTGTGGTTAATTCTTATCACTAATTATTTTCTATTTTTTTTTTTTTTTGTCTCTAGTATTTCTTTTCCTTGACTGGTTGTGTTCATCTTATTATTTTTTATTCTTCTATTTTTTTTTTGCTTATCATAACATTGGATAAATGATAGTGGTAATTGTCAACTTGGATAAGTTAAAAGTATTTCGTGTGAGCTGAAATTGTTCATTATTATTGTTGGTAGTTCATTTAGCATTATTATTGAATTCGTCAATCTTGTTTAGGCCAGAAACACTTTTTGTCTAAAAAGGAACCTTTGTTGCTTAGACGAGTATAAGAGACTAAAAAATAGCAAATACCGTCCATGTTGGGAAAGGGATAGGATTGTAAACCATATAACCAGCAAATATTGTAAACTATACCAGGAAGTGTAAAAAAAAAAACTGAATAGCAACAGTAATACACCGGGAACTATGCAAACGACTAGGATTCGACGATCTAGACAGATGGTGCCAGCATTAACCAGAATCTATCCAGAAAAGTAGGGATCACAGATTATTCTTAGACTTCAAAATCCAAACCAACCACCAAATCCAAGCAAAATGATAGGATTTGGTAATTGAGGATAAGGGGAAGAGAACTTGCCAAATCATAGACGTGGCTGAGCCTGAGGATCAAAAAGTGAATATGAAAGAGAGTAGAAAGTTGGGAAAATACCAGGACTTGGCATGAGAGCTTTAAAATTATAGAAGATGGAGGTTAGGGTACTGCCAATATCGTTAGGTGTACCGGGAACAATGCCAAATATTTTGAAAACAAGATTGGAGGAGCTAGAGATAAGGGGAAGATTGAGAGAATGCAAATCACAGAACTACTGGGGTCTTCATGAATACTAGAAATATGAGTCTTACGACCTCAGCTCACAGTAATGACTTAACAGCTAAAATGAAAGGGGTGGGTTAGTAAAGCTGGGGAAGGTTGAGGAGGTACAAACCACAGCGCTGTTGTGATATGTGGTGACTTGGAGAAGGGCTGGAGTCATGAGGAGACTTACTGTCATTCAGCCTTCATGACCACTTAGCAACTGGTGTGAAATTGCAAACCCCAAAACTTCTGCAGTCTCTTAGAATATTGTAAGGAGGATATACTAGTGGAGATTTGTTGTCACTCAGTCTCCAGCAACGACCAGCTGGTGCTAAAATGCAAAATATAATACTAATAATAATAATTACTCATGAGAAATAAACGATTACGCTATGCTAGTTTATATTTCAAAAGAAAGAAGACTTTTAATTTGTTTAAATACAAAATGACAACACTGAAAGTTTTCGGTATTTCATAAATTTTTATCAGTTTAAATTTTCGTAGAGGAACTAACAGACCATTCACCTTTTGGAAGTTTGTTTTTTTTAACTTGAATTATTATTTATGAAGATATGCATAATATCGAAAAAATTTAGTATTGTTATATCATATTTTTGAATATTTTATTACGTCTCTTTTAAATCTGATGCTTCTTCCTGGTGTTTCCTCGGAGTTTAGTTGTCCAAGACTATTTGAGATTCTGGACTGCGGCTAGTTCTTGGTGATCCTTGATTGATATCTAATGGTCTATTTGCAGGATGGGAGCAAGCTCTTCAAACTTTTTAAGACAGGTGACCAATCATCATCATTATCATCATCATCATCATCCCTTTAGCGTCCGTCGTCAGGATTTGCTGAACCTTTCTATCATGGGCCTTGCAGAGTCAGTACTTTCTGTACTTGTGTATTTTGTCACGCTATCTGATATTTTATATTTGCTGGTGAGAGTTTCACATATGGTCTTCAAGGATCAACGTTGTGTGTCATGATTTCCATCGGTTGACTGACATTTTTGCAACATGACCAGCCGATTGCCGTTGAGTTGCCTAATGGATTCTATGATATCCTGTTTTTATCAAATATACTGCACCTTTTTGTGATCTCTCCATGTGATGTAGAGCAGGGTTTTCCTAGTGGACGTTGCATGGTTCTCAGATTGAGGTATAATCATTTGGTTAGGTTCCATATTCCAGCTCAGTAGGTGACTACTGGCACTGTACTAATGGATGCTTTATTTTATCCTTAAAGATGTAAATCCATGGTGATTCCTCTCTCCACTCAAATTAGGTTAACTTGAGGCCATACAAATTTATATACTTGTGTGCATGTTTTAAGTAGTTTTCAACAAGACTGTAAATCCTTCTAATTCCAATAAATTGCGATAGAGGATTCGATCTGATAATGTGATCTGGATAATTCAAAAGTATGTATACAAGCGTAGAGGTGGGTTTTCAATAGAGTTCTGCTATGAGTATTTCACTCTTGTACTTATGTCTAAAAAGACCAGCTTTTCTTTAGAAAATTCACAGATAAAATTCATTTTTGATTTGAAGTTATTCCTTTCGGCTAAAAGAAAATATAATCAATGAACCTTATCTATGACAATTCCATGAACCATCCTATAATACTTGGGGATAGCTTCTTGTAGTAATGTTTCAAATTTAGACAAAAACAGATCAGCAATATTGATTGTTATCGGGTTCCATTCGCTGCACCTTTTATCTGAAGGCAAAATCTACTGTTGGTTTTTAGTAACTGTCAATTCATTCAGACTTCTTAGCTGTACTGGATTCATATCCACTACGGAATGGCCGTAAAGGCAGAAAATCCGAAAACAATTGTGACAGTACCTTTTTCCTTTCATGTCTTCAATAATAAGATTTAAATATCTTTGCAATATCCGGGATTTGGATTGGAATCAAATTTTATTTCTGATGCAAATTCATATGTTGAATTTTTTTTTTCATCATTTGAATTTAAATTTGGTTGATGGGGATATGCAATATATCAAAAATTTACAATACTGTTATATCATATAATATTTTTATATATTTAAAAGTCTTGCTTTTCTTCTTCCCGTCATAATATTAATAAGGAAGAAGCTATCAATTATATCTTATATAATAATAATAATAATAATAATAATAATAATAATAATAATAATAATAATAATAATAATAATAATAATAATAATGATGATGATAATAATAATGATAATGATAATAATAATAATAATTATAATAATAATAATAATTATAATAATAATAATAATTTTTCTATGGAAAAGAAAACAATTCTTCTTTCATTCTAATGATGTGAATGAGTCTGAAAACATAAAAATAGACTGGAATTTTCCGAGGCGACTCTTTCTTTCAGTTCCTTCAGTTCTGCTTGTCCCTTATACCTATCACGCATGAGCTCAACAACACTCCATACGGGTACATAATCTATAATGAACCGTAACCTATTCTAAGTGGATGACTCAACAGTAAGAATAATGAGTGAGTGGAAAGTCTATCGAAGAATGTTGAGAGACGATGACGACATCAGAATGGAATTTGGTCTTGATAAGTGTTGCAAAGCTACTTTTCAAAAGAGAAAAAGTATCACCATTCAATAATATAGATTTAAATGCAAAGATCAAGGAATTAGACCAAAGAGAAAGTTATAAATGAAGGCAAAGGTATACAATAGATAATATGAAAGAAAAATTAAAGAAAAGAGTTCTATAGAAGGATAAGTCTAATAATGAAAATGGAATGAAACTTGAAAAATAGACCACAAGCCATTAGTTCACCAGCTGTTCCAGTAGTCCAATACAGTTTTGATATCATCCACTGTAACTTATCGGAAACCCAAAGAATGGATACAAAAACAAGGAAATTGTTAACGGCAAACAAAAAGCACCACCTTGAAACAGATGTAGATGGACTTTACCTGTCGAGGGTGGAGGGTAGCAGAATTTGACCTCAAGGATGAAAGCCAACCAGGGGCTGACTCACCAATTAAAGCAAAGAAATAGACTTGAAGATAAGGCTAAACGGAAGGAATTGAAATACTAAGAGTGCTCGTAAGAGAAACCACTCAATAGCCAATACCCAGTTCGTACTAAAGAAGCTGATGTAGGTCAAAATAAAATAAACCAGTGGTTGCGAAGTTCAGGATTGAAGGCCGAATTGGAGGGTTCCATACTGGTGTCCCTGGATCAAAGCCAAAAAACACGACACCACCTGGATAACATACTAAGGAATGGTACTAAATTCTTAAGTGTAGTCAGTGAGGATAAGACCAAAACAATTAACCACATAGTAAAGTGCTTGCAGCAAATGAATATAAAATGAGACATGACAGAATTGAACAGTATCTACACTGGAATATCTGCAATAATAATAATGACAATAATGCTAATAATTGGTACAAACACAAACCTGAACCAATCTCAGAAGCAAAAGATGTGACCATATTTTGAGACTTCACGGATAGAACTATAAAAGCAAACGGGCCTGATTTCATAATGAGAGACTTTGAAGAAAAAAATGTGCCACGTAGTTGATATGGCTGTCTCAATGGATAAAAACATTTCTGCCCAAAACAACAATTTCTACAAGTATTTTTCATTATCTAAAAACATGTATATTTTTTAAATCAAAATCATAGATACAGAACTGGAGAAAGTAGACCTCTTTATCTACCAAGGACAACAAAACCCCAGAAGAAAAAATCAAGCGAATGATCACACACAATTGACAAGCTTTCGGCAAGCGTTAAAAAGAAGGATATACAATCAATATATCCGCCTGGTAGTCACCTATGGAGCTGAAACATGGAACCTAATCAAAAGACTGACCCGTAATGCAACATGCACGAGAGAATCATTGACATGGCGAGGTCAGTAGAGGATCACAGCACAGGAATATTAAAGGAAAGATGAGTGTGTCCTAGACATTATAGAATCCATAAGAAAACTCAAATGGGAATGGGCTGGTCATGCTACAAGAATGTCAAACAACCACTGGACCGACAAAATATAAGATGGCCTGAAAAACTAGATAACATATGAAAATACTGGCTCCATGACGCCCACGATAGAGAGGTCTGGTGAATCTAGGGGAAGGTCTATGTCAAACGACGGACGCTAAAAGGTTGATGATGATGTTGAAGCTCTTGGATAACTCAAACAATATATCAGTGAACCTACCAACAACATACGTGGAAAGTCTAACATATATGAAATAAAGGTAGTAGCTCTTTCCTCCACTGCACACATTATTAGAAAATTATTGTCAATGTGACTGTATGTACTGTACACAGCATACATCACTTTATGTATGTATAAAAGTCTGTTTTGGGAATTTTTGTATTGTCTGTATTTGCAAAATCACTGCCCCTCCCATTTTTCTCTCTCTCCCCTAAGACCAGACTGTCATAATTTGCAAGGTCTGTAGTGATTTACATAAACCAGAGCGAACAACAACAATAACAATAACAATGATAATAATAGATAAACGAATATATAAATAAATGAATAAATAGGTAACGCTATTGTAATTGTTTTTGCCAAACTTGAAAAGAAAATTTCTGTCGATGATTATATATTAATGATAATCGATAAAACATCACAGAAAATATGTATATAAATAAACTACACACTTGACTACCAATCAGTTATTTCTGATTTAGATTTAATTTGATTTGGCCTAATTTTGTTCTTTTATTCTTTTTAAATCGTAAAAGTCAAACTTTATCAAAATCACCGTTGTTTTTAATTGTAAAATGATAATAAGTATAAATAATAATATTAAACGTTCTTGCTAAAAACTTCAGTAAGTTTTGCTATCGGCCAAGAGAAAGTCCTTATGTTATTCTGCTTTGTATCTTCGAGTGTGTAAAAAATAACTCTAAGGTCAACTATTTTTGTCTTGTAGATTCCTCTTTGTTCAACGGCTTCTTGCATATTTTCTCATTTTTTTTAAATACGCCAATGACCGTGTGCACAATCATCATCATATTGATCATGATCATCATGGCCATAAAGTTAATATCGACAAGAATACCTTAACAGAGTTATCTGCCCATTTTTCGACTTAATCAAGTTACAGTTCTTTTTTTGGTATTTGCTGTCAGAGAATTTTTTCTCATGAATGTTATGTGCTTTTGCAGCTATTCAAGGGTAGGTCTAAGGTCAGGAAGAATTGGTCAAACATTATTGCGTGGATCCAAATTTTATTTTCGATTAAGAGAGATTTTTTCATTCTTTTATATACATTTATGTATTCACGCGTGTTTTTACACAATATCCCCAAAAGTTATCATTGAATTTAAATGGTATTTTATGGGAAAGTGGGCCGTTGACTATAAACATTGATTAAATTTAGGGGTGGATCCAGGAATTATTTCACAAATAACTCCCTTGTACCGTAGCTATATATGAACTGATTGTAATGGAGTTTTTAGTGACAATGGCGTTGGCAGAGGTAACAGCGCTCTGAGTGATTTATAGTTTTAACTTTTTATATCAGCTGTTTGTCTTTCCATAGACTTTTATCTCTGTGCGCCTGATATTGAACTTTTCTTCTGATTGTCCTTTCTGAAAATCTTCCTCTTCTGTTATTCATGTATCTCTTTCTTAATTTCCCATTTTCTATTTCTTACTCTTCAACAAAATATCTTGTCATAAACTGAATGTATTTCATCTTTTATTCCCTCATTCAAATTTTCATACACCATTTCCGTCCAGATCATGAATCTAGCGTTACTTTTACCGCCTTTCATTCTTTGACCTTTTATCATTTACCCTTCCGGAAAATCAGTTTTTCTAAATTTATTTCATTTGTCAGTGTTCGTCACAAAGCGACAAATCGATTAAACAAATCAAAAAAAAAATTGATCAAAAGTTTTTTTATGTTCTCTTTGTAACAACTGAAAATAGGAGAGTTAAAAATAAGAGAAGAAAGAGAAAAAGAGCAAAAATGATTGCTCAATTTACATTGTGCAAATGAACAAAAGAATGAAAGGAAAACAAATGAAAAATCAGAATGGATATATAAGAAAAGAAACAAGAAATAGAAAGAAAACACCCTAAAGAATCATAGCAAAGGCAGAAAAAATAGCTGAAAAGAAAGCAAGGAAAAATGCTAAAATCTCCCTTCGTTCTCTTTTTATGTTATTTCTCTTAATTTCCCTCCTTTTTTATTTTGCCAGCGTTCGTCTTCACCATTGCTTCCATGCTTTTCTATTTGTTAATTTGTTCTTGCAATTTCCGTTTTTTTTCCAATTTCCTCTCTCCTTATCTGTTTCTCTATTTTTTTTTATTTCTGCATTATTTATCCGGTTTTTATTCTTCCTTTCTTACCTCTACTCTCTCATCTGCTTTGATTCTTTCATTTTCTTAATACTGCCTCTTCTTTTCTCAATTTTTTTCCACTGGTTCAGAAATTCACTTTTTCACAATACAGAGGAAACTGCTTATTGTAATCATATTTGGTCAGTGTCTTTTAGATAACAATGATCGCCTGTTGTAGGATCTAGAAATTGAAACAGTATACATTCATCATTATAAATTCATAGTTATTAGATTCATTCTGATTGTCGACTTTACCTCATGAAGATTGATAACAAAAAAGTTAAATGGAATTTGTATTAGATGTTTAATTCATTTAAAATAAAGAGTTTGGACTGTCTGAAGTTGTTAACGATAACCGTTTGATAACATTATCATAAGCGGCTTTCTCTGTATTTTTATTCTTCGTGTACGTTTATTTACTTTCTTTTTTTGATTTCCTTCAACTTGTATTTCCAAATATATTGATTGGGTCTTTCTTCTTAATTTCTTTTCCTAATCTTGAAATCTTTCCTAAATAACGAAAGAAAAATACTATTTTATATTAGACCATTTCAGATCATTTGTCAGGGACATGAACTTCTTTTTGTCAGGAGTGAGCACACATGATAAAACCAATGCACAAAAACTGCAGAAGGCCTAAAACTTTTTTAGAATAACTAAAACCACCTATTCCTGGGATTTCAAAAAGATTTTCGATACTTATACATGAAAGGGCGATTGTTTCTTATGAAGTTATGGTTATGAAAGTCAATGAGCGAAATGTTTTCTAAAGAGAGGGGGATAAAAACTATGGAGATCTCTGAAATCTGTTGATTCGTTATGATCCATCGATATCAAGATCCACCAAGTGGATTACTAGAGACAAAAATACGATTTAAAATTGGAAAACCATTTAGCTCGAATTCTGAGACATGTTATTTACTTTTACTGACACCTATATTTGAATAGTCTTAAAATTTCAAGATTTAAACAAATGGCAGCCATGTTTGTTTCTTGAATTTTTGTCAAAAACTGCAACCTATGACTTACAGAGGTCAAAACAGGTTTGCATTGAAATTTATGGGAATGTGTTTTTCTTTTGAATAGGCAAAATGTGGTCTCTTTCCTTTCTGGCAAAAACAAGAAACCACTTTAGAACAGGAATGCATTTTCAAAACTGGGAATTGTAGATCAGTTTTGTTATACCGTCATATTCTTTGCATCTTCTTTTGAAGACAAAACCATTAACCCGCACGACATTTTTTTCGTCAGCCTTTCAGAGTTTGTTGTTCCAAAATAAATGGCCCATGATGTGTTGACAGAGGAGAGGAGAGGGGTTCATGCCTTTTCAAAATGCATTAGTGCAGAATGAATGCAAACAACCAGATTTCAAACTCGGGTTGTCGATGCCATTCACTGTTTCGTTAACCACTAGGCGGCCACTCTCATCTCACGATATTTCAGGGAATGTCTCGCCATGAACTATGTGGGAAGACAATGGAAGCGCCCATAAGGGTGTAGAAGATTTAAGAAAAAAAAACAAAATGGAGAGAAATGAAAACGAATCCTCACGGTTCGATTGTAATGGGAGCAAAACTCATGAACAGCAAGGAAAGAGAAAAATGGTTTTAAAAACGAAAGAATATCAGGAAGAAATTGAAAGTGAGCATGCAAGAAAATCTTATCAGAAAGAAGCTAACCATCAAAGTTAATAATTGAAGAGCCGTTGGGTCAAAATTCAATCGAAAAATAAATACGGTCAAAATAAATGCTATTTATGACATCAATGGCGATTTCTATGAGAATACATCTCAAATAGAAAAAAAGAAAGAATGGGAAAGAATGGGCTGTGAAAAAACACGACGGTATCAAATGGATTTGAAAACGTTACAGCCAAATCGCGTGGGATGCACTGGTATTCGTACGATCAGTGGATATATGGGTGACCAACTTGGTGTATCAGGTGCCGTAAGCTCCTGGGGATCACACTGAAAATCTCTCTCTTCTTTCCTCCGAGAAAGAAACTTATCTCTGTACTGAAATACGGCTAAAACCTCGATTGGCCTGACTAAAACTAAAACTAAAATGAATATTAGAAAAAACACGTAATGAATATGTTTTATGACCGATGCATTAGTTCAGAAAGAGAAAAAAAACACGAAATAAATGGGATAAAAAATATGATTGATGCACGGAGAGCTATTTTCGTCAGATACCCACTTTTTTGTTATTGAAAAATATAAAATTCAGAAAAATATATTTTTTTTAACTGAAATATGAATGGGTGTATAGGTTATTTCTATTTTAGTAACACGAGTTCAAAACTCAATCAAATCCTGAGGGATCGAACATTAACCACTTTTTCTGTTAGTGAGAATTCTTGCAAACCATTTCAGACTCAATAGTCTGAAGAGTTGAAATAAGCAGTAAAGAAAAAACACAAAGAAAATCTCACTAAGGAAGCACACAATAGACTCATTTTATGTTATGTTTGGAAAAATAGGCTACGTTGATTCAGTTTAAGGCAGAGACAACTATGTAAGAATGTGCTTTCTTCATAACGGCACGCTGCACGCACATACACTCAAACAAACACACACACACAAAAACGTACAAACAGAAACAAATTGCATCGGATTCACATCGGACGAATGTCTGGGTCATCTTTTCAAAAAAGTGAATCACACAAAGATATATATATATCTTTGCGTGATTCACTTTTTTTTATATATATATATATATATATATATATAATTGTGTCATCGACAGACGGCTGTTTCGATGTATTACATCTCTTCAGTGTGGCTATAGACTTTCCATTATCCCATCCAGTGCCGAGAGGTAGGATTGAAACCTCCGCTTCAGACGCAGTGACCGATATTCTACCTCTGGGCTACGGAACTGGACAGTCAGTAAGGCTGAATTTAAGCGATATATTTATTCACACAGAAATCCCCCATCCACCAGAATGCTCTATTCCTGTGGAAGAGCATTGCATAAGCTTACAATGGATGGGTTACCTCACTTAAAGAGTGCTCAACCCCGAATCATGGATGGGGAATTGCGAACCTAACCAATAGACAAACCTACAAACTGAGAAGCATTCAACGTGCATATGAGAAAATCATACTCAACCTTACATGGAAAGATCACAAGACAGCACATTATATAAGGAAGAAAAAGGGAGTCCGAGCGAAACTACAAAAAAAATCAAATGGCAACAGGCAGGCCATATTACAGGAATGAAAGGCAACCGATGGACATCACGACTCAGGACATGGATCCCCAGAGATCATATGAGAAACTGAGGCCGACAGAATACAAGATGGAGGCATGAACTAGACAAATTCAGAAAATACTGGCTCCGCAACACCCATGATCGAGAGGTTTGGCGAATCCTCGGGAAGGTCTATGTCCAACGATGGACGTTTAAAAACTGATGATGATGATGATGATGATGATGATGATGATGATGATGATGATGATGATGATGATGATGTCACCAAATTCAGTCCTACTGATCGTCCAGTAGGGCAGGGGTAGAAAGTCTCCCTCTGGGTCTGAAGCAAAGGTTTTCGATCGCGGGATATAGGATAGTCTATAGCTACACTGAAGAGTTGTAATACAACAAAAAAGATGTATGAAGATAATATAATAGATAGATAGGTGAAATTCATGTATGAATACATATATGTATAAAATATTCAGATATATATAGAGAGAAATTGATGTGTTAAATATACGAATGAACATATATATAATATAGATATGTACATACATCAATAAATACATAAGTATAAAAATATGTTTGAATGTATATTTAGATAGATTGATATATACATATATAAAACGTATACATAGAATATATAATACATGTATTTCAATAAATACATATATATGTAAGATATATGCATTCATGGGTATAGATATGTATGTAAATATATATAAAAAAATATATAAATATATATATATATATGAATATATATATAAAATCAAATATATGAATGAACATATAAGATTTATATATGGATATATACATATGTATATGTGATATATATATATATCATGTATACCTATATATATGTGATATATATGTGTGCGTGTGTGCGTGTGTGTGTATGCGTATGTGTGTGCTTGTTTGTTTGTTGGTATGAGTAAATATATATATACTTTAATTCTTCAAATCACGGAGAGAAAACACCCGAAATGAATAGACAGATTATGCTAGAGATGCAGGCACAGTTACACGGAATTCTTCTGATATCAAAGCAGTCATTGTTGTTCTAAATGGAATATTGTGTATATCTCGTTTTCCTTGTGTATTTGTGGAGCAGTTAGTCTTAAAATCAAGGATTTTGTGATGAAAATTACCAATAGAGACTTTTTGTATATATGTCAGTATTTTGTAATATAAAGACGTCATTTTTGTTGGGAGCCCTTTTTGAACTGACATTCACGCTTTCATACGATGATAATATGCTGATCGGCCTAGGCTGCGTGAATAAATAAACAATAAAGAAACAGGTTGCTGCAGGCATCGAATCTGCATAGAACTGAGGAGGATAAGTTAACGCTATGCCGCTCCACCGACTGATCCAACCGATAATTGGAAGTTCAAATGAGTGCTCATATCTTACAATTATTCTGTCGGATGAAGTATAACTGTGTGATAAATATTCAAAAGGATACAAAACATGTTTGGCTTTAGTAATAAAAATGAATAGCTTTTGAGTTTAGTGGAAGTAAGGTAAGTAATAACATCAAAAATTTTGCATACTCATACTCTTTGTAGATATCATCGATATGATCCCTGTGTCTGGTGTGATACTGCAAGTGAAGGCACATTTAGTTTAAAATTGATCTTTAACGCCAAGTTACCTTGCTTGGTTTTATCCAGAGCTTACTTTTATTTTTAGATAGCACAGTATTGATGTGGCAGAAACAATTTTCTACTAAATAGGATGTTGGCGAGGCAATCAAAATCAACTTCAAGTGCTTCCAAAGATTTGGATGAAAAATCAATACAAGCCCTGTTTGCCACAGGGCTAATACTGCATTGTGGCACCATTGTCATTTTGTAACTCTATCAATTTCTCCTGCACATCATCTTGGCTATTGACTAATTTGTCTTCAGACCAGTTCCTATACCAAACTGGAACAGACAATGCAATAATACCTTCGGATAGCTGTATCACGTCGTCATTCAATGATTGCAAATAGTTGCGATGGATAATCATATCTTCATCAATCAATTCAGCTTTCAAGCTATTCTATTGTTGCAATTGGTGCAGTTGAATCTTTTCGAAATGTTCAACTTATAAAGCGCCAATTTAGAAATTACGGCGGTTTTGGTTTTCCTTATTTTCCATAAATTTTCATCATTATGTCAGGTATAACTTATCCACCTTAGGATGATATGAATACATAAGTACTCATAAAAGGTGAAAAAAGATTTTCCAGCAACACCTTTTGGGCTTAAAGCTGCAAGGTTTCAAAACCAGATCTTAGTACGCCAAATGTCAAATATCTGAAATTACGTCCGATAATAGTAGGTGCAAGCAGTAGACTGGACAATCTCTTAGACATACTACTAAACACCTCCCTAACTTCATAAAAGACACGATAGTTCTTGAGGAAAAAAAAAACTTCCCAAAACCACTAAAAACGACACCCTCTTAGAATCCTTTGATGTGGAATCTCTATACTCAAGTATCAGCTATGAACGAGGAATAGAAGCACTTGAATTTTGGCTTAATAAGTATCCTGATGAAATCTCAAATAGATTCAATAAGGATTTTAAACTGAAATCCACGCAATTTATTCTAGAGAATAATACTTTTCAGATAAACAACTTTTTAAAATAAAATGAAGGAACAGCAATGGGAACTTTTTTTTTCAAAATCATTTTAAAACTGGTTAAGTTCTCACCGACATTCACTACAAAGTAGTGTACATTAAATCTTAGACTCGAAGAACTACAACAATATTTATTTAAATAACATCATCCTCTATCCTCAATCAGTGCTGGCATAGAAAAACAAAACAAAATTAGATAGACAGCAATTACTAGCAGAAAGCACCTAATTCAACACCTTAACTCTTTAAACCCGTAAATCAGTAAAAAAAGTGGCAAGATATTCACATCGAAAAAAAGAACACACCATATGAACAACGTCCAAATAAACTCTCGAATAATTGAAAGTAAATTTCAAACTCCAAAAAGCTACTGGCAAAAGCCACGTACACTGAAAAACAAAACAGAACCAGAGAAAAAGATAACAAAAGCAATCGACCTAATTAAGCTTTATGCATAAACTTGATAGAACTTGATGCATACACTTTGTAAAAAGAGATAAATATACTCTCAAATGTTGTTCAACCTCTAACATCTCTTGTGTCATTAAAAGAACATCTATGCCGAGGTTGTGACATGGAGAACATAAACGAAACTTATCTCCTTAGTAATAGGGTCAAGGTACTTGAGCAACAAATCAGCGGTCCTTCCACATGAATTCATCAAGTCAACATGTAGATGAATGGCACACTAAAGAATATATTTGACTTATGCAACACATCAACTGTAACAATGAATTGATAAAAACATTTCAGTAGTCATTGAATGCGTCTTTGATATACGCATTCATTGTCAAAGACCATACTGCGCTAGCAGTTGGAGGTGACCCGAAGGATCTTCTTTCGATTCACTACTATCCTTTTGAATAGGGGAGTTTGTGACTTCAATTTTCGACCCTGATCACACAGCTTAGGGTGTGCTCAGTTAGCTGCTGAGTGCACAGAGAAATTCGTCAATGAAGAGTTCTCCATACGCTTCGCTTGTGCTGGGAATCGAACCCGAATCCCGTTGCTAGTGGGGCACACATACTAACCATTACATCATATAAGCGAACTAAACCACTCATCACCTTTTATCTGTCGATGAAAGAATCGGATGTCTTAAAATATAGTGATAAATCTAGTGGTGGGAGCGGGACAGACATAATAGCTCAGAATAAGCTTTCCTCCTCTGGTAGAGGGTGTCTGAGGCTCAATGAACTTAGGTTTCAAGGGGTTAATCGTGGTTCAGGTTCTCTTTTGAAACTTTCTCGTTCATGTCAACTGTCCAGTCTTTTAAAATGCACGTACAGATGTTTTCCATCTCATTGTTGGCCTTCGATTTTGGAGTTTTTTGATCACCTGTCAGATTTTGTTATAACCAGGGTTCCCTCATTAATCTTTCAGTACTCCTCTGCCATAGTATTTTGAATTTCCTTGTGAGCAAAGACGATACAATCCCAATTTTCACGATTCCTCTTCCTACTTCACCCATTTTCACCTGCAGTGTTTCGCTGTTTCTAGAGTATATTGAAATTGATTGAATCAATTTCTAATATTCGTAGATGGTTCGAATTCTCTTTCACTGTTAGCTTCCAGTTAATTTTCTTGTTGAGTTGTTCAATCTCTGACTGTATCAAATTCTCAGATTATTTTTTATCTATGGTATTTTCTTTTGAATTGTGCATTGTGTGGTTGAGTTTCTATCTCTGCCATGAGCGAATACATTAAATTTTAGGCAGATCCAGGAACTTTTACAATTACCGCCGAAAATGTCAACATTTTTAATGAAATTTTCTTGAAGGATAGGCCATAGAGCAATGAAGGATTGGTTAAATTTTGGGTTGGATCATTTTGATTGACAAATATTCTCTTATTTTTTCATACATATTCACTTATATTTGTCAACAGTTCTCCTAAGGTTATCTATGACATTGGGTGGAAGGGTGGGTCATGGGTTAAGAAGAATTGATTGAATTTTAGTGCGGATCCAGGAATTTTTTACAGTAACCCCCTACACCATAGCTATATATCAATCTATTTTCATGTACTTTTTGAAGCAACGGTGTCAGCAGATATATATGCTCTGCAAGTACATTCTCGTGTTTTCTGTGAATTCATCTCTTCATTCACATATAATGCAAAATCCAATTCTGCGATATCATCCACAAACATGACTTTGATATCTCTGACGTAAATAGTTAATTTTGATCTTTTTAAATGTTCTTATGGTAATATAGCTATGGCATAAAACTTATGATCAACCCAGATGCATGGATCAGAAATATCAATCTGCATTGTTTGTGGATAATTTTTTATCTGCTTGAATCTTGACTTCCTAATTCTTCGTCGGACGGTCTGTTTGTGAACTTTTAGCCTTATATCTGTCGTTAGACAAGCGATGGATAGATTGAAGTTTTGATGTAGTGCCCTGATAACTGCATTTCTCATCACGATTGACATTTTCTCAAGTTACCATATCTAGTCTTGGGTCCATATCTATCTGAATCATGCACTGAACATTTCAAAATTTGACCTTCCGTATCACATCAATTGTACATGAGTTTCAAGTTTGATGGCATCAAAAATGCTTGATAATTTAGATTCCGTTAAATTCAGCTCAACTTTTTGCTGTTTGGCAGTGTTTATACAATCAACAAACTTTATAATCACAAATGGAAATGAATTTACACCACATAATCATGAAATTATCCAAAACTCAACTGGCTTGAGATCAATAAATAGACACCATTCTGTAAACTCACGAATTCTCTGAGGACGTTAGTTCGGACTATCGAAACATGTCACATTGAATAAGAAAATATCATTTGTAGCATCAACTTCGGCTTTTATTTTGTCTTTTTGATCTAATACTGCTGGACACACATACACACACACACACACACACACGTATTGCGTGGACTAACAAAAGAGTAAATAAAGTCACGCCATACGTCTATATGTATCCATGAGTATTTGAACAGATATGTTGCATCTAACCACTTGATTTGCAATCAACATAACAAGGCATGCATTTAGTAATGTTTTTGTGCTTCTGATTGCTGAATTCATGGAGAAAAATTGTAGAATTAAATTGTTAAATAAAAAAATATTCCTATCCATCAAAAATTTATTAAGGAGACTGAAGAGGTAAATTTATACTGATATTTGGAAGCGAAGTAGTTGTCTGTGATTTATAAAACATAAGTTGTGTCCCATTGAGATTTGTTTGGATCGATTATTCAAAACAAACGAGAAAAACAATATCTTTAGTGATGATTGTGGTTTTAATATATAAGACCTTTGAATCTTCTTTAGGTTAGTGAGTTTTGATAAAAATCATTTTAGAAGTTTTAGCTGGGGATAGAACATATTTACAACGTAACTTTAATGCTAGATTACACCGTTACTTTTCGTATATCTTACAGCTTCGAAGTATGCAGTTTCTTATGAAGGCTGTTATCTAGGCTTCTCCAATATTATTACACTCCCGGACAAACCTGCACCGGCCCCGTAGCTTTTTGCTGTCGCCATTCTTAAAATTAATTTTCCGTGTTAATCTATTGTTGCTGTGTTTGTTTGTGTTCCTAAGATAGCTTTTAGTTTAGGATTCGGGTATTACCATCTTCAATTCGAAGGCATTTTAATGAATCCTAATAATCTTTGTGCTTTCAATATATAGAACCTTCGTTTCATCTAGAAATCTGTCAGTTTTGAGAAGAAGTTTTTCAGCGAATCCTTATTTTGTTGGCAAGTAAATATCAATTTGTACATGGATTTTTATGCATTAACTAAACTGCACAGGAATAGTGAGCATACTTTATAGATTATGCCTAAATCAACATATTCCCATTCATTTTCAAAAAATATGCCAATACATATTAATATACTTGTTCGTAAATTTATGCATTAATCAACCTTTCTAACCATTCTCCGTTACTTCACATTTACCATTGTAACGAACCAAACTAAGTTAAGTAAATACAAACATATAACCGGTCATGACAGTCAATAACTGAACAACCGTAGCATCAGAACTCGAGGTCATGTGAAAAATTTTCAATCAAAGAATAAATATGGTCATGATAAATTTCATTTATGATATCACTGGCGTTTCCGAATGGAAAACATCTAAAATAGAAAGAAAAATACCTAGAAACATCCTGATTTTGGAGTCGTTATCATTAAACAGATCAAATTATGGCCTCAAAAAGGCCAAATACTACTTTGAGAAGGTTACTTGTGGAAGACTGATGCTAATTTTCTAATCTGTAGACAGAATGGTATAGGTAGGGATGCTGGTACACACAAACACACGTGCATACAAAAGGAGGTAGGACCCTTCATCGCCTTTTGTGGCTATGGTTGTTCAACTGTAGTAATCACATGTATACATCTGCAGCTTATGGTCAAATCACACTGAATGCACCACTTCTAATTCGATCACCAAGGTCAAGCAGCGTCGATCCTGGGTGATCACTTGCAGACATCATATGTTACATGCAGGGCTCCCACATTAATAGCCAACTTGGTATTAACCTTTGCCATTGTGGGGAGGTAGTTGAATAACTACAATTTAACATCTGTGGCCCAGACTCAAGACAGTCGCACACGGTACTTAATTAATAATTAGATAGCAATTTTTCTTTAATATATATCTAGTTAGAGTTTATATATCTCTGTTTAAAGTTGATATATTTCTGATTAAAATTAGTATATTTCTGGTTAAAGTGGATATATCTCGGGTTGAATGGGTTTTCAACTTTTTGAAATTTTTTTATGCTAATTGTTAACCTATTTTGGGGTGCAAAAATGTTTAGTCGGAAAATATTTTTTTTAAAAAGCTCTATCTTTTTACAATTTTGGACACTTTTTTCATCAAATGATACATTCACTTCTTTGTCAACAGGAGAAATTTACTAAAAAGTTGAAATAATATCCCTTGCCTGTAATGTTTAAACGAACAGGTATTAAAGCAGCCGAAAAATTCAGGGAAGGATTGTATATTCGAATAGTGTATAACGCTAATTTTGTGTAGTGAAAAATTAAATTCTTTGTGCGCACAAGAGTTCTTTGTGTCAATTGTGAATAGCTTGTGTAATTCTTCTGTACTTTTGGACAGTTCTTTCATCCTTGTCACTCATGTATATATACATGAAAATCTTCTTGAGAAGTGAATGAAATGCAACACTTTGCAGCATCATTTTTTTTAATCATCTTACACGAACTTATACAGGTTCTTACCTCTTTGGAAACTTCACGGACAGTTAGGCGACGAATTCTACGAATCATAGGAATTCTAAAACTTCATTGTTTAACTTGGGGAAAAAGGGCCAAACGTACTAAACAGTCGTTCACTCCGGCACGTGTAGTTAAAAAAACTAACCAATGTGGATTGATGCAGTGTTTTTGTAAAAAGGGTTAATATCACTCCGACATAACATATCGGTCAGAGCATTCTAAAACGTCCCATTGACGCTCTGTTTCAAAAGTTTGATTTATTTTTGGGAAGACCTCGTATATGTATCGTATGATGAGTATATATATATATATATATATATATATATATATATTTTTTTTTTTTTTTTCGTTTGAAACTATTAGAATCGACATACCGTTTAACACGGTGAATATGCCTGTTGACCTACACAGCTTAAATACAATAACCAATTAAAGAAATGGGCTACTGAAGGAATCGAAGCTGGGTCCTACTGGAGGCCGTCTGAACTTGACCTCGGTCTTATCATCTGGTAGCCAAGTCGGGGGCTCGATGATAAGTCGGGGGGGGGGCTCAAATAACTGCCTTATACCCAAAACTCGCCTTGTTCTTTCACTGTTCATATTTGCTCATTATATTTCTCAAGAGGACTATATTTCATGAAGAAATGGATATATAATCCATCTGAATGATTATAAATGCCTTTTTTTTCAATAAGTCATTTTCATATATGACTGGCGGCATCTTCAAATCGACAAATCATTAAATTATACGTCAAAAATATCATTCCACAAAAGACAATGTTTCATTTTAAAACAAGGGTTTATGACATTTGATTGCAAATAGCTGGAAATGACTTGCTCTAAGGAATATGCTTCTTATGTAAACTTTACACAGCATAAAATTTCTTTCCAAACGATGTACAATATACCTTCATTTGATTAGGGCGCCACAGCGAAAATCTGCCAGTAGGAAAAATGGCGCTATATTTTTTATTTTTTTTTTTTTTGCAACTGATCTGGAATGTCTACCCAAGATATTCTTACTTACGCAAGACCCCATCTAGCATGACCGTGCCAGTGTAACGTAATGAGTACGCCACTTCAAGCGTTCTAAGACGTTTATTTATTAAAAATACCACACATCATCTAAAATAAATTACATCTTTACATTTCATGAGAGAAACCTCAATCTATTAGCCACCTACGTTCAACATGGGAACTATCCAATAAGATGCTCTCTGGGTGTGCAGAATATTTTTTTACACGTGCAGTGCCGAGATTGTTCGCTATTATGTTCTAAAATGAATAGACAGACCTTCAATACAATTTAGTGAATAAAGTATACACAGTATATACACGAATTTAAAGAGAGAAAGAAATTCATGAATAGTACTCATTTAGAGAAAGATAGGAACAGATTTTAGAATAGCAGTATGGGAAATGTAGCCCTTCAGATACAGGAATTTCTCAGTGCAGTTTCATCGGTTGTCACCATCAAGGAAGAGACATGACAAAATAAAACCTCTATTATCTTCATTATGAAACTCCTCGTTTTCAATGAAAAGAAACCGGTTTCCTTTCTCCAGAGAGGCAGCGTTTTCCTTTTCATAGATTCCCAGCGATCGGATTTGAATACAGCAGGGTCTACGGAAGATTGCATTGACGGTGTCGGTGCAATTATAAAAATGCACACACATCAAGAAACCATGCACCTGACGTTTAGTAACATGGCGGCCAGTCCCAGTAAGAAAGGATTCGGGCTAGAAGTCTCCAGCAATTGTCTTCACAGTTATCTAACATGGAAATGGTTGTCCTACACTAAAAACAAAATTACAAATGCCCAATGTCCCATTCTTGAATGCTGAATATACCACAGAATCCAATTAAGATGTTTATTCCAAGTTTTGAATGGAGTTCACCGCGTAACATGATAGGTGACAAAACTCTGGTGAACTGATGCTACAGAGAAGAAAAGTTTCCATTAATGACGAGTTCTAACAATGAAATTAGACACTGATAATATGAGTTTTGAGCGGATTACTGAGAATCAGCGATTCATTATTTGCCAAGGAGGTTTAGGTGATTTGATAATGTGGTTTCTGGCGTAAATAAGGGAACTCTATCCATATGCATTGATTCCTGGTTAGTACTTTCTTATATAGATTTCAACCCATCTTTTTCCTGCTATCAATTCATTTTTTCTCTCTTACCTCTCTCTCTCTCTCTCATTATATATATATATATGTGTGTGTGTGTGTGTGTGCACATGTTTTAAGAAATGGATATATAATCTGCCAAAATATTTTTGAATGTGTTATATTATTTGAATCTCTATTCGAAAATACCTCCTATTGATACATGGAGAATCTCAAATAATTCAAAGCATATATGTGTGTGCATATGTATGCACATATATCTGTATACATGTATGTGCAATCGTGCGTATTCGTTAATCTCATTTTAACTATATATACATCAATACCATACTTGGCTGATTGCAATGCCATTCTTTGCAATCGTAGTAATGTTTTACAGACGTTTTTTTTTGTCGTTTTATTTTTGTTGTTGTTGTTCTTGTTGCTCAATTTGCCTATGATGTACGACTCAAGAGTCGACATTTCTCAGATTGATTCTGCGGTTTTTCTTTCTTCACAACTTGCCTTTGTGCTTTCCTGAATCGCTTTCATGAAATATGCTCCCCTAGGAGATCAATCCTTCAGAGAGCATATTTGATACGCGTGATGAAATAGCGCAGAGATGAAATCGTTCAATTGAACGTACAGCCGTGATGTATACAAAGTCAAGAAGCAGTAACTTGAAGTGAATTTATGGGCGAGTGAATACAAACGCCAATAAAACTCATGCGTTTCATAGAAATCGTTACTTCAGATCCTGCAATAGATAAATACATAAATGAAAAAATACAGGTATTTCACAGAAAATAAAAAAATGTAGACCAAGAGATGGGAATGTTAAGAATGAGCCCTGAAAAAAAAGATGAATATTATGAGTGACGATCAACCAGCCTGGCTGCTGTAGGATCAAACTCCACTCCAACTTCTTTTTCAACTTCTTTTTATTGTAGATATAATAAGAAATTATATATATATATATATATATATATATATATATATATATATATATATATATATATATATATATATATATATATGAAAATGGAAAACTCTTCAGAAAGCTTCATAAAAGCATACCACTTGGTTAGTTATCCCATTGGTTAACTTTCGGACTTTCGCAAACCACACTAAAAAAATAAGTTGAGTCCAAAAATTCCTTGAGCTGTTTTTGTTTTTGTTTTTTTGTTTTTTAACTATAAGCTGGATAGGCAGTTGAAAACCGTTTTTATAATCATCCCTGCCTGCCTCATCGAGGATCTGCCCGTCTGTTGGCAGGTCGGTAGATCTGTCCCTATATTGTTTTTCAGTTGTTTTAAGTCAGATTCAATTAAAACTTGGTAGATGTCCCTTGGTGAGATTCCCCTTACCTAGAAATGTTCTACTCAGGGTCATGTCATCTGACAATGGTGGTGTTTTAACTTTGTTTTAGAATCGGTTTTCTCAGCCGTTTCAAGTCAGATTTACGTGAAAGTTGATAAAAATAAAATGCTTATTATCTAAACTCATTTTCTACTCATGAAATTAGTAGTGTAATTCGCTTGATTCCATAACTGTTATACAGAAATCTTCCAGTCAAAAGTAACAGTTTTTGTTCATTAAAAAAATCGCATCAACCATATGAAACTATGAACTCTTCCAGGTGAACGAATTCAGTATTTTTTTTTTTTCGATTGAAACATTTCATAAGAATCCAAATCATTATCCATGATTTTTTTATCCGTGAATTTTTTCCACTCGAATTAATAGCATATTCCCATTAATACAATTGAAATGGATTGGAATGCAGGTTGAATAATCTTGCTGGCTATTGTTGGTTGGTTCCATCTGGTTCAATCTTAATTCCAAAACCATCGAACTATACAATAAACTAAACAGCATTACAATTTATATAAACAGAAAATCATATCATCCACTAGACACTTTGAAACAGATTACAAATTTAGTGTATTCTAGATAAACATTAAATTCAGAAAATAAAAAAGTCATTCAAAAAACAGCGAAACTTATCTTAAAGCTCTTGAAGATAGTGGATTTGTAAAACATAAACTAAAATCAAGTGATGAAATTAAAAAAAATAAACAAAAAATACCAAAATAACAAACGATATAGAAAAAGAAATATAATTTGGTTCATCCCACCCTTCAATCTGCGGGTAATAACAAACGTTGGTAAAATCTTCTTGGATGTAGTTAAAAAAGAAATACTCCCCATAGAACAACAAATTTCACCAGATTTTCCACTCAAACAAATTAAAATTGCCAGGCAGCTGCATGATAATATGGAAAGAATAATCCGTAACCACGATGATAATTTTTTAATCAAATAGATAATTTTAAGAATCAACTAGAAATCTACATAAGAAATGAATTGTAGTGAACCTGTGAAATTGCCAGAAATTGTATATAGAGAGCAATTATATACACAGACATATAAAAAGTGATTCTAAATTCTACATCGGAATTTCTTGATTAAATTCAAATCAATTCAAGAGTCGATAGGCTAACTAGAATGGAAATTCTTTTTAAAATAATTTGATTTAAGATGCAATCTGTGCTTCGAAGAAAAAAAAGTTTTGAAATTTTTGGAGAAAAATGTATTGCTTTCTCAAGGTCAGAGATTGGTCTCAAATGTTGTCACCGGAAAAAGTATACTCAAAGAACTTTAAAATACAAAAATGTAATAAACAACCCAATGAAGCTTTAAAAAAAAAAGAAAACTGTTAAAAAGGAAATGTAATAGAAATAAAACTTCGAAAATAACACAGGCCCACATACATTCACTTCCATATTAATAGAAGAAGCTGAAAAAAACTTCCTGCCAATTGATTCTGCTGTCATAGTCATTAGAATAGACCTCAGTTTGGGAAATGTCACTGCAATTTTGTCAGAATGGGGAAATATTCTGATCGTTAAGGAATTATCAATCAGGTTGTTTTCTCGGCATATTGAGGCAGAATAAACACAACGATTTGTTTCCTGTTTGTAAACTAGGTAGTCAGCTTTCTGTAATGACTATGTACATCTATTCCCATGTATATATAATTCTATTTTATTCGGTACTACCACACACTTTTAACAACCATGTGACATGTGTCAATGAAACCGCACGAAAGTCGTATCGTGTTAATTTCGTCGTGATAATCTGTGTAGAATGTAGAAAATTCTGATGTGAAGTAAATTTTTCTATAATATAAACGCAGAGATATTGGTGTTTGAAAAATTGTTCACATTGTGCGAAGTGCAGAGGGACATAATAATTTACATTAGAAAAGTTTTCGATAAAAAGGAAGTTTTTTTAAGTAGAGAATGAATAAACAAGATGCGCTTGATGCGTTGATCTTATTTTTTACTTCTTCCATCCAATTTCTTTTTGGAAACAACGAGGACTTTTTTCAAGAGAGGTGTTTATGTCTGTTCCCAGACTGCACCACAACGTCTTTCAGGAATGTGAACGATTTTGAAAGTTTTGGTGACAGTCCATCCAGAACGTCTTTCCAGGTCCCGACTTTCACTTTGTTTTGAATATGAGATTTCAGCAGATAAAATGGTGATCCATATTGCATTCTGCACTGCGTATCATTCTTTTATGATTGTGGTCTTTAAATTCTCTCTCCTACATTAGAATATGGTCTGTGAAGTTCCAGTTTTGGGGTTTTTTTCTGCTGAACTTTGATGATGCTTATTTTATGCTAACGGTTAAATTAAGGAGAAGGTGATGATTGGATTTTCCAAGACCATACTTACCTAGAACACGTTTCCAAGTTTCAAAATCCAAGGCTAATCAGGTATTAACGTCAAGTATGATAACATCATATTTGAGAGGTTCGAAGTTCGATGTAGAATTTGCATTTCTATTCTGGGCCCGCCCGGAGGATTAAAGCATACGCACTGAAGAGCGTAGCGTGTGGCTTGTTGTTGAATTGAAAGTGCATGGAGATGATGCTGTCAGAGTGACCTGTTAACAGTTTGATAGGTTTCAAGGCAATTGAGTTCCTTACAATAGAATTACAACAGAGAGGCACCACTCAGCTTGGCTGACGAGTGGACAGTATAGCCTACTCCATGTTATTTCAAAAAGCCTTCAGGAGGGAATCGGAGCTCGCTGATTTCGGTCATGTCAATATCGAGTATTGGGAATTCAAGTGCAATAGCATAGCAACCTTTTATATATATATATATATATATATATATATATATATATATATGGGGGGGTGTATGTGTGTGTGTGTATGTGTGTGTGTAAACTTGCATAAAGATTAAGATTGTGAGTGTAAACTAGCATAAAGATAAAGGTTGGAACAGGAGTAAGACAAGGGGATATGATATCACCACAATATCTTGCAACTAGCCTTGAAAGCACCTTCCAGAGTACAGACTGGGAAAACGTTGCAGTGGAGTTAGCAAATATTTTAACAATTTAAACCATTGATCTACAATACATGGTAACAATTTTGATAGAGGAAGTAGAAGCAGAGTTAAAGATTGACAATTCAAACACAAAAATAATTTTCGATGAATGAGTCCGAAGAGAGACCATAAGAATAGATAGCAACACCTCAGAAGAAGTTGAGAATTACATTTACTCAAGTCAGGCGATAAAGCTAGAGAAAGAATACGGAAATGATATAGGACGGTACGTAATGTCCGTCTGGAAACAAGAAGTATACGATCAATGAATAATACCTGCAATGCTGTACTGGTGCAAAACCTGTAAAACCACCAAACACGAACCCAGAATAGTCCAGAGAGCGATGAAAAGAGCAATATCAAGAATGACTCTTGTCAGAAGAAAAAGATCAAGATGGAACCGAGAGAGAACCTGGTGAAAAGATAATGCATTTCTCTACACCAAGGGGAGGATCAAAAGATGCAAGACTCCTGTTGGGATTCAAAATCGAACCTATATTGCTCTCCTTCGATCAACAGAACAATAGTCTTCGTTTGAAGACCAAACGAATTCCCCACTCACAGAAAGCGGGGGGGGGGAGACCACTCACTGTCTATCTTTCTTAATTCTGCCGACCCTTTTTTTATCAACCTCTCTCCACTTCCTTTCCCCTAATGTCTTTTTAATTAAGTGTCTATGAATGCGGGGATTCGAAGCGACCACGCTTTATCTTGTCAATAAATCTACTTAAAATGCTTTCATCGTCCTTTTGACGTCTAAAAAGGGTTACTCTGTATCGTATTTTACCTTTGACCAAGTATGTAAGTATACTTCACATCTACTCACGCAAAGAGAGTCTTTAATGAATGTTATTTAGAGATAAAATTAGGAAAAAAAATGAAATATTCAATTAAAGTGTCCCTATCAGCCTTTATCAGGATGAAGAATATCGTACAAGTAATTAAGCAACAAAATAGACAACAGATGGAGCAAAAGTCTAACCAGTTAGTTCCTGTGAGACTGTAAACGCGATGAGAAAATACCACGCACAGGATGGAAAGACGAGATAGAAAGGTTTGCCGGTATCTTCCTCATGGACAAACCTGCAACTATGCATTCTGATGATTTTCTATTTCTATTGTTTTGAATTATTAACTCGAATCAAGGCCCTAGTTTAAAGATTTATCTGCTGACAACATGTCCTGAAACTCCGAAAAGTCTTATGTTTGATCATTATCTCTTCCCTCATTTTTCTTATCTCAGCTGAAGCTAAATTTTTAGAGGTGTCTTCGCCTCTCTATACGGGACTCTGTCCGTCGGTCGGTTACCATATTCTCCCCCAGTCGGATTTATTTGGAATTTGGTAGGTCCCTTGATGAGATGTTTCTTACCTAGAAAGATCTTCCACTCCGGATCATAGGATTGTCTGTTTTTAGTCTTGAAAATTGATACAAAGGAGTTCTTCGATAATATGCTTCTTGACTAAAATCATCTTCTACGCAGGGTCACATGATCGGTCAATAATGGCGTTTAAAATTCAGTTAAGCGATTATACATACACACATCACCAAATTAACATATTCTATACATGATAACTAAAAATATTTTCTCGTAATCAAAATAACTAAGTTTTGAATATTTTAGCTCGAGACTCAAATTATCAAAAAAATAAGAAGAAAAGGAAAGGATGTTAGACTTCTTCTCCGTCAGGGTAAACAGAGATTCATTTATTGTATTTCAGCTTGTGCACCCTTCCAATATGCCAGGACTACCAAGGGGCATATGACTCCCGTTAGGAATTGTTACAGTAAAGCCTTGAACAACTCCATCTAAGCAATATCATTGCAGGCATTCAGTGAAGATAATAGACTACCGTCACTACCGTTTTGAACTAATTGATGTTGTAATATAAATAAATGGGTCATTGCTTCCCGGTTTGGTAATCGTTCATATTGGGGCGTGAGATCTGCATCATCTCTCTAATCTTCTGGGGTTTTCGTTGCAGTTCGTTCCACAATGGCTTTTCAACGTTTAATAACCCTCTTCATGGCTATGTCAATCTTTCCTCTCCACTGCGTAGAGTTAATTCATGTTGGATGTTGTCTAGATGAACAACTGTAGATTTGGACACGCCAGTTATTTCAACAAACTGAGTTTGTTTAGTCGGAGTGATAAGATAATAAAGAAGTGTCTGTGAGAGGAGGGGTCTGGAAGTGTTTGTATCGGGATTCCCACTTCAGACCGACCTGATTCTCACCAACACAGATACAAACACATCCTCTCCCACACTTACTAAACAAACTCATGACACATGAATCTCCTCATTCCTGTGTGATGATTACAAAAATCGAGATGTAACACTTGTTTTGTTTTTTTCTCTAATTCCTCTTTATCTTCCAATTGTCACTTTACCAACATTCTGTCGGATCATCACGCATCCAAACAACAAACATGTATATACATAATCTATTTGTCCATTGCTGGACAGATGCTTTCTCCATCTATATCCATGACGAGCGTGATTGCACTAATCCCTGCAATGTCTCACTTCTTCCTCTTGTGTCTGATCTCAGTCAGCCTTTTGTTCCATCTGTTTCCTTCCTTCTCGCTATCTAACCAGCCCATCTCCATTTATGTTGTTTAACTACTTGTACGATATCCTCCACCTTGGATCTCTCATGCATACATATTGATAGTTTTCTATCGCCAACGGTTATTCCTAATATTCCTGTTCTTTCCATTGCTCTCTGTGCTATTCTGGAATCAAGTGATTCCGTAAGTTTTCATGTTTCACACCCGTACGTCATAACTGGTGTTATGCATCGATTGTATACTTTGTGTTTTAGCATATTGACAGTTTATTTTACAGAATGTCTCTATTGATACTTGATGCTTCCCAGTCGTCTTATTTAATTTCCTTTGCCTTTCTCTAGCTTTATCGCCTGACTTAGCTATATGTATTACTTATCTTCTTCAAAGGTTTCACTGTTTTTGTCAGGACTTCATCATTGAACATTACTGTTGTCTTTGTTTTGTTCATCTTTAGCCCTATTTTTGCTTTTCTCTATTTAGATCATACACGTTTTGTAGATCCTTTGCAGTGTCTGATATTGATGCTTTATCATCTGTAGTATCTTAAATTGTTCCAATATTCTTCGTCTATGTTCACTCTCACTTTTCCTCAGCCTATTCTACGAAGGGGTTCGAGTTTATTATTCAAATGTTCATGTGCATCTCCTTTTCTAATTATACTTTGATAATTAAACACCAGTTCAATTCAAACCAAATCCTGATTTGCGTTATACACACTGAGATAACAAACTGACGAAAATCTTGAACAACTGAATAAGAAACTCAGAGAACTGCATCATTACACAATCATGTGTGTGCATGTGTGTTGGTGTATGTGTGTGTGTGTGTGTGTGTGTACTTTTAGAGGTTATAGGTTTGATGTGGAATATGAGTCCACAAACAGGAGCTTTGCTTTGTGAGCACGGAGGTATCCTGTTGTGTGCAAGAAAATCCGACCAGTGATGAAGTCTATGGTTTAGCAGCAGCAATGGGTCTTGGAGAGGACATAAAGTATCAGGATAGGAGGGAAGTGATGTGGTGTTAGATTGTGTGGGTATGTTAGGGATAGTAAAAATTGAGGAACTACATAGGTTTTGACCTTACAAGTCATCAAAAGTATGCTGGCTATGATTTGGACAAGTGATGTGACTGGCTAAGGTGGAGCTTGCTATGGGTCTGAGTGACTTTGAAATTCCCAGTATTGGATGTATCTGAACGTGGGGTAGATGTGGATGTGAGGTTATTGTTAGTAGGAGGTTTAATTCAGGATATGTACTCAATATTTTGTATTTTAGAATTGATAGATATTAACAGTTTTGTTGTGACTGTTAAGTTCCACGCCATTGCGATCAATGGATAAATGTTTTTATTCATGTGTTCATCTTGCCTCTATATTTAACGAGAGCACTCTTTCTATGGGGTATGTTCTTTTTTGAATTGAGGTTATTTTTCATTGCTCTTTTTTTACCCTTTCTCTCTCTCTCTCTCTCTCTCTCTCTCTCTCTATATATATATATATATATATATATATATATATATATATATCCTCCCTTATTTCTCATTCGAAATCATTGATGAGCCTTTTTCTCAGGTCATTTGTCATTGATATTTAGGTTGAGTTTGATGTCGGGGTCTGGTTTATTGTTCAGTCATCTTGGTGAGGAGGTTGGTAGGAAGGTATGTTTGTTTTTTTATTTGTGTTCTAGGTTCGATTGTATAGATGTCTTTTGTGAGTTTAATATATATAGTAAATTTGAAATTAGATAGATGGTGTTAAATGGTGTTTGTGTAATTTTATCATTATCAATACATTTATTGGATAAGGTACTTATGATATATTTCCTTTAGAAAGGAAATCAAAAAAGTTCAAAAACATTCATTTTATGTCGTAATTCTTCTGCTGAAAGGAACAACTACGAATCAAAAATGAATTTTACTCGCGAATTTTCAAAAGAAGAAAGTCTTTTTAGACATGTGAGTAAAAATCCATAAAACATTCCCTTTAACAGAATTATACTGCAGATCAACTTCTACACAGACTTCCAGATTATCCAGATCATATAAGCATATGAAATCTATTTTGGCAATTCATTAAATTTAAGAGGATTTACAGTCTTGTTGAAGATTACCGATAGCATGCACGAGGTTCATAAATTTTTATGTCAACAGCTCTTATCCTCAAGTTAAGCTATTTTGTTGAGAAGAATTGCCAAGACCTTTCATCTTTGAATAAAGAATGCAATTCCTAATACTTAGTGTCTTTAGTACTCAACTGTCGCGGACAGTTTAAAGACCTTACTCTTATCCTGCATGGAAATCACACGAAATTAATTGAGAATCAGCTAAAACTCACGACATACTTTACAGTAACAATAGTTCCGTACGGTTGAAGCTGAGACTTTTGATCATTCCTAGTCTCTAGTCAACCAAAATTTCAAGAAACATCAGGACCAAGCATCACGTGCTGACATGTGAATTTTTTTTAAAAACGCGATCGCCCATGCAAATCATGTAACCACGTTGGTATTCACATCTTTGAGCAGGCATTTCAACAAGAATGGCAGCGATGTAAAAAAAATTAACTGTCAGCAACAGAGCCGAGCGAGCACTTCAACAAGCAATTGCAGTTTCGGTAATGACCTTCGGGTACATGTCCTGGAGAAAGCGGAAGATAAGCGTATGTTAAAGCCAACAGCTCACGAACCAAATGGTTTAAATAATACTTGCAGTGAACTGGTTTGAACTTAGAAAACTCTTTCGTAATTGCTTACTGAAGATTTTAAAATACATCGTTTTTTGTGACAATAATGTGTGACTTTCAAGTTATATTTCGTTTTCCTTGACAGAACACACATTTGAGTGGCGTTCGAATTTTATTAGTTTCTCTTTGCAGAACGCAATATTGACGTTTTCAAATTTATTTTAGATTTGGATTTGTCAGAAGAAGATATACGACACATCAAAAATGTTCAGTTGGGTTTTATTATATTTATTATATTTTAAAAATTCAGAATAGTTTTGGAGTTTCCTCTTTTTTTATTTATTATTATTATTATTATTATTATTATTATTATCATGCAATCTCACGCCAGTTGCCTGGTGGTTACCGCTGAGGGTTGAGTGACAGCAAGTCTCCTCAAGTCTCCAGCCCTCCTCTCCCCATTCTCATAGACCACAGTAATACTTTGGTTTACAGTTTCACGCTGGTTGCCCGGTGGTCATTGTTGAAGGCTGAGTAACAATAAGGCTCCTCAGGTCTTCAGTCAACATCTCATCTCTCCCTCGCCTATCATACAAGTGCCGTGGTTTACATTTCCGCTTTCATCTTCCTTCCTCTGTTAGGCTACTGCTAAGATTTAGTGTTGCAGTCTATTTCTAGCACTTTCCTCAGTATCCGGGCGGTTCCTAGCAGTGCTGTGATCTGTACAGTCTCAATCCTACCTTTTGTCCAGAGCTCCTCCAGTCTCGTCCTCAGTGTCTTTCGGACAATTCCCAGTGTGCCTACTATGTTTTCTGTTGTGCAGCATGTTTGTTCATTTGGAGTTTTTATCGATCAAACTTATTCAAATATTCTGCCTACATCTGTTTTGACGGTTTTGTTGGGTAGTGGATGAAACTATATGATTTTTAATTTTCTATTCTTTTTTCTGCATGAGGTAGATGTTAATGTTATGGAGATTCCACAGCTTTTACTGCTTTTTTATGTTCTTTTACGTCGTTGAAGATAGCTTCGTTTAACTTGTTGTAAAATAGTCTGCGGCTGATTGACGGGGGGGGGGGTTGTTTGATGATTAGATTTGGATGGTTGGAAGATATATATATTGGTTTATATATTGCTTGAAAGTTTCTATTGAGCCTATGAAGGTGCACGAATAAGGGCCTGGTCTTGAGAAGATTGAGCATATTGTCATTATACATGGGAATTATTATTATTATAGAAAAATATCATTGAATTGTCTAACCCATCTGAATCGGCCCCGATAATTTGGGCCTGACAAAAAAACTAAATGAGTACAAGAAAATACCAATGCGTCAGATGTGCATCAATTTTTGCAAAACAATCGACCGAGCGCTGCGGGTTTTGAAATATATCCTCATTCATAGGAATGGGATATCGTTGAATGGAAATGCAAGATATCTGATAACCTACATGAACGTGCTGTTAGGGTCCACTGTTTTCGCAAAAACTTCTTTTTCTCATTCCACTACCTGTTTTCAAATGATAACCATCGTTACGTGTCATTTCAAAACAAACGGGAAACACAATTTCAAGAAACATTTTTTCTGAATCTGTAGTATCTTTTACAGATTCTTGTAAAATGCCCATTGCTTTGCTAACGTTGTACTCAAGGGGTGGAATTATAAAGCACCGTAGTATCTATAAAAGCTCATTTTACATTTTTGCTTTCTTTTGCCATCTTGATGACTGAGTTCAGTAGTTACATCCCATCGCCTACCCTACTTATCTTTCCCTCATCCCACCCACTTCTTGGTCCTCGTGCAGCGATTTCTTCCTCAGGACTTCTCATCGATCCCCACCCATTTTAACGTATTTCAATATGTAAAAGGTGGAAGTGTGTTGGCAGGTTGCTTATTAAAACATAAATTTAGAAAACAGTCCGACATAAGGATGCTCATTTTTCTTTTTTTGCTTCGTTAAGGTAACATACATTCCTACGCATATTCAAACCCACAAGCAGAAAAAACATTATCAATATGCATTATAGATGATGTATTAGCTAAGCAAAGAGGTAGCACACATTCGTATGTAGACCAAAACTTAAATATTCACAGATGTTCAAACCACAGTGAGGACATCAATCAAACAACTCTTTTATTGCGTTGTATCTGTCAAGGTACATAGGTTTCGTTTTGTTGTAAGTATTCCTCGTTCAGTTCGAATAAAAAATTATTTTAATGATGATCTGTAACAAATGTTTATGATGAAAATTCAGATACATGAAAGGATTTTGTGGAGAAACTGTTTAAACATCCGTGTTTTTATGAAATCATTGCATTTTTACAGACACTAAAATAGTTTTACGTTTTTGTGCACCCGTTGCATAAACCAACATGCATCACAGTCCTATATTTCTAAAGCAACACATAAATAAATATCACTTTCCTCTCCGACTTTATCATGCATACAAGAGTTTTTTTTAAATCTTTTCAAATGAACTCTCTGAGGATTCCATTTCAACTCATTATTTAGAAACATCAGACCGGAAGTCATTAATCATCTAAAAGGGAATACAAATAGAAATAAGAAATGAATACTTTGTAAATTTGAGTTTTGAGTAGCAATGAACTACTTTTTCATCTCAGAGTTTTTTTTACGGAAAACATAGTCAACTGGAAGGGATTGATTGTGAGTTATCACTTTTTGTCAAAAAATTTGATTTTTTACATTTACAGCAGCCATTTACTTTTCCCTATCTTTGTACTATACGGACACTAATACGAATGCACACACACACATCAGCTGTTATAAGTCTGCCGTAGAACAAAGTCCTTGCCAATCCCCTTTCATGACGAGCGTGATGCGCTGATCTTGCCATGTCTTATCAGCAAACTTTTTCTATTTTGTCTCTACATCGTGTACCTGATCTTTTCTTACAGCGTTTGCTGTCTAACGGACACAGCTCAATAAGA
The DNA here is from genome assembly GCA_963457665.1 of Thysanoteuthis rhombus. NCBI lineage: Eukaryota > Metazoa > Mollusca > Cephalopoda > Oegopsida > Thysanoteuthidae > Thysanoteuthis > Thysanoteuthis major. The sequence continues at coordinate 41,361,161 of OY735224.1, read as the reverse complement.
TTTTCACTCCATATATTGCCCCCTCTTTTTGCTTCATTCCTCATTCTGGTTCACCATTGGTTCCACTTGATCTTTTTTCCAAGCTAAGAGTTATTCCTCACATTGCACCTTGCACTGGCCTCTGTACGGTTATGAGTTGCTTTTTGAGTGGTCTTACACACACACACACACACACACACACACACACACACACACACACACACACACACATATATATATATATATATATATATAATCTGCTTACCTCCTGTGTATCTTTTAGTATTTACTCTGTGTGTACATGGAATCATCATGAATGAAATGTTGATGTATATAATACATCTATCTGAAATATCATGATTTACATAGTATCAATAATATATGCCTCTGTGGTACAAAAAAGAGTTCCGAACTTTATTCAACTGAAAGAGGAAAACAAGCTACAAGTACTTATTTGAATGAAAATGATAAGTTATTCAGCTCGGTCACAACTACAAAAGAGAGTTTTTACCCTCAGGGGTGGTGCACATGTCATTGAAAATTTCACTTAGTTTGCCAGTATATATATACAGTTTGCCAGCACATATATGTATATATATATATATATATATATATATATATATATATATATATATATATATATATATATATATTGTGTCATCAACAGACAGCTACTTCATTGTAATACAACTCTATAGTGTAGCTATAGACTATTCATAATTCCATCCAGTACCACGATATATATATTGTGTGTATAATGTGTATATTATGTGTAGATATGTATAATGTGTGTGTAAAGAATTCCTATTTCTATATGTTAAAATTCTATGAATTTGGCTGTGTACATCCAGACATTTATTTATGTAAATGAGTTTTACCTGTGTTCATAAGTGTGTGTGTGTATGTGTGTGTGTGTGTGTGTGTGTGTGTGTGTGTGTGTGCGTGTGTGTAGGTTGGCAAAATATATTTACAAATCGCACACTTAAATAACGAGATTAATAAAGGGAGAACGGGTTGATAAATAATTTACACTCATATATATTTTTGTGTCAATATACATATATATTCAGCGAAATATGTCATTTTAGTCCATATCAAGTCGTTTTATATGATTTGTTTATTATATATATTTATATATATATATATATATATATATATATATATAAGCAAATCATATATATATATAATAAACAAATCATATATATACATATATATATATATATATATGTATAATAAACAAATCATATAGCACAACTTAATACAACTTAATGTCATTTTAGTCTATATTAAGTTGTTTTATATGACTTTTTATTATATGTATATATATATATATATATATATATATATATATATATATATATATATATATATATATATATATAATAAAGAAATCATATACAACAACTTGATACAGACTAGAATGACGTAACTCGCTGAATGAGGTTCAAACAGGAAGTCTTAAAAAAAGTATGCCAGTTCAAATGAAATCAGCTGCCGTTCTGGGGTCAAGTTTGTTCGCAGAGCTAGAGTCACATGCGGTCAACAATGATCTAATTCGTCCTTGTACATAATATATGAATAAATCCGAAATACGTCAGAATATGTTTACGTCTTTGGATATTTAATTGAGTTTATAAATGAGATAAGTTGATTTTTTCGAGAGCGTGCAATAATTTTGGCAGTGCAATAGGGATATATAGAAAAATAGTTTGATAAATAATCTACACACATACACATTTTTATACATATATACATCATAATGTGTGTATGTGTATGTGAGCAAGAAAAGGAAGTAATAGTTTTCATAAGAGACAAATGGGTTTCTTAAAATTAATCCAGTAACAAATTTCTGCTCTGAAAACCCTACTCTCTTCAGCCAATTTGTGTCCATCGCCAACTCAGTAGTTTAGGGGGGTTAATAACATGTCAACAGGAAAGCCACCGATACAGGCAAATATTTTGTTTCGATAATGTACCGTTTCTATCAAAATACGATGTGTATAAATCATCTTCACTCACCTACCTCCAAGGCCAACTATAGGCTTTTAATGGAAATGACAATGAATACATTTCCGGGGGGGGGGCTAGGAAGGATTTCTCAAGAGGAAAAAGGTTGAAAATAGCTGATTAATTAATATGTATCCTCTGGCAGAATGGGATTTGAATTTGTCACCATTTTATCTTTCAAGGATACGGTCAACGAATTGTATGGTCTGATGAAATCCAATATCGAACACCTGACAATGCTACAGCAAAAATTAATTCAGAATTGATGGTTTTATCACTGCTGTAAATATAAGACAAGAGAAAGAGGGGATACAGAAGAATAGAAAAGAAAGGAATCGAGACACCCATTCGTTCCTAATAGATCAGTGTCTGGTATAGGTAAGTACCATCCGATGTCGGAGAAACTGGGGTAAGTATTTTCAAAAAGGTATACATCAAAAAGGTATACAGTGCTGTATAGTCTCAACCCTTTCTTTTATCCCTGGTTCTTCCAATGTCTTTGGTACGGTTCTGAGTATCATATTTCATACCTTCTTCTGCTTTCTTGTCAGGTCCTAGTATATTCCAGCTATTCATTCTCTGTGATCTGCAGGCACAGGCATGTCTATTATTTGGTAGGTTCTCTTCTTTTCCACGATTACTCACTTTGTCTTCCCACTTGGATGGGGTGGTCAGTTTAGATGTTAAAATCCCAAAGTAATTTGTGGTTTCTATTCTCCAAGACTGACTCCACTTTGTGCTGGTACCACTTTTCCACATGATTAAATCTCATTTGTTCCCAGTGTATCACTTTATCGTATTTATATTCCTTTTGGGCTTTTCCATTCTATTATTTAGGGTTCTTCCTTGTGTTTTAAAGAGCTCCAGCGAAGATTAGGATGTCAATAGTCCGTTCGTTCCGATATGTTGTAGGAGACAGTTGACATATTCGGTTGCTTCTTTACTTTCTCCCTGTCCTTGTCCCTAGGTGCTGGCAATGTCGTTTTTCTCTTCTTGACATCTGAGCATCCTCTTCTTCTGTTGAAGTGTCAACGTCTCTCCTTTGTTCAAGAATTTTCTTTTTGTTTGAGTTTGCTTCAATTTTGTCGTTTACTATGTTGGTTGAGTGAAGAGCTTCCTCTTCGGTTAAATCACTTTCTTCTTTTTCTGTTTCATTGCAGATCTCTGGCATTTTTTATCTTAGACAGCTAATTGGTTGTTTTTGTTGTTTTGTTTTTTTTTTTTGTTTTTTTTCCGAGTTTGTTTCACTTGATCAGCCAGACGCTGGTTTGATACCGCCACGGTGGATTTTTCTCTCCACATTTTGAGCATGCGTTCCCTATCACACTGCACAGACAGTTAGCTTTAGAAGTGGCAATATATTACAAACTTGTTATCCTCCCTTGTCTATTTTGTTGTGGCTAAGTACCTTCAGTGATGGCTGCATCCCTCCTAGTTGCCACTAGTGGAGCATGAGATTGTGTTTGGTCCAACAGCAGCTTGGTAACGATTGTGTTCCTCCTGAAGATCATTAAAGGTATACAATCCGGTGTTTTGGCCAGCAATCACAGGACGACGACTAGGTCCCTCCTGTGGCTAACAAGGGAACATCTGCCGGTTATGATACATAAATCTTGAATTTTTTCTCCATTTTTTTGCAGGGAATTGATTTGATTGTACTATCATGTTTGGTCTTTGATGTTTGGGGGTAGCACTGGACCTTGGTGGATTGGTTAAAACTGATGTGATTCAGGAATTTAGAGCTCCGCCGGCTTTTGGCACCTAGGGTGTATTCTTACTAGGAGAAAGCGTATGGGTGTATCTAGCAGTGAGGCAGAGTGTTTGTCCTTCACCACTTACTTAAAATCTTCAACACTAAGCTTTGTCTCTTGGCTACTCAAGTGCCACTAGTATGTTCGTTTCTCTCCCTTATTTTTTTTTTTTTTTGTTGATCTGACAGTGATTATTTCGGTAAAGTGAGGAAAAGTCAAAAAATAAAATTAAAAAACGATCTTTGCCGGAATGGAGGTACTTATATTATACTAATTCATCAAAAGTCTCTCAGCAGAAGGGTCATATCTATCCAAAAACTCTTCCTCCCAGTAAACTCGTTAGTACGTTGGAATTTGAAAAATCTGGGCAATTTATACAAGAGAGATAACAAATTCAACTGAATATTCACATGAAAAAGTGCCTCCTATCGGAATTCATTTAGCATAAGAGAAATTTATTTTCTCATGAGGATTATTCAAATAATGTTTGCAGGAAATTATTGTATCAGAGTGGATAGTTCTTGATATCAAGCTGTCACATCAGATCTATACTTCATGAACAAACTAGCCGGCCATTGACTCGAGCTGATCTATAACCTTCTGAAACTGAAATTGCCTAATTCAACATTTATGAATTTTATTCAATTCCAATGACGGTTGATACCTAGCCAGGTGTTTTTGGTTGATATTAGGGCGAAAACTGAACAATATATATATATTATATATATATATATATATATGTGTGTGTGTGTATATATATATATATATATATATATATATATATATATATATATATATATATATAACCCTCTGGTTTAAAACGTATAACAGACATAATGAAGAGGCTAGAAGAACGCAGGACGCATCAAAGTCAATAGAAGCAGATATGGCTTGCGGGTAACAGCAAATGGAGAACTGAACAATTATTACTAAGAAAAAGTCATAAAGGAGTAATAATTGTTGCAAGTAACAAAACTGAATTGATCATGTGCTGAAGTGACATGGCACATAAAGAAGGAAGTTATGTGATCAGTGTAAAAGTAAAAGTGACAAAGAGAGGGCATCATTATCATCCTCCTTTTAGCTTCTGTTGTTGGACATAAGCTTTCTCCAGGATTCGCCACACCACTCTATCGTGGACATTGCAAAGACAAAATTTCTTGTTAAATTTGTCAAGCCAACTAATGTTTTGGTGCTTATAGTTTTGCATATGATTTCTGGGGATCCATGTTTTGAGTGGTTGGACTGTATTGGGGGTGAGGATAAAGGAGGAGGCTGATATATTGCAGTATGCAAGCAAGCACAAATAGAGATTGTACGCCTCCCAACTGGCCCCGGCCGGTATTCGTATACTATTCGCCCGTCGTGGATAATTGATGTCTTAATTTCTTTCATTTTTCTTCTCTCCTCTTCCCCCTTTCTCTTCCTTCCTGCTCTTCCTTTTCCTTTCTTCTCATCTTCCCCTCTCTCTCTCTTTCTTTCTCTCTCTCTCTCTCTCTCTCTCTCTCTCTCTCTCTATATATATATATATATATATATATATATATATATATATATATATATATATCCTCTATTCATGGTTGAGCACTCTTTAAGTGAGGTAACTCATCCATTGTAAACTTATGCAATGCTCTTCCGTAGGAATAGAGCACTCTGGTGGATTAGGAGTTTCGGCGTAAATGAATATATCGCTTATATTCAGCCTTACTGACCACCTAGTTCCGTAGTCCAGAGGTAGGATATCGGCGTCCGGGTCCGATGTGAGAGTTTCAATTCTGCCTCGCAGTACAGGATGGGATAAAAGTCTGTAGCCACACTGAAGAAATGTAATACATAGAAATAGCTGTCTGTGGATGACACTGTATATATGTGTGTGTGTGTGTGTGTGTGAACGTTTATATCTTGCATTTTCAAGTTGCGACTGATGCTAGATAAAAGCTATGGTTTACACAATCGTATTGGTCTGTTTTCAACTTCATGTATTTTATGTTACATGTATGCTTCATGGGCAATAATCAAGCCGGGAGCTCGAGCCGATTTTCAGAGTAGGAACCAGCAAGCTTGTTGAGAGAGAGGGAGACTGAGTGCTTGAGAGATAGTGAGAGTTTTTATCTATTTGTAGTGAATTCCCATGATATAGATACATCTCCTTACTTCGAAATCGCTGCTACACCATCTTCCAAGCCTTATATCAGTGATTAGATTTGTAAAATCAGCAATACCTACTGAAGGATAATGCATTTCTCTGCACACATGCTTTCTGCAGTTGCAGCAAGGGAAGGAACGAAAGACAGTAAACACATGTCGGGATTCAAAATCGAACCTTTATTTTTCTACCTTGGCTGACCGAAAATGAATTGATAGTCATCGTTTGAAAACCAAATAAAATCCTCACTCAGAGAGACAGAGAGAGTGTGTGTGCTAGCAAGCTTGTCGAGAGAGAGGGAGACAGAGTACTTGTCGTCTTGAGAGAGAGAGTGAGAGTTTTTTTATCTATTTATGGTGAATTCCCATAACATAGACACATTTTTTGCTTCTGTGACTGGTTCAGGCTGATATTAGTACCAGTTCTCGGCATATTGGGCGTTATAGTGTTTGAAAATGATCTAATGTAGATACTGTTCAATTCTTTCATGTCTCATCTTTTATCCATTTGCTGCTAGGACTGAATATCTTGTAACTATTTGTGCAATAGTTACAATCTTATCATCACGTCTATATTTGGAGTCAACACCATTACTTCGTAAGCTTGGTAGTTTCGTATTTTTAAGGCTCTGGCCCTGGGCTGCCAGTAAAAAAAAAACTCTGTTTATGACTTCGATCCAGAGCTTTGCAACTGCAGATGGAGTTTATTCTGATCTACATCAGCTCCTTTGGTACGGAGCGGGTATTGACCGTGGAGTTGTTTCTCTGACCGGTGCTCATGTAGTATTTTCATCTTTCCTGTTTGGCTTGATTTTCCCTCTCTTGGCAGTTCTAGTTGTTTAGTCTTCTTCTTCTTCTTCTTCTTCTTCTTCTTATTATTATTATTATTATTATTATTATTATTATTATTATTATTATTATTATTATTATCAACAGTGATTTATAGTTTCATCCTTCCAGAATACGCATTCATCAAAACTGAGCCACAGATAATTCCTCCACCAATTTTGCAAAGACTAATCAGACAAATTGAGCAATTTCGCCAAATCAGAAGGCTCAACTACATCGGAAGAACTACATCTCTGCCAAAGTGGCCAATTCGAAGCAGTTAATGGGGAGTGCATGAGAGATTTGATATTTTCTGTCATTTGATCCTATGGACATCAGAAACCTCTTGTACAAGAGTATCGAATAACATTCTATATGTATTTAAATGAATGTGTGTGTGTGTGTGTGTATGTGTGTGTGTGTGCAGATGTGTCTGTGCATGTTTGTATGGCTATGCAAGTCTTTCTGCCACAGATTTTCAGGACTGTTCTTAGCGTTCTCTTAATTATAGGCATGATTTGTGTCGTTCACGGTTTTCTCACCACGGATGAGGTCTGATCCCTTTCTCCCCCCCCCCCTCTCTCTCTCTCTCTCCCTCTCTCTCTCTGGTAACACGTAGAATGGGATCAGCGAGCAAATTTTAGACTCAGGCCAGATACATTTTGAAGTAATGCCCTTGCGAAAGGCATGGATCCATCTATCCTCCCCGCCAACGCGTCAGTGTGACCCATCATGATCTCCAAATTTCGTACACTCACTGGGGAAATGTCTTTATCAAACAACAACCAATAAAAAAGGCTGATTTTGAAAATTAAAAATGGAATATTTTCACGAATACAAATGTAATGGATTTTAGCAGAAAAGAGTGGATTGTGACGATCGGGCAAAGTAGATTTGGCGTTAGACTTTGGGGTGCTTGGGAAAATGTTCAGTAGTACATGATCATCCAGAGGCAGAAGCTTAAGAAGCTTTAAAACTGTAATGTTATTATTAGAGTTAGGGTATTAAAGTTAGGATTAGGGTTGCATATATCTCTGAGTTCATTTATAAGGAATATATTGGTGTTGCTTTCTCATTGCAAACTGTCCATGCAGACAGATTTGCATGTAAAAAATATTCATAGCGCAAAAAGGTCTGTCATAAATGGTCCAGCAAAACATATGTTTGGCGCTCCAACAGCCGTTCCAAAACGCCAGCCTCAAAACGGCTGTGCCCAAATGTACCGAACCCTAAAAGAGAACTTACATGATTGAAACTCCTGCATTATTTAGACGCTTCATCTGTAAATTAGTTTTCAACTTAACTTTATTACTTACCTTATTCGGGAGTAAAAGTATATTAAAGGAGAGAGTTGCAGAGAGATATGGACAGCAGATTGGAATAGACAGAGAGACGGATAGATTGATGGAACTAGATGGAAACTGATATGAACTGATGAACTCAAAAAGTATCCGATAGATTACAAAATTGACAGATTGTATGAAAGATTTCTGATGTGTACTCTACTTTCTGATATTTAATCTTGTTTCAATAATTTTTCGATTTATGCATTTTGTAATCTCTGGTCCAAGCTCTGTTAATTTTGAAGCTTTAAAAAATACTGTCACACTGGATATAGCATCATCCATCCATCTGTCTTCACATATCACAATTTCCTCTTCCCTCGGCGTAAACGAAATAAGTTAAGAGTCAACAAGTGGAGTCACTCACTTCACCATTCTCGCTCACAAAACCTAGCAGTCACCCATCGACCATGAGAATTAGTGTATCCAGCATTGCTCTTCCCGTTTTGAAAAGAACGATGAATGAATCACAGAGGCGTTTTTTGTTTGTTTTTTTCATTTTTTCTCCCTTGTTTCCGTACAAGTGAACGTATATCAATGTTTAGTCTTGGTCAGAAATGCACAAAAGTTTCAGTTATCAATAAATCGAAACCAGAATCTGCTTTAGAGAATCGAAAATTTCGATAATATAGAGAAGGATTATATGTTGTTGTTTTTTAAAGCAATTTAAAAGCACTAGCTGGAATTTAAATTCAAACTAAAATTAAACAAATCTTTTTGGACGAAACTGCAACGTCTATATACTAATTGAATTGAGCTCCTTCCACTTTGGAACATTAGCTTCCTTCTTTTTCAGACTTTAGTATCAAATCACTTTTTTAAAAATGAATCATATTAGACACTGTCTGATTTCAACCTACTGTATAATTACATGACTATAATAGCATACTGCTCCACACACCATGAAGTCTGGATCCTTCCAAATATACTCCTTTGGAACGGTTACTGCCTTAGTATATCTATACGGAACATTTCTTTTACTTCGTTATTAAAAAAATTATTAAAAATATCAAATAGAAAGTGACTTTTATACCTTGAATATGCCTATATGAATAGTCGTTCTAATTAAAAGGTCTTTACAAAAAGAGTTGAATTTTCTTGAATGAATATCAATGTTTTTAAAAAAAAAGCAGCCATGTTCTCGAAACTAATAGGGTACCAATTAAATTTATGGAACACAATCATATAAATAAATTAAATTTTTTCTGGTAATTTCATGTATGATAACTCGACATGACCTATATCATTAATATTTTTCATTTAACATTTAGCATAATTCGCCTCTGAATGTACACAAATGTAGGATGGATCTCATTTCATTTGAAGAATCATTAAAATAAATAGTAATGATTATTATTTTTCATATCATAAACTGAATGATATTTAAACAGACATCTACTTAACTTAGCTTAGTACCTATTAAAAAGAGTAACAGGAAGGAAACGGACTCTTTAGTTCGAGTCTCACTTAGAACTTATACTTTATTACTGATCCGCGCCGTAGGAAAATGGCCTGACTGCCTTAATTGTTGCTAATAAAAGCAACTGAAATTAAAATAAAAAAGATTAGTCCAGTTTGATAATGCTTGAAAATCTTTCATGTAATAAAAATGCAAAATATCATTGTTATTACAACTTACACTGATCTGGCAGTCTAATTTTGCTTTTTTCTCTGCTTCAAATTTGATCTTTTCATTTGTATATATATGCATATGTGTGTGTGTGTGTGTGTGTGTGTGTGTGTGTGTGTGTGTGTGTGATGCCCACTTCTTAGTTCTAAAATTAGACATTTTGAATTATCTACCTCTGGCAGTGATTTACCTGCAATTCCTAACACAAGGTGAAAAACCCGAAAGGAATGGTGAATTCTTTGTTGCTTCCTCTTTGGTGTCACACAGAACTAACCAATTGTTATCTTTACGGTATTTAAGCTTTGGCAGTAAAACTGTCTACCTCTCTCTGTTCTGACAGCCTTGAGATAAGCTACGCATTTCCGCTCACGCCTAATTTAAGATAGTTTTAACACTCACCAACTTTTTACACATACACACATATACCTTCATATATAAAAAGTAATCTATCTTTTTCCTCTATCGAACTTACCTTCTTCAACTCAAAGAACGTATTCAAACCAAGCTAAGCACTCTCTATATAGATATGACAGACTTATAAAGATAACATTATAGTGGCTATGATTTACATGACCAAAAACTGACGAACATTCTAAGACTCTATCTTGTTGACTGCAATGCAGTCTTGCATTATCAGATACATGATATTGTATCAGTGTTTTCGCCACCATCTTTTAAGTCAGTAATGGAAAAGTAATTTTGATGATCTTTGAACTGAATCTCCTCAAGCTAATTCTTTACAATTTTGCATTCAATGCTCTTCAGAAGTCATTCATGCTTGTAAAATCTAAGCAATCCTCATACATAAGACAAAATGTTATAAATAGGGATCTCCTTTGATTAAGATATCCCAGAGACATATTTTACTGTTTTTTTTTTAATATAATAATTTATTGATTAGCGATCCATCTATCTACTTATGCATACATATAATATATTTTGTGATTATATATATTTTTAAAACAACTAGCAAAATTTGACAGGCAGTATTTGTATATTTATTTGACTGGCGGTATAGTACATTAGTACAAATATGCTTAGAAAAGGGGTAGATAATACAGAAAAATGACAAATGCCATTTTTGAATCAATATTGACAATAATGATCTAAAATCATGATTGCCGCGAGGTGACAATAAATCAATCTTATTTGGGGGTTTCTTAGTAAAAAATATTTGATTAAACAAGTGAAAGTTAAATGTACAATGATCTCACTGAATATATACTGATAAGCTAAAATACTATGACCACCTACTTCATAAGGTGTTACTAAGGCATGTGTCTAAAAAAAAACAGATCAGGCATTCATGACCCTTAAAAGTTTCCTTTAGAATCTGGTGCTAGGAGTTTAACAGTAAGTCTTTTAACTGCTGCAAGTTGAAGTTCTTAATGGGATCGAGATATAGGGGTTGTAGCAAAACAATGGTAATGAAAGCATCCCTGTGCTATTTGAGCAGTATGTCAAGACGCGTTGTCCTGCTGGAACATGCCATAGTTATGATATTGGATTAACAATGAAGAGATTCGCCTTATCTTCAGTGATTGTGAGGTAGTTATAAGGCAACCAATGACTTTCCATATAAATGATAAAGGACCAAGTGTTTTCCAGCAGAACGTTGCCAAACTTTTACAACATCTTGTTTTCCCATCCTATGCCACCCCCCACCCCCACGATAATAATGCAAACGTGCCCTGCCAGTCGCCTCAATTAGGCTGAAGAAAGATTAACGGGAACTAGTAAGTTTTGTGATTTGAGGTGTCGAAGGTAACTGTTATAATTTTCGCTTATGGTGTGCTTCGTTCGCAAGTACTGACTTACTAAACTGTCTTCTTATGATGCCTTAAACTGTCACAGTTGACCGTTACTTTATTGTGTTTATATTTTGTCTTCGACGTGTATTTTGCATAGGATACTGGAATGTGGCTGTAGGATATGATCACCATAGGGCTTGCTGTAGGTTGGAACACTTGATTAGAGGGTCCAACTCTCCCCATTGATTTTTCTTTGTAAAGCTAATCTATATTCAACCATCTAAGTGGGTCTTCTATAGTTGTCACTGAAATATTTGATATGCAGTGATTTTGTTGTTTTTGTCTAGAAATTTAGTCATAGGATCATCAGGAGTAAAGTTTATTTCTAGTAAAAATGGGTAGAAAATATCAGCAAAAACCAATTTTGCAACGCATTATGATGCTTTGGTTCAACGTGCTTTGGAAGAGATTAGAGAAGGAAAATCTCTGAGAGATGTTTCAAAAGATCTTCAGATTCCCAAGGCAAGACTAATCCGATTCAAAACTGCTGCCCATCCAAGAAGCAAAGTTTTGCTTCAGCTGTGGATTGAAAAGTCAAACAAGAAGACCATAAGGAAAGGAGCAATGGAGGTATCCAAGAATACAGTGGAAAGGGACACCTTCGAAAATGACACTGACCTGGATGGCAATAGTGATGCTGAAAATATCGCAGATATGGGTCTATACCTCGATTTTGATGAAGATTGTGCATTCTGGGAAAATTGATTGCTGACATATCGCTGAACAATTTCACTATATAACTGAAGTAATTGACAAGGATAAAAAGGAGTTTGTTGTTAACTATTCAAGGCAATCAAAAAAGGTCTGCAGTAAATTTGTAAACCCACCCCCAATGTCGACATTTCTAGCATTGACAAAAGGAATGTTGTCATGTGCTTGCCTCCACCCAATCCAGCTGGAGGTACCAAACGTGCAAAGTCAATTTTGTATTTTCCTGTTGACTTAACAGCATTCAACTTCCAATAAATTAATCTTAATAGGACCAACTTACAACAACATTCTATATCCAATAGTCTAAGAACTTTACAGTCAATACGATGCTAACTTTATCTAGTTAGTTTCTGTAAATTCTTTTTGTCAAGTTTAAATATCTCATAAAGTTTTTAGAACCAAATTTGAGTTTTGCTTTTGCTTTTTTTTTATCCATGGTCCTATGTGCTCCAAATGATGGTCCAAAGTGCCCCCACCACAATGCACAATTTCAACAAAATATTTTGAATCTCAATGTCCCACTCTATTATACTGAAGGGTTTTATACTGAATTCACAGAATACCAATTAATGTGAACAAAATCTAATCTATACATATTCAGAGAGTTTTTGTATTATGACGGTTTTGTAACAAAAAAGAAGGGATCGTGACACGTATAATCTGAGATTGTCCCACGCTGTCGGAGAAACACTGCTATTAAATGCTCGATTTAAGAAAAATTGTTATCTGTGCCAAAGGTTTTGATAAACTTGAAGACGAAGAAGAAATTCTTCTGGGATTTTCCGATGCAGCTAAACTATTTAATCTTATTATCGGACATTATGAACAAACCTAAAATGCACTTGAAGAAAGGGAAACTTTTTTGTGAATAAAATAAGTCTTGAGGGTGAATTCACATCTAATTTGGTCACAGAAAGATATCTTATGCCTGGCGCTGTTTATGAATAGGATATAAGATACATTGAGACACTGACAACAGTAATATTCTTTATTAAATCATTGTTTATATCATGCAAATATCGTATATAGTATAGATATATAATGTATATTTATATATATATATATATATATATATATATATATATATATATATATATATATATATATATATATATACGTAAATATTGTATGCAAAGTATAAATGATGTGCATTTTTTCTAGTAATGTGAAATAGATGAATGCAATATTAAATATGAGATTTTGTTCAAAACTATATTTTCAATTTCAGGTGAGCTGTCCTCACTAATTTATGAACTGACATGAAACAAACCTTTTGAAGTACTTTTTTGAATTCTCACTTAAAAACACGTTTTTGAAAAAACTCAAGATTTCTTTCAAAAACACCTTCACTGCCCGAAAAGCTTTTTGCTTTCACAAAAAAATCTCTTTAAAAATCTACATATATCACTGAATAATATATTCAAATTTCCACTATTACTTGAGTTCCAAATATGCTCATTCAAAAATATGCTTCATTTTTTTTAAATCATGGACCAAAATTAATGAAAATTGTTTTGTTTTGGGTTTTTTTTCCAACATGATAAAAACAAGTATGAAAAATTACAGGTAGTTAAGACAAAGGGATATTTCAGGTGAGTCGTGATGTCTATCGATTGTCTGCCATTTTTGCCCATGGAGTTTTCAAATCAATTTTATATCTCGGACTCCTGTTTTTTCTCTGGTATATTTTGTGCTGTCTTGTGATCTCTTCATGTGTGCGTTGCATGGCATGGTGAGTAGTGGATGTTTTTGCTAAAAAAGAGTAAACCACTCATTGTGAGCACTTCGGACCAGGGATCTTTTGATAACAATTACCAGTTAATAAACATAGGATATTAAACATAGGATATAAAAATATAAAAATTGGAACAATTTACATTCTTTCTAAGAGATCCATCATGTTTTTCTTTTATTTTTTATATGAATTTTCAATTAGTTTTGAGTTAAGTGTTTGGGACCGACTGACTTTGATATCAATAAGTACTTGAAAACATTATCCAAGATCATAATAAATACCGTCCACAGCATTGCGATATTTATTTGCATCATTAAAAAAGTAACTCATTCAGTCTTTATATAAAGATGAAATACAGGTCTCGTCAGTCATTCAATAGAAACCATTACGTGACCAACGTCTTTTGCCGCAATGGGCATTTTGATGAAATTTTGGAAGAAGAGATGATTAATGAATAAGTTACTCCTCTAGCCTTTTGTTGGACAGAAATCAAAAGTCTGGATTTTCAAAAAGCAAGGAGGCACAAACTAGGGGCCAATTTACAATAAACTTAAATTGCAAATTGAACCCCATGCAAAAATCTTAGTTGGTAGGAATTTTATGGTTTTGTCGACGTTATACAGATCAAATGTTGAAATTTCAGCCCTCTAGCTCGATTGGTGCCGCCTGTCCCCGTGATACATATATAAGCAATCATACATATATATGCAAATATATACTGATAGTCCAACCCACTTGAAAAATTAATCTATGCTGACAGTTTTGGTGATAGTTCTGATTGACGGATTCTACCAAAATAGAATAAAAAGGAATAGGGGTCATCAGGGTCAGATGTGTCTAACCTCTTAAGGGATCATCAAAATAGAACAGGGGTCATCAGGGTCAGATGTGTCTAACCTCTTAAGGGATCATCAAAATAGAATAGGGGTCATCAGGGTCAGATGAGTCTAACCTCTTAAGGGATCATCAAAATAGAACAGGGGTCATCAGGGTCAGATGTTTCTACCTCTTAAGGGATCATCAAAATAGAACAGGGGTCATCAGGGTCAGATGTGTCTAACCTCTTAAGGGATCATCAAAAAAGAATAAGGGTCATCAGAATCAGATGTGTATAACCTCTTGAGGGATCATCAAAATGGATTTGTAACACGTGAAATTTTCAAAAAAGATTTTATACATCGTAGTTTCTCTGATTAAACTTAGACTGGTTAAATAATAATAATAATAATAATAATAATAATAATAATAGTAATAATAATAATAATAATAATGATAATAATAATAATTTCCATGGAAAGAAGGGGACTATCATCAAAAGAAAAGAAAGGATGCAGGAAAGGAACCGAGGAGGCGAATGATCATCGACCAGATTATCTTAAAAGAAGTAAGAAAAAGAAAGAACATTGCAATGGGATGGATAGACTACAAAAAAAGCATACGCCAAGATTCCATACAGCTGGATACTCAAGATCAGTGAACCAGTGGTGAGAATCATCGAAAACTCTATAAAAAACTGAAAAGTAGACTTGACAGCCACAGGAAAAAATTTAACAGAGGTAAGTATAAAAAGAGGAATCTTCCAGGGAGACACGCTGTCTCCTCTATTATTTGTTCTAGCTATGCTACCGCTCAATAGAATCCTAAAAAAACAGCAAACGATACCATTCCTTCAAAACAAAAGGAAAAGTCAACCACCCAATGTACAGATAGAATATAAAATTATTTGCAAAAAAAAAGGGGAGAGCTCGAGATGCTGTTCAACAAAGTAAAAGAATACAGTGATGACATCGGAATGGAATGGAATAGAAAAATGTGCAATTATGGTAATGCACAAAGGAAGGCTCACAATGGCAGAAGGAATCGAACTCCCGGACAACAGGTGCATCAGAGCACTGACTGCACAAAACCGATACAAATACCTAGGCGTTCTTGAATGTGAGACGATAAAACAGGAAGAAATGAAGGAGAAAATAAAGAGAGAATAACTTAGAAGGATAAGGAAAATATTAGAGACCAAATTAAACGGCAGAAATCTAGGTAAAGGAATGAACACCTGGGCTGTATCAGTAGTAAGATACACAGGACCATTCCTACGATGGGCAAAAGAAGAACTCCAATCAATGGACCGGCAAACATGGAAGCTTATGACAATACATAAAGCCTTACACCCCTGAGATAACACAGATATACTATACGTCAAGAGAAAAGAAGGAGGCAGGGGGATCTTCGGCATAGACGACTAGGTCCAGAGAGCTAAAGAAAATCTAGAAAAGTACGTGCCAGCAAACAGTGAAGACATCATAAAGAATGAAAGAAACAGCGCAACAAACAAAAAAGTAGAAAACAATGGAACAGCACAGCAAACAAAGAAAGAGAAATGGGGAAAGAAAAAATTGTACGGAGATTTCAAAAGACGGATACAAGATGTGGCAGACGAGAGATCATGGACGTGGTTATGAAAAGGAAACCCAAAAAGAGAAACGGAATCGCTCATCATGGCAGCTCAAAACAAAAGCATCAGGACAAATCATATCAAAATAAAAATCGACAAAACACAGACAAACAGCAAGTGCTGCCTGTGCGGTGAAAGAGATAAGACCGTAAATCACATAAATAGTGAATGTAGTCAACTCGCCCAGGAGGAGTATAAGCACAGGCACGATAGAATAGCAACGATGATACACTGGGAACTGAGTAAACCAATGGGATTCAACCATGCAGAAAAAATGGTATCAACACAAACCAGAGGCAGCCCTGGAGAATTGCAACCACAAATCACTCTGGGACTTTGACATTCAAACCGACCACCTCATCTAAGCAAGAAGACCGGACTTGGTAAGAAGAAGAAGACCTGCCAAATAGTAGACGTGGCTGTACCTGCAGACCATAGAGTAAAGAGGAGGGAGAGTGAAAAACTGGGAAAATACCAGGATCTAGCGAGAGAACTGTAAAAGATGTGGAACATGAAAGCCAGGGTAGTACCGGTCATAGAGGGTTAGACTGGAGGAGGTCATGATAGAGGGAAGGATTGAGACTGTACAGACCACAGCACTGCTAGGAATTGCGCAGATACTGAGGAAAGTGCTACAAATATAAGGACTGCAACGCTAACTACTAATAGTGACCCAACAGAGAAAGGGAAATGAAAGCGGAAACTCAAATCGTAGCAATGAAATGATAGGCGAAAGAGAGAGGAGACGTCAGCTGAAGACCTGAGGAGACTTATTGTCACTCAGCCTTCAGCGATAACCACTGGGCAACCGGTGTGAAACTGTAAACCTCAGTATTACTGCGACCTATGAGCACTAGGAGAGGAGGGCTGGAGACTTGAGGAGACTTGCTGTCACTCAAACTCCAGCAGTTACCACCAGACAACTGGTGTGAGATTGTAAAATAATAAACTGACCACCTCATCCAGGCAAGAAGACCGGACTTGGTAATAGTAGACAAAAAAGGAAGACCTGCCAAATAGTAGACGTTGCTGTACCTGCAGACCATAGAGTAAAAAAGAAGGAGGGTGAAAAAAGGGAAAAATACCAGGACCTAGCAAGGGAGTTAAGGAAAATGTGGAACATGAAAACCAGGGTAGTACCGGTCATAGTGGGTGCACTAGGAATTGTCCCAAAAAGGCTGAGGGAGAGACTGGAGGAGATCGGGATTCGGGGGAGGATAGAGACCATACAGACCACAGCACTACTGGGAACTGCACGGATACTGAGGAAGGTGCTAGAGATATAAGTACTGCAACGAATAGTAGGTCTGTCATGATACGCGAAAGAGGAAGGAGACGTTAGCTGAAGACCTGAGGAGACTTATTGTCACTCAGCCTTCAGCGATAACCACTGGGCAACCGGTGTGAAACTGTAAATCGTAGAATTACTGTGACCTATGAGCACTTGGAGAGGAGGGCTGGAGACTTGAGGAGACTTGCTGTCACTCAAACTCCAGCGGTTACCACCAGGCAACTGGTGTGAGATTCCAAATAATAATAATAATAATAATGATGATGATGATGATGATGATGATGAAAAACGGGAAAGAAGACTCTATATCCCCACTACTGTTTGTTCAATGATACCTCTCAACAGAATACAAATTCTCCAAAGCAAAGAGAAAAACCAACTATCTAATATACATGGATGATATAAAAAGAACTGGGAAGATCTCGAAACGTTGTTCAACAAAGTGAAGGAATGCAGTGATAACATTAGGATGGAGTTCAGGATAGAAAAATGCTCACTAATGGTAATGCACAAAGGAAGGCTTACCGTAGTAGAAGGAATTGAACTTCCGTACTCCAAAGATTGACCTTACAAGATCAATACAGTTACTTGGGAGTTCTCGAATTTGACAATAAAACGGGAAGAAATGGAGAAGTAAATAAGGATACCTTGGGAGGATAAAGTAAACATAAGGGTCTACCTCTTCAACCTAACCTACGGATGTGCTTTACACGAAGATATAACCAAATGTAATTTCTTGGGGATTTGCAATTCGTGGATTTGCATTGTAAGTCATACAAAACATTTTGGCTTCGGACCAGAGTACAAACATGCACCCAACTGCGATAGGAAAAGTCCTTCAAGCTAATTGGAGTGTATGCTAAATTGAATGGAAACGGGGTTAGCTTGTGATGATAATAGAATTTCTCAGGCAAGAATAATTCTTTTGTCAGCGAATGCAAGGAAAAGTTGTTTTGCATGTCGAAAGAGTGACAGAAGCAGAGGCGGGGGCGTGAGAAGCAGCAGTTCTTTGCTGATAATCAAAATGACAAAACAACGATTGAAAAAGATAGACAATATCTTAGGAAGCAAAGAATAGAATTCATACTCTAGCATATAGGGAAATGCAAATGGATAGAAGGAAGAAAGATAGATGAATTCATAAGTGACAGCAAAGAAGGGGGTTTATTGAGAAGAAAAGATTGGTAGATATAGACAGATTTGAATTTGGGGATTGGGTATAGGTATAGGTATTCTCTTTATCAGTATGCAGTATGTTTCCTCTCTGAAGGTCTTTTATTCTCACTTGAATCTGTTTCCCAATATCATTGTTCCCTTTCATATGATTAATTTATTGATTTTATTGGTTTGAGTTTGTTTCCACATGTCCACGATAATTGTGGTGATTAGACTTTTCTTTAAGGAGGCAATGTGAATAAGATATCTATGATGGGTATTTTAAGTATATCTATACGTAGGTTATATCTATTAATAGATATTTTGTGCAATGCTGGAATTTTAACGCCATTTCATTTTTTTCTGTTTAATAATTCTTTTTGTTTTTGTTCGTCCGTTCGTTCTGTCGGCAAAATTGAGGATTTCCAATTTTTCATTCAGGTATAGGTAACATGGGGTTTCAATAATTTGACAAATGTATATTTGTTTCTATATTTTTCATTTTACTGTAGGTTTGTGATTGCTATCAGTTAGTATCCAAAAATATATCGACAGTGATGTACTATTTTTATATTTTTCGTTCGCAAATGATGATGATTGGCTTAACTAAGTTTAAAGGGTAGTTTGATATTCTTATTTAATGTTTTGCTTTTAGGGGTTTCTCTTTGGTTGATATTTCGGTTTGGTGTACAATATTTGACGTTTGTTTTTACAAAGTCATCTGTTTTTGTTTTTGTTTTGTTGCAATCTGGTTTACTTATGTTGGTTTTTTTTTCATAAGTATTAATTTAATTACGCTACAACTAGGTTTTATAATGAGTTTATCAAAATTATCCGTACAACTATAGTTAATTTTCAGTTTTTTTATTTAATATTTTACTAAGTAGGTTGCTCAAGGAAGTGGTTTTTCAATTAATTGGATAAATGTTTTCCTATGTTGGTTTCTACTTGTAGATTAAAAGGTGGTGTATACCAGATGATTTTTCTACCTCTAATGTCGTTGCTATATTTTGCTCCATTGGATTTGACTTTTTCATCATACTTAAAGCTAGTTTCGGTAAAACTGCTATTTTTCAGGGTTTCAGTATATTCATTTTTAACATTGTTAATTATTGTTTCATTTGAGGAATCATATATTAGTTTAGTTTCCCTTGATTTGGGGATCTTTTTAAAGATTTTATTTTGGTGGTGAATATTTGTGCTGATATATTTAGTTATAGAGTTTTCTTTTCGAGATGATTTATGGATGTTATTATTTAGATTAAAAGTGACATTTGAAAATAGCCAAACCATATATTCACTTGTTCATTTCTTGCATGAAGATTTAGCAAGGGTAGTGAGGTCAACTTTTCAAGTTTACATTGAATAATGAAAAAAAAATCTCAAAACACCTAGAAATATCAACATTCTCCAAACAATCGTTTCTAAAATCTAGGAAGTATATCGGCCATCGCTTGCAGTAGTTCTTGTTTGGTTTTTTTCAATGGGGATGATATGCCTGTTGGTGGCTATAAATTTCAAACCAGGACGGTATGGTGTAGGTACTTTTGTTATCAGTGAGTGGTTGATCTATCAGCTCTCCAGACTTGAAAACGGTCGAATATGTTAAAGTATGAATTCTATTCTTTCCTGTTCTTTATCGAAGAATTAATACGTATTTTTATTTATGAGGCATACAGGTTCTCGAAGTATTCATCAGTTAATCTCAATATCTTACACCTACTTTTTATACAAGTATCTATTTCTTGCCCGGATTGTCTGCAGCTTGAGCGTGATCCAAGCTCTTCCCTATTCTGATAGCTTTCACTATGCTTTCCATGTTTTCTTCCTTTTCTCTTGTCTCATTTTCTTGCTTATTTGTTTATAAACTTCTGCTCTTTTGGTTTCGTCTTCTTTGGTCTTTATTGCCATTTACCCCTATTTTAACTAGCCTTAGACAACTGTCCATGAGTATTCTTCTTTGTTATTGTTTTCATTTAATTCGCCAAATAAAAACTATGTTAACTAAAGTTCTAGTCTTTTCCTTATGCTACTTGCATTAATCAACCAATGATATCATTCAGTAAATTGAAAGGGTCTGCTGAACTTTCAATTGTTAGCTAATTCTATTGTTTTATGGAAGGTTCTATAGAAATTTTGTAGAAAAGGTATTACTAATAATTTGATGAATCAACATTATTGTTGATTACTTGAACAAGCCTGAGAGTCAAACCATATATTCAATTGTTCGTTTCTTGTGTGAAGATTTAGCAAGGGTAGTGTGGTCAACTTTTTTTCAAGTTTACATTGTATAATAAAGATAACATTTGAAAACACCTAGAAATATCTACATTCTCCAGACAATCTTTTCTAAAATCTAGGGAGTATATTACATATCATCAATGAATTAAGTATGACACCTATTTTATCAAATAATTTATTAAATTGTTATCCATTTCTGAAGTAAAGGCGGTTTATTGGACTGTTTATAAAGTAAAGTGCTAAGATCACGTCTGATGAAGTCAAATTCTAATCTGCATTTTTTATGACTCGTTTTCAGACCCGGGCGGTGCAATCTTTTTCTGCATCTGAATTCTAACCTTTTAATTTTTTGTCGGATGGTCTCTTTATGACGTGGACCTCTTTATTTGCTTTAAGGCGAACCATAGGCTATCTGGGGGTTTGCTGCGATGCACTGATACTGTCCTCTCATCACGATCGGCTACCTTCTTCTGCCAACCACCTCTGCTCTTAGCTTCATAATCATCTGCATCGCGAAAATAATTTTTCACGACTGTCTGAATTTGTTCAGTTCGGAATCGAACAATAGACTTGGCACCGATTTCAGCAACAGTAAGCGATAAATTCAATTTTGAACATTTTATCAAATTTCAAGAAGTTTAAAATTTAGTGGCAATAAAAATGTTCAATGATTTAGATTCCATAAGCATTGCTCAACGTTTTACTATTGGTCAGTGCTTTTTAAGTGACAAACCCCAAATAATCTGAAATGGCAATAGATAATTTCAGATAATAATAAATTCATTCGGCCTTTTTACCTTGAGTTTACAGTTTAGTGATGCACTCCATATGCATATCTTATATATCTCATTTCATATGCTGACGTATAATTGTTGAAAGGGTCAAAGAACAAACTAATCTATCGGCCACAGACTATCAGAAATTCGTCAAATGAAGTAATCTTCAACGACTTCTAAGGGAGAATACGACAGAGCACTAATAGTAGATTAAGATTGAACTCATGCAGAAAACGGCAGAAAACATAACATCATATTGTTCAGTAGACCATGCAACGGAACTATCTAAACAAATATAGGCATAACATTCCGTAGTCTGATCGATGAACACTTTCAATGATCAAACAAACTACACAAAATATTCAACAGAAATATACAACTATAGCACCATGGGGAAGATAAAATCAGTAATGGAAGAACATAACAAAAAATCACAAACAATACACTAATACCAACAACAACCACCTATTGCTGTAGAAAAATATCTACATGATGCAGCATCACATATCAAACTGGTGGCTTGATATGCGATACAAGATATCAAATCTATGAGAATCAAAAAATACATAAGGATACATAAATAACATGGAAATAAGACAAACTATCATTTACAAACAAAAATTACGAACACAGTACAATCAAAATACATATGGAAACTCAAAAGTAAGAACACCAGATATAACATGACAAATTAAGAAAAACTGCACCGGCTTATAATAATATTTTTAAAAATGTATCCTTGGTCTAAAAGAAATATTGGCAATCATAACTTTTCCCGGCAAAAAATACTCCTATGATCCCATGAACAAACACAAATACACTACGCCCCATTTATGAATTAGTTGAATTTGAATTTTAGTTATATTTTAGTTATATTGTGACTCATGTTATCCCCATCTCAAATCTATGTTTACACCATCCAATTCCATTTAATTATCTATTCATTTACTTGTAAACAATTTAATCAATTTTAATTAGATTTGCATGTAATCCCACCAAACTTTCCCCGAGATATCTTAGTCACATTCACATTTTATATTGTTATTGCTATCTCAAGCCTACATTCACCCTATTCAATTTCATTTATTCATTTATTTACTCACTTATTCATATAACAGTTTGGTGTGGAACATTTTCCTGTGTTCTTTGTTGAAGTCAATTTGAATTTTACATCTTTTCTACGCTACATTAACTTGATTTAGGGCATATCGGTTTCGTTATTGGGCTCCTCAAAGTCAATTTTCTATTGGGTTTCTTCTCGAAGGTGTTTATGATTTTGAATCCATTGGCTATTGGAAAGTTAACAAGATCTTCAACTCTTTATACCCGAACTTGCCAACGCAACTGTCATTACCTTGTCTTACCTGTGTGTCTAGATCTCCCATAATCCTGTTGAATCATGTTTTGATATCTTTGAGAAGAGTTGAAGACGTCGTAGAAATTATCTATCTTCTTGTTCGACTCTGAAGACTTGAATGTCCTTCGAGCACATCAACCCTATCTGAAGCAAGTGATGCGGCTAAGCCTTTTGAAATTACTTACCCAGCAGGAAGGGACGGAATATTTTCGATCATGTGAACCTTCTGCGCTGGCCCATGAGGCGATGTATTTGGTTAATTGACACCACTAGGCAGTGCCTATCTCCATTCTAAATTGCATTTGACAGGTTGAACTGGGTCGCCTGTTTCCAGGAGCAGGGAGTGGCCTCTGACCTGACCTCTTAAAGTTTGCTAGTAGTATTTGGAAAATCTAAAATTCTAAAGAATGGCTGCTTCAGTGCATTGTAGGGATAGACACACAGAATATTTAAAAGTCATAAGATTGATAAAAGGAAAAAATAATTTTTAAGCTTTCATTCAAGTCCATCAAGACGGGAATCGATATTTCCAGAATTTAAAGAAATGACAGAATGCGGATAAGATTTTACAACCATTCAAGCATATAATAAAGCCATACATATTTTTAGGAGAGCTCTCCTTTAAATGATGTGGCTATTAAAGCGGTAACCTTTCACCTGAATATGGTTTCAACTCGGAAACGTATTTACAGGTTTCTTCATCTCCTCTGTCCCTCTAGATCTGTTGATATTCATTTATTTCTTTGACATTTATTTCTTTTTGTAATGTGAAATACTTACATGGCTTGGTAAAACGGGGTTGGAATATTTTCCGTTACTTATCTCAACGTTTTTCCTGAAAGGTTTTCTTGTCTCCTCTATTACCGATTTGGGAAGGAATGAAGAGAATCTTTCTTTCTTTGATATGGCAGGATATCTACAGAAAATTTATAGGAGCTAAAAATCCCAAAGAAATTTGTAGTTTCCATGCTCCAGGGCTGCCTCTGGTTTGTGCTGATACCATTTTTCCGTATGGTTGAATCCCATTCGTTTATTTAGTTCCAAGTGTATCATCGTTGCTACTCTATCGTGTCTGTGCTTATACTCCTTCTGGGCGAGTTGACTACATTCACTATTTATGTGATTTACGGTCTCATCTCTTTCACTGCACAGGTGGCACTTGCTGTTCGTCTGTATTCTGTCGATTTTTATTTTGATATGGTTTGTCCTGATGCTTTTGTTTTGAGCTGCCATGATGAGCGATTCCGTTTCTCTTTTTGGGTTTCCTTTTCGTAACCACGTTCATGATCTTTTTCTTTCTTTTCTTTTCTTTTCCCATTTCTCTTTCTTTGTTTGCTGTACTGTTCCATTGTTTTCTACTTTGTTGTTTGTTGCGCTGTTTCTTGCACTCTCTATGATGTCTTCACTGTTCGCTGGCACATACTTTTTTCTAGATTTTCTTTAGCTCTCTGGACACAGCCATCTATGCTGAAGATCCCCCTGCCTCCCTCTTTTCTCGACGTATAGTCTACCTGTGTTATCTCTGGGGTGTAAGGATTTATGTATTGTCATAAGCTTCCATGTTTTGGAATGGTCCTGTGTATCTTACTACTGATACAGCCCAGGTGTTCATTCCTTTACCTAGATTTCTGCCGTTTAATTTGGTCTCTAATATTTTCCTTATCCTTCTAAGTTATTCTCTCTTTATTTTCTCCTTCATTTCTTCCTGTTTTATCGTCTCACATTCAAGAACGCCCATGTATTTGTATCGGTTTTGTGCAGTCAGTGCTCTGATGCACCTGTTGTCCGGGAGTTCGATTCCTTCTGCCATTGTGAGCCTTCCTTTGTGCATTACCATAATTGCACATTTTTCTATTCCATTCCATTCCGATGTCATCACTGTATTCTTTTACTTTGTTGAACAGCATCTCGAGCTCTCCCCTTTTTTTTTTTTGCAAATAATTCTATATTCTTACTGTACATTGGGTGGTTGACTTTTCCTTTTGTTTTGAAGGAATGGTATCGTTTGCTGTTTTTTCAGGATTCTATTGAGCGGTAGCATAGCTAGAACAAATAATAGAGGAGACAGCGTGTCTCCCTGGAAGATTCCTCTTTTTATACTTACCTCTGTTAAATTTTTTCCTGTGGCTGTCAAGTCTACTTTTCAGTTTTTTATAGAGTTTTCGATGAATCTAACCACCGGTTCGCTGATCTTGAACATCCTGAGGCAATAAAGTATCCAGCCCTTTGGGATCATATCGTACGCTTTTTTGTAGTCTATCCATCCCATTGCGATGTTCTTTTTCCTTTTCCTTACTTCTTTCAAGATCATCTGGTCGATGTAGAGCAAGTATTTCGCCCCCTTGGTTCCTTTTCTGCAACCTTTCAGTTCTTCTGGTAATAGTCCCCTTCT
Organism: Thysanoteuthis rhombus; assembly: GCA_963457665.1. Taxonomy (NCBI): domain Eukaryota; kingdom Metazoa; phylum Mollusca; class Cephalopoda; order Oegopsida; family Thysanoteuthidae; genus Thysanoteuthis; species Thysanoteuthis major. The sequence goes on along the minus strand of OY735224.1, from coordinate 41,335,557 downwards.
TTCCTTTGATATATACATTTTCTCCGATATTTTTTCGGTCAGGATTTTCCACATAAGTGGTAAGCACATGATTGATCTATAATTGCTTGCAATATTCCCCTTTTCAGGTTTTTTTTTGGATGAGGGTAGTCCTACCTTTGGTCATCTATTCTGGTGCCTTGCCTTCATTTATGCAACTTTGGAGTAGGTGGGTGAGTCTGTCGTGTAATGTGGTGAATTTCTTGAACCAATATCCATGGTGTTTTCCAGTTAGCTATTTTCCTAAGAGTGTGTTTCAATGTGGTTTCATTCAATAATATTGGTTCTCCATTGTCTATATCTTCTAGCTCTCTTTTCATGTTTCCTAACCATCGCAGGTTTATGCTGTATCTTTTCGGGTGCCCCCATATGCTGTTCCAGTAGTTCTTGGTCTCCGTGGCGTCTGGTTTTAAGTTTAGTCTTAGCACCCAGTGTATATCATCACGAAGAGGAGCCATGTGGGTGTATGAAACATCCATTTGTGGTGATATGTTCGTCCTATACCGCCTGATTAATAACTTAAGACACTAAACCTAGGCTCTAAAGGTCATTACGTGCATTTGATAGGACCATACATCTCCCTTGAATTTTTCATGTCTTGACTTAGTAAGAGTCTCCATAGCCATTCTAGTTGCAAACGGGAGACCAGTTATTTTATTTCTTCATGAGGGTATTCTCGGGACTTTGGTCAATTCATACACGAGGGAGGTATTCACATGAAAAAGCATTAGTTTTGCATAAGTATTATTATCATTTTGCGTATTCGGTTGTTCTTACTGAGAGGTTGCACCATATGCTGCTGAGTTGGTTACAACTGATTTCGATCAGAGTAACCTCAGGGCTCCATCGACCGATTGCATCTCCTCTTTATGAGGTAGGACATGGGTGTGCGCAGCATTGTAAAAGATAACAACAGGATGATTATGAATTGCACATTTTACTCGAGGACTTATGTCAGTAAGTTTTTAATATTTAGCTATGTCCCCTGCCCCAAACCAACATATCAAAGTATTGGAACAATAAGAAAATATGAGACGCACAACGAATACGATAATTAAGGAAACAATAATAACTTTGAATACTTACCAGCAACAATTCTTTTTGCATATAGTTGACTTGCCGAGAATCCTCTATCCCTCGTCAAGCAGTGAAACTAATTTCTTTTCCTATGCTTCTCCCTTCCCCCAGATTCAATGAATCCTCAACTCTTTATATTTGGATGTATCATGATATTCTTTAACTTTCGTTATTATTTCACTGTGGTCAAGCTGATAAGTTTTTAAGAGATCAAGGTTTCTAATCATGGCTTGATCAAATTGAAAATTTTTACTAATTTCACCGTCTTGATTGACCAGGAACAATTTTCAGTATGAAATCTATAAATCTAAGATACGCTCCATCAATTTTCAAATATTCTGATAATATTGTTCAGAAAAATGTATGATATGGAATACTATTTGTTCTAGAGGGCATTTGCACTGTACGAAACGGGAAAGTATCTCGTTAATCGGGTACTTTATAGATAAACTTTCCATCTTTGATTTTAATGTCCAATTTAGATATCCATATATATATATATATATATATATATATGTTTGTGTGTGTGTGTATGTATGTATAATGAAGTAAGGATCCTCTGCACAAATATGTTTATGTTTCTGTCCTATTTCAGCTTGTTCTGGAGAATGATTCAGTTTTATATCTATTCCTATTTTGGGGGGTCTTTTTTTCTGAATGGTAAGATCTTCATTTTATTCTATTTATATCTTTTTAGTGGATCGTCATTGCTTGTAATGTGTTTTTATTCTATTCAGTAGGGAAGCTGTGTTTGTTGATAGTTATGAATTATAAATTAGAAAGGTATTGTGAAGGCATTCTCGTTATCAATAAGTAATCAATAAGTTGATCCATCAGTTCTTTGTTTCTTCTCCGAGAGTATTTAATTCTCATTTAAATCTGTTTCCTAGTGTTAGGTTTTCCTTTCATATAACATCAGTTGTTAATTTAATTATTTGGTTTGTTTACACATGTCTGAGATAGTTATGGTGATTGAGTTGTGGCTGTGTGAATAAGATATCTCTGGTGATCATTTTTAGTATATCTGTATGTGGGTTATTCAGTTATTTTCGTTCATAGAATTTTTGAGCGATGCAGCATTTTAACGCAATTTTATTTTTTTTCTATTTAATGATTCTGTTTTCTGTCTCTTAGTTCAATTGGCAAAAGTGGGGATTTCCAATTTCTCATTCAGGCATAGCTAACATGGGTTTCAATATTCTGGCATATATATGTTCGTTTTAATATTTTCCATTTTACTGTAGGTGTGAGATTAGTCACCAATAATATGTTGACAGTGATGTACTGCTTTCATATTTTTCGTTTGCTAATGACGATATATGGTTGGCTAATCTAAGTTTAAAGGGTATTTCCGATATTCCTCTATAATATTTCTCTCAAAAGCTTTTCTTTGGGTTGATATACAATATTCGATTTCAGACATTTGTTTTGCAATGGCATTTGTCTCAGTGCAGAAACATAAACGTGTTTGTGTTGCTAATATTTATTTCATCATATTTAAGCTTTGCTCTAAATTTACTCAATGTTTGACTGTATAAAATGAAACCCACCACACATCAGATATTGCATTAAATCATATCATATTATATTCCTGGTTTGAATTATATATATATATATATATATATATATATATATATATATATATATATATATAAATATATATATATATATATAAATATATATATATATATATATATATATATATATATATATATATATATATATATATATATATGTGTGTGTGTGTGTGTGTATATATATATATTTATATATGTATATATAAGTGGTGGTGTTGAATTACGTTTTTAATTGAAATGTAGAGCAATGCCGAAATTTCAAAACTACCTCATATTATATATATATATATATATATATATATATATATATATATATATATATATATATATATAAAGTTTCCTAGACTATATATACATATGTATTTATGAAGCTTTCTGGACTATATATGTTTATAGTTTATATATGTTTATAGTTTGTAGTTTATAAACTGAGCTCATTTATTTTCCAACGAGCACTTGCATATATGTAAGTTCGACCAGATCAGAGACCTATATTGTGCAGTCAGTCAGAGGCGAACCAAATGTTCCTCTTTCGTTGGCAACAATCCTTTCGAACAGAAAAGGGCCTGATTCTATTCCTCATTTTTCCATCCTTACCACACTGCTTACGGTGTTCTTAGTTCTGTTGTGTTAGTCCAATTGAAGAGTTCTCCAAACTCATCGCTCATGCCGGAAATCGAACGGGAATTTGAAGCAGACGAGAGGACGAGCACTTTACAGAATTATTTACTTGATGGGGAGTGTTTCAAGTCTTTCTTTTGTTTTTACCGTAGCACCAGGCGATGTGTTTCTCGTTTTAAATTCTATTAATTTGCATCGATTAATTAATTTTTATCGCTAAAAGGGTGTGTTAAGGAGCAGAATCACTTCCAGCGGGTAAAGTGAAGTAGAACTTGAAAATTAAATTTGACAAGAGATTACATGAATTAGGTACATCAGTTTTCAACAAGCACTTGACAGAATAATACCTGAAGAGGAATTACTTCCCCTTTTTTTCGGGTGATATTTTTTATTGTTATGAATTTTATCGATTAACAACATTTAAATCGCTAAAGGGAAGCGTGATGAAGTCAAATTAGATCTAGCAAGTAATATGAAATAAAAGCTGGAAAATTAAATTCTATATAAAATTGTAGAAATGACATTAAGGTAAAATAAACGTGTTGATTATTCAAACGAATATTCGTCAGTTAGGGAAATGTGAAAATGAGGCTTGAAAAACATGGAAGAGGTAGAGAGAGAAAAACAGGAGAGATAAACAGTGACCAAATTTTTTGCGACGGCGAAAAATCGTTGAAATATGGAATTGAATTTTCTGTGCACACGCACACATATACACATGCATATACGCAAATGCACGTGCACATATATATATATATATATATATATATATATATATATATATATATATATATATATATATATATATATATCGAGAGAGACAGAGAGAGAGAGTTAGCTTTTGGTCACTTTTCAGCTTTTGCAGAAAACGGTGAAAAGCGAAAATAGCATTCAGCATTTGTTTTGCAGCAAGCTGTTATAGTGAGAACTCATTCTTATATCTCTTCTTATATCTCCTACACCCTAGTCAATGATGCCTTTCATCACAACAACCTCCAACGACCCAGTGTAACAATTCATCATCATATTCCAAGTTTATACCCTTTTCCTGGTTGTTGCATATGACGGTGAACCATTGAATGACTTGAATTCAGGTTTTGACTTCAGCACTAGTTCTGTTCAGTTCAGACGAAAGGTAGGCCATCGTTTGAGATAGGCTATTACTGGCATCGTTCAGTATTTTTTCATCGTTCCTTGCTAAATATTTCATGCCCGTCTCCCAGCAAGAATTCACTACTTATTTACGATTAGGCAGACCCATCCAACACCCAAGAACTAAAACTCTGAAAACCAAAACATCCCCGTACCCACCCCACTACTTCGACCTAACTTTGACTTGCCATAAAAAACAAACGAATCTAGTGTTGGATGGGTCCGTCTAATCGTAAATAAGTAGTGAATTCTTGCTGGGAGACGGGCATGAAATATTTAGCAAGGAACGATGAAAAATTGAAACTTTTTCAACTGCTAAAATGAAGTCCCCAGATCAACTATGCTGTTGCAATTTTGTTCTTAAACTTAAACGTCTGTGGACTTTATATAAGTTAAAAACTTAATATATAAGGGAGGGGTATTCTCTAAGGCTGCATCACTGACCCTAACAGGTTGGAGATTGAAAGAAAGAGATCCTTACCCATGGAATTTGCATCCAACTCATTTGGAAAATTGATCGAATTGTGAAAAAAAAAATGAAAAATGATTTTTTTTTTTTTCCGGGTGCTCCGAACATCCGTTCTTGTTTCACACGAACAGTCTGGATGTGTATCAAGAGCTAGTGGAGCTCTTTAGCCACTGACCCGCAGTGGACAATCCATCAGACCCCCTGCCAACACGTCCTGGGCCAGCATGGCAGGGCATGGCCCATCACTCCCACTTTCCCCATTACTGGCATGACTTTTAGGCTGTAGTTGCCTTTTTCTAAACATGTAAAACAATCTTTGGCAAAATTTGTTCAAAAGATTTCCCCTTCATGCCATGGATATTTCAGTTTGCATCAGCAACATGATTGCTTTTTATAAACTCATTGAGCATTACATATCTTATGTGATCCATAGAGAGGCTCATTTTTAGGAAGGTCAAGTTAATAACTCACTTAAATTGTACTATGCCGACTTAACCTACCCATTTAAAACTATAGGAGCAAGTGATAACAAACTTGGCTTCGCCAAAGTCAAACTCCCTTGCTTCATTTAAATCAAAAATTAAACAAAACAGAATTCGTTTCTCCAAACAATATTATTCAATAACTACTGTTTCAGCTCCTTTAGTTGTAGCTCCTACAAATAGAATTTGGAAACTTTAGCAAAACAAGTCGACCAGAGCAGGGCTTTAGAAATGGGGGTTAATTTGTCATCAGCTTTTGTGTATTTCACTGTTATTTGTGCATGACTTCACTGGTTTTGGTATGGTGATTACATACGAGAATAAAATCAAAACTCTATAATAGGAGTCTGACAAAAGAAAAAAGCCTACTCAACCTGATGGTTGATCCGCCATTAGCCTCGAAAGCTAGGAAGAAAGAAAGGGAAGGCCCACTCAACCCACTCAACCTAATGGTTAATCTGCCACTGATCTTGAATGCAAGGAAGAAGGACAAATATGTGTTGTTACCGGTTGGATCCTGTCAAAGGTCTAGAGGTGTCAAGCAGGGCGTTCTAGACCACTGAGCCGTAGACACACTAAAGAAAATTTGAAATTTATTTGTGAACATAAATGATACTTTTTGGTCGGATGAATAGCTCAAATCATGGCTCTTATGTTTTTAAATTGTTTAATGGCTCTGTTATAATATCTACTGTTTTAATGACATCTTTTGTCGCACCTTTTTCCACCAAAAAGAAAACAAATGATATATATATATATATATATATATATATATATATATATTTGTTATTTTATAGAAATATTTTTCATAACAGAACTTCAATGTTTACATAAAAAAATACCGAGAACTTGCAAACGCGAGTTGGCACAACATGATATCATCACCTCTCTCTCTCTCTCTCTCTCTCTCTCTCTCTCTCTCTCTCTCTCTCTCTCTCTCTCTCTCTCTCTCTCTCTCTCTCTCTCAATCCTTGAAGTCTTACCATATATATTATTACTACTCTGGCATCTTAGAATAGCAAAAATATGCTTCAATCTATTTCAGCCTTATGGAATAAACTTATTTATCCCCTCGGTAGTATTATTTAATTACTGTCCCACCGCAGGAATATCTGACACAAGGTCGGACTTAAGGTGGGAAGAAACAGTAACTTACCGCAAAAAAATGTCTCCAGCTGACGCAGTTACCTGCGAAAGCTGGGCCGAGTAATGATGGGAGAACCTAAGGACGAATCCAAAGGCCTCCCGTTGTGCTTAGCAAACGCAGCCTCGGTATAACCTCATTGGCCAACGTTTGCACCGGCGCACTCGGTCTTTGATACCCTGCACACAATCTCCGGCCCACTCAACGGACAAGCGTCAGTACCGACTCCTCGGTCTACGCTGTGGAGCAGATACTACACTTTGATCCCGAAGACAAGGCCAGAAAAGGTGCTAGGTAAGTATGAAGAGAGCAAGAAAGTCGGCCTGCAGATGAACTTCAGCAAGACGAAGATCATGTGCAACAACCACATTGGAGATAAGAACACTAAGATCGAAATCGAGGACACAGAACTCGAGAAAGTAGACCACTACATCTACCTAGGGCAACGAATCTCCATGAGACCCTCGAAAGAAGAAGAAATCAAGCAAAGAATCACACTGGGATGGCAAGCCTTTGGCAGAGCTAAAAAATAACAAGATCCCATTAATCCTAAAGAGAAGGGTGTATAACCAATGCATCCTCCCAATAGTCACTTATGGAGCTGAAACATGGAACTTAACCAAGAAACAGACCCGTAAGCTGAGAACCATGCAACGTGCACATGAAAGAATAATGCTGGGCCTCACATGGAGAGACCACAAAACAACACAACACATCCGGGAAAAGACAAGAGTTAGAGACATCATAGAATCCATAAAAAATCTCAAATGGCGGTGGGCTGGCCATGTTGCAAGAATGGCTGACAATCGATGGACATCACGACTCACAACATGGATTCCCCGAGACCATATGCGCAACCGAGGCCGGCAGAATATTAGATGGAGAGATGAGCTAGACAAGTTCAGGAAGTACTGGCTCCGTGACGCCCATGATAGAGAAGTGTGGCAAATCCTGGGGAAGGTCTATGTCCAACGACGGACGCTAAAAGACTGATGATGATGATGATGATGAGTATTTCATATATTGATGAATGTTGTTTTATATGCGTACTAGTTAACACAAGATGACATAGCTTTGCGAACGCATTTTTATCAAAATCCAGTAACATTTGTCAGTTAAAGAGCTTCTACAAATGGTTCCACTTGTTACTTACCTCTGCCAACAAAGTTGTATACGTATTTATTCACTTCTGTTGGTCCACTCAGTGTTTCCAAAAGTTCTTTTTGAATTTCAATAACATTATGTGGACAATCGGCCGAGGAAGATTTGAATCAAATCATGGCTGGGTCCAAGAATTTTTTGATGGTGTAATATTTTCTATATATCACGACAATATTCCAAAAATTGAAGAATCGAAAATACACTGTTACCTCCCTTGCATCGTATATGAACTGATTTTCATTCAGTTTGTAGTTTAGTGCATAGCTTTCTCTGATTCCTTTCTAGTTTTTAATGTACTTACTATTCACAATTTTGTTTCGGTCTTTCTCTGTATTTATCAACCTAATGGTCGTGGTAATTACTTCTTGCTTCTCTACTCCTCAAATTTTCTTGAACATTTTTCTTTTTGTTAGAAAGCAATGTTCCCTGTAATTCTTAGTAGTTATTTTGTGTGGAAATATCGTTGTGCAAATTTTTTCCAGTAATAAAAGTATGTGCGCACTAAATGCTTGTACAGATGTAAATTTCGAATCGTTTAAAAACAATTTTGGCACAGCTTATTTTCATGGCTAATAAGTATGATATTGAATATGATTTCAATAAGTGTGATTATAATATATTATATATACTTATAATCATCAGGATAAACATAAATATCAATTACTACATCATTTTAGGTAACTAATCTTCGTAAAGCTTAGAGGGAACTATGATAGTGTCTCCATTATGCTAACATCGATATTATCCTTAGCATTAATATTGTCTGTATAATTAAAAAGACTAATTAAGAACATTACTCATTTTATTGAGTTTTTTATCATTGTCACCTCTTTTCGTCTCATTGTTTGTCTAAAATACTTTTTTCTGTAAATATCTTTAATTTAATCGTTATTATTCATTTGTCACCATCTTATTTATAATTATTTTGAATATAAACCCTTTTTCTATCAAATTATCATTTTTATTTCATTTGTAGTATTTGCCACCCCTATTTCGATAGACATACTTAATCTATTGTGCGTGAGCAAAGGCAAGCAAAAAAATTACTTCCGAAAATTAAACACTTTTTGTCAATAGAAAAATGGGAGGTGATATGATTCTTTTTGTATATGGATATTTCCCTAATTATAAGCTATGAAATCAACAGCGTATTTTAAGTTGAATACTTTGATAACAAGTGGTCATGATTTCAATATTTACGAAAGTCATCACAGGAAAAGAAGTTTTTTCGCACAAAGAATTATTGACTGGTGAAACAGCGGTCCCAATATGACCAACATACAATCGGTGAAGAACTTCATGAAACTTTTAACATAAAAACTTTTATATGATCATGATTGATTTTCGGGGTGACATAGGCCAAAGACTAGCATTCTAGCCTCTGATCTAAAGAACTATCATTAGGTAATAGAAGTCACGTGTTACACGATACTTTTTTAATGAAGTGACAATGCCAGTATGTCTAATAATTATATTCTATGGGTGCCATTTTTTGTCTATCATGAAAATAACTATCATGTGCAACTAACACATGATTGCAATATGATAAAAGATGAATTAATCGTTTTCTGCCCATTGAGTAGTTTTAAGAGAAAAAAAATAGTAATTCTATATTGATTAGGATGAATTGGAATTCAAGACCATTGCTCGAATAGCCTAGGCAACTTTGTCAGTGAGCAGTAAACTCTAATGAATGAAAGGACATAAAAGAATAGAAACAAAGCAAAAAAAAGTCGAAAAGTGCCCGATCGTTCGGTTCTCGGATATTCAGCACTTGCATTTCTTATTTGTTATTCTCACGAATCCAACAGTAACATAATAGAATGAATGCAGACACTGCTTTCCCATGCAACGTTATCGACCAGTATCCAAAAGAGTCGGACGTTGGCTCCTGACAGAGAGGTTGTATCGTTATCTTGGTTCAGATTATAATGTACTGCATTTGAAAAGTGATGGATAGATTTAAGAATACGGCATAATTCGTAAATACCTTCAAGAAGTCAGTTGTTTTTGTTTTGTGTTTTTTTGTAGTTTTTTTTAACTCCTAAGGAATAGGACGTCAACTTGCAGCTTCCCAACTCCCCAACCCATTGGGATTTGGGACTGAGTCTGTCCATAGAATCAAGTGACCATTGTATATAACTCTCTCTCTCACATCCATTTTTTTCTGTTGCCCGAAAGTGTTGCGGCTGCCATCTTTTGGTGCTACAACTGCTGCATACAGGCTCAGAAATAAACACCTTAAAACTGAAATCAACTGGTTGCGTTTAGATATTGGTTTTAGTTGCATGTCTAATGCAACTCGCATGTCCCTGTATTGATCCCGGTACTACTGCTGGTTTATCAATTCCTTTTTTCATTAAAAAATTAGTACAAAAATTAATTACTTATACCTTGCGTTATCCTTTAAAAAACTGTAAACATACTGACTTAGCATAAACCTTTTTGTATATCGTTAGCAAAGTGTCGGAAATTCAGTAATTTTGATAGATATCAACCAACAATGAAAAGGCAAAAGCTTTATTGGAAGAATCAATTTACTGCTGGATCTTGGCAGGTTGATGGAAATCTCGTTGTAAAGCAGACCGTTTGTTGTATGGCTTACATTTTTTCTAGTTTGATCTACTCCATATTCTGTCAGCTGCTCAGTGGTTAATTCAGTGGTTCTCAAACTTTATGGTATGACGGCACATGAAGGAATATATTTGACTTATGCTCGGATGGTGTTATGCTTAGATGGTGTTATGCTCGGATGGTGTTATGCTTAGCATGTCTGCTTCGCATACAGAAAGTCGGGTTCGATTTCTTGTACGATTGGAGAGCGTAGAAAATTCTCCATAGGACAAACTTCCCTGTTCACTCAGCAGCTAATTGAGTACACTCCAACCTGTGTCATTGGGGTGGATGGCATAGATCGACCCCTTTTGAGAACCATCGATCTAGTCTTTCCTTCCTCTTTCGTCGCTCTTCATCTGTTCGTGAGCAACTCCTATGTCTATATAGAGGTTGTGCTACTCAACTGATTACGTCAGCTTTAAGATGTATTCCGTAAGCAGCTTGTTGGTTCTGGACCTGATTTGAGCATATGATTGTGGAAAATGTACATCTTCCTTTACTTCTGTTCAAGTAGATATAGCATTGTGCAATCGAATCTTTCTTTCAGTGGCTGATCGATAACTACAGGCATCTTAGCTAATCTTGATGTTACTGTTCTGTTTGAAATATTGACTTTATGATCATTTCAGATGAAATACATTTTTCTAAGGATCTGTTTCGTCTTTGACAGAACTTTGTTTGATCATTTCATTATCTATTATTTTTTTTTTTTTTTGCTTATTTCAATTCTTGAACGAAGTATCGTGACCTATTTTATCAATTGAACAACAGTAGCCATGAAAGATGACACTTATCTATATGTGTGTGTGTATTTACGCGTTTGTTCCGGGGCTTCTGGCCACACTGTTTTATCTAGACTTGAAATTTGACGCCAGTACTCTAGATCTAGAGACCCTTTCTAAAAATGTTTTACTCAATTTTAGATGTTTCCCAGTGGAAAATGCCAGTGATGTCATGAACAGAATTTATTATGACCATATTTTTTTATGTGGTTTCAAATTTTGCTGCAATTATTGATTGTTAATTTCTTATACATCAATTCTTCACAATGAAATTTCTTCTTTCATTGCTTTACACCATGTATCTGTTTAGTCGTGACCCGTAATAATGGCAAGGAGAAATACCTACAAATGTGTCGTATTTAAAACCAATCAGACAATTGCATGTTTTCTCATCAGAAATGTGTTATATCTCATCCAACACAGTAATCGATATGGTCATTGAAAAAACTTCTTTCATGAAATATTTCCTTTCCATATGCTTTTTGTGTTGAGGCTTATACCTCAAATTATTTTTTTTTTCAAATTATACAGTAATACCTCGGCTACTGCTCTAGATGCGTTCTGAAAATGCAGTGCGAAACGAAATAGTGTTATACAGAGTCATTTAAACATTGCATAAATAGAGATTGTACTAGCAATCATTTCAGAATATGTCGTTCTTTAACAATTTCAAATGAACTATTTCCCAGAGCCGGCGAAATATCACTCTGTTATTGTCTATCACCACATGATAAAATACTGAATGTGTGTAAGTGTTTATTCTCTTATACGTGGTGCTTTAACCGAAGTGGACAGCATAGATTTATTTTGGAGTCTTTTATCATTGTTCATTTCGAAAATTGAGCATTACTAAATCTATGACCGAAAATATTTGAAGTGGAGCATTATAGTGAATCAGCACTAAACAGGGTTAAGCTAAGCAATTTGTTACTCTATTACTGAGAAGCATAGTGTAATACTTTTTTTAAGATTCTCGTGTCAAAACTTGGCCTTTCTAACTTAGATTCGAACCCTGTTCACTTGTTTTAGAAACGGATTTATCATCTTGGAGCTATTTATATTTTTTAGACCAAAGAAATAAATACAAGGTACGACAAATTTTCTGATGCCAGTGGTTCAAAGAGCCATTGCCAATGGAACTGCACAATCTGAGATCAAAAAAATTTTTCATTGAATTATTGATCTCTGACCCATCATTTCAATATCAATTGATTCTAATTCGATTTGATCTTTCATAGTTTTTGTAGTGCTTCTTATAATCACTGCCTGTACAGATATCCTCAGTTTTATCTTTTTATAAAAGTTCAAACGTTCAGGAGGACGACTTCGCGCGCGGTAGATCGAAAGCCTGTCCGTCACAAAGGCAACCCACCACGCTGTCAACTGCCGTCACCTCCACCCCATGGCACGGTTTGCGTGGAAGATATAATCCAATTTTTAAAAAATCCTTGTATCAAAACTCTTTGATTGGCCAATAGATATTCGATCGACTGGAATAACTTCATCATAAGATTGCATTTCTAAGGCACTTACTGTAGATCAATTGTCAGTATTTTCTGAGATTAATGTGCTCTCTAGTCTGTAACATCGAATAGAATGTGACGAACTCAATAGACGGTCAAAACCTTGCGACTCTTCTAGCTTCTCTTTGATCGTTCTGATTGATGTTCAGTCACTTGACATTGGTGTCAATACTTTCATTTCAATCACTAACTAGATCCAAAGACACCAACTTCGCCATCAATGGCGTTTCATTCATCGTCGTTGAGAAATAATATACAGCGAGTGCAAAAAAATCTAATACATTTCAAAAAGTTCAATATCCTTATAAACAAACAATCCTCCTTATACGGTTTCAAAATTGACAGAATTTTAACAAAATATCAACGAGTATAAAAATACAAAATTGTACATTGAAAATCTAGGTACAAAGTTAAGAAATCTTTGGTTATAATTCTGTCAATTTGGTGTATAAACTATGCTAAGATAATTTTTTTAAATGTATCGGTTACATTCTTTACTCACTGCGAAAATACGACGATATAGAATATCTTAGGTGGAATCACATTTCAAGTATTTTCTGACTAGTCGCAAAATTCATACACTACAATGAATTAAAGAATCCTTATTTACATAAGCGAGTCAGTTGAAAGAATGATCCCACTTAATGTTGTTTCAGTTGAAGTTGTAGTTTTCAGCAACCGAAACACGACGTTTCTAGTTTAAAATCAGTGTTAGACTTTCAGGAGCCTAAATATCAATAATGATATAGACAATTTTTAAAAACTTACTTCAAAAATAAATTAATTTTAAATCTTTCTTTATAAAGTTAACATCTATATTAATAAAATCTAAAACATCTAAGCTGTGTGAAACACTTGATAAACCCATGAATATTCGATCGACTAGACCATGTTCATCATGAAACTGTATTTTTAAGGCACTCAGTGGAGATCAACTGTCAGTATATTTGGAGACTAATACTCAATCCAATGTGTAAAATTGATGGAAATGTGACGAACCCACCTTATTCTATAGACGGTCAGAAACTTGTGACATGCTTATCTTTTTTTAACAAGAATCTAATTGTTGTTTTATCAACTTAGCTCTTGATACTTCATATCACTTATTAACTATCCACTCATTTGATGAACTGTACAATTTTCTTCTTTCTTTGTCCGCAACACTGGACTCTCCCACGTGAAAGTAACAATGTTGCAAATCATCATTTTAAGCAACTGATTCTTCCAATGAAACGAGATTTTTGGTTTCTTTCCATTCAATAGAATTCAAATCCTACTGGCTTTCCGAAGTTTTACGCTGTTTTTGTGGACGAGCAAAAGTAGTGAAAACTTTTTTTTGCAGCGAGCCATTATAGAGGCAGAGCACATCTTTTCTCTCTCTCTCTCTCTCTCTCTCTCTCTCTCTCTCTCTCTCTCTCTCTCTCTCTCTCTCTGGGTCTCTTACACTCCAGTCTTTTGTACCTCCCACAGCAACCCACGATTTCATACAATTTCCTCGGTTTTTAGATCTAGGAACGCACATAAGATTTTCCTATTTAAATAAATGATTATTGCTAAATGCATTACACTGTCTATCATTGGGTAGCGAAGAAACCTGTGTATTTGTTGTTTGTTTTTTGTTTGGTTTTTTTTGTTGTTTTTGTTGTTTTTTTTTTAATTTTCTTTTTTTACCAGTGAACAGAATAAAAACAAGAAAAGAAACTGCAATGTCGATTTCTGACAGCATTTTTCAACCATTTGATATTTTTATAGATACTTACAATAAGTCTTGGTTTCTTAGATTAGGAACGCATTTTTTTCTCAATTTCAAGAATTGACTTGAAAACAGCATGATGTAAAGAAAAAATAATTCCTTTTTTTGGCATTCATATGTGACACAATCGCATTGAAGGATAATTAGAAAAATGACACGATGAAAAGGGTTAATTGGAAAAATCTGAAAGTGGAAATAAGATAACCTCGCGACATTGAGAGAACTTATAAATCAGAACGCTTATCTATAGGGATTTTCGACAGAACCCAGATGTAAAATTAATCGCCTTTTTTTGAGAGGTTTAAAAATCCCTGGGTCGGGAAAATATTTTTGCACTAATGTGTCGGGCAAGCAAGGCCTGGGCAGATTACAGATGTTTGATTATTAATCACCTTTGTTGGGGAATATCTCTAGTTTCCGGGTAGGTAAATTGATTGCCTGGGGACTTAGCCCCACCTATCACCTACGCATATTTCTAAAGAGAAAATTATGGATTCCCAAACTTGGAGAGATCAGAATGAAGATTGCATAAGCTACCATGATTTCAATATTTGCCTGCTGAGAAGAGAAGAAATCAATCGTAAACCCTTCAGTCCAAGAGGAGCCGGCTATTATATAAGCCACCTATCTTTGAGTAGACATAGTATGATGCACAGAAGCTGCCGGGACACTGCATAGAATTCCACGACACCCCGACCTCCAGAAGATAATAATTTTGATAAAGTTATACCAATATATATACCAAGGGACATTAAGAAGATCCCCCGAACGACTTATCATTTCGACCAGAGAAATCTGTTGAGACAGACATACCAAGAGTAATCCGAAAGACAGACTGATAGTTATCCCATATTGTCCTCACCAGTATCATCGTATATTTTGACCTGTCAGTCTGTGAAAATATTGACATGAATCTTGTTGCATATTTACACAGTATCGGTTGTTCCTTTTGATCTTTGTTCTAGCACTGCAGAGCCTTTTAGTCGACAGCTGCGCCTCTTCGGATCTGGACACAAAGTGAGCGAGGTAAGGGCGACTTGAGTCAGAGATACAGCGACCAGTCGACTACGGTCTGACCTGCGTCGCCTTAACCAACCGGCGAAGGGGGCGGAGACCAGCTCCGGGTGCTTCTTCATACATAATGTCAAGATTTTACTTGCCTAAATACCACATAGTCTTTTTTTGCTCTTAAAGTATTTCGAATCAATTTCACATATCAGAAAAAAATCAGAAACATCTAAGCTGTGTAAAACTTCAAACGTGTTCGTGGTTGATCATAGAGACGACGATGATGTTCAGGTTCTCTTCTAAATCCGTTATGGGTTTTTGTAGTTATTATTGCCATGATTGCTGTTTTCCACAAGTAGGGCATGGTTTTCCATCATCACTTTGTGGGCGCTTGTAGCGGTTTTCTTTATGGTCGTTGGTGCATGTGTTTTCAAAGATTGTAGCCCCTTGTTTAAAAGTTTGACATAATTCTGCACGACCAGAAGCCAGGATTTCTAGCTCGCTCGGGGCTATCTTGCATTGCTGGGGGATAGCATTCAGGTGGTCTTTGTATCGTTTCTTCAAGCATCTATATTTAAATCTCACAGTCATGTGATCTCTAATATGCCAACCTTGTGTGATTCTTCGCTTGATTTCTTCTTCTTTTGAGGATTTCATTGAAATTTGTCGTCCTACGTAGATAGAGTGGACTACTTTCTCCGGTTCTGCGTCATCGATTTTCATTGTTGTGTCGTTGTCCCCAACTTGTTTGTTGTAAATGGTATTTATTCATATGTTGGCCTACTTTCTTACTTTTTCCGTTCAGTTTGTCAGCATCACCTGGGGGTCATGGAGATTATAAGCAAATCTGAGATTGCTTAGGTATTCACCGTATATTCTGATTCCGTTATTTTCTCAGTCTAGCTTCCTAGAGGATCATCTTGAAACAGGCTGTGAAGAGTTGGGTTGAGCTAGTATCTCCTTATCTCTTACTTTTTCGAGCCAACGTAATTCAATAATCAGAAAAAAATTATCGACAAATTATCTCCAATACTTCATTATTCAATCAAGGAAGTTAAAAACAAAACAATTGGCTCATAACAATGCAAAGTGCTTTCACAAAAAAGCATTCAAATTTGTAAACTGATAAAATTATAATTACAGCATAACTTCGGAATTCTAAAGAAAATATACTCATTGTCAGTTCCTTGCGTCATTCAAATCTCACGAATGAAGATAAATGAATAATTTTTTTTTGAATTGCAGGGTAGAATCCGTCCAAAGAAAAATTAATTCTGCACACAACCTGAAAGCTTCATCCAAAAACCGGTTCCAAATGCAAATTGAATTGGTAAATGAATTGGTAAATATCCTCATGAAATATAGATAAATGCGAAACACTTTTTTCTCTTGAGGGATTATGATACGTGTTGCGATGTAGGTCGTTCGTTAGCTGTTTGACTATCACTCCTTTCTTGGCTAGACCTATTGGAAATTTTGTCTGCTGCCCGAGAGTTGATTTCCTTTTTCCTCTTTCGTCTTTCTTCCATCTGTTTGGAAGAAGTTCCCATGCTTATTTGAGGTTGTTCTAGTTTGAATGTACTATTCTGACATTACTTTCGCCATAGACCGCGGGACCGGTGCAAGAGTTTCATGTACCCTAAGCTAGACTTGAAATCTGAGTAAAGGTTTCACGCATCCGAGGGGAGGCAATATTCGCTGGCTAGGTTGCTGAATCTTCTTTTTAAATTTTCATTCTGGAAGGTCAGTACTGTGCCTCTTTGAGATCTGTGCTTTCGGCGGTTGCCTAGTTGATCTAATGCTAGCGACGACCCTGATTGTTTACTCTTGGCTGTTGGTCGATAACTACAGATGTCTTAACTAATCCTACTTTTTTTACATGACAGTTCTGTTTGAAATATTGATTGAATTGAAAATAAAAGAGAAAAAACAGAGTTTTGTAAGCAGCTGCGTTTACTGGCTTTATTTGGGATTTGGATATTCATCTCAATGTATCTAGGTTTAACTTTCACCGACGAGTAATTCTAAAAAGACAATTTCGAAAGAAAACATTGCTCAGTTTCTATTATATACGTGCAAAAGGGATTTGTGGAATAGATTTCCATCGCTACAGTGTAACGAAGACTTGATCAATATCAAGGGAACAGAAAAGAAACAGACTCTGTTCTGCATTATTATGTAACTTTTGACTACATTTGGCAACATATTCTGATATTTGTTTCTGTAATAAACCCATTTGTTTCCGCTTGATTTTTAAAGTTGTTCTCCGTCAAATCATCCAAAAAAAATTATAATCATTGCATCAGAAATAAAACGGAAAATATCTTAATTTGGAAGTTGAAAAATTACGTATTTATATGTGTGTGTGAGAAGGAGAGACAAAAATTCAGGCATACATAGAGGAGTGTATACATTAGTAATAGATACTGCTATAGTGTAACGAAGACTGTTTACTACGATTCTTCTTTACCATTTTTCTATTCCTCTTTTGCCTTTTATTCTATTTTTCATTTTCTTTGCTTCTCTTTCCTCCCCCGCTGCGAACAACTTAACATATTTTTGCTTCGATTTCACGTTGCCAGTCGACAGCTAAAGAGCTTCAATACAATTTTTAGTGGATCTCATTCTCTCTCTCTCAATCTCTCTCTCTCTCTCTCTCTCTCTCTCTCTCTCTCTCTCTCTCTCTCTGTTGCAAGTGATAGATTATTGTCAAATATCTCCAATTCTTCATAATTTAATCCAGAAAAACAAAATAATAACGTTGCAAAAATATCTTTACAAAAAGTATTGAAATTTTCGAACCCGTTTTGAAACCCAATTATCACAGAATTGTCAACAGATTTCTACGGAAGATCTTTGGCCACTCATTGACAATTCCTTGCGTCATTCAAACTAACAAATGACGATAAATTAATTATTTTCTTGAATTGCAGAGTATAATTTGACAAAAGAAATATTCATTGAATGCAATTTTTGATGGGAAAACGTTTCTGCAGACGACCTGATAAGTTTTTTTTTAAGTTTTAGATAAATATGTACATGTACACTTTGCGAAATAATTTTCTTAAAACACTCCCATCTAGTACATCTAGATGGTGAGTTTCGATGTTTTGAGCCTTTCCACTCGGCTCTCAACGTGTGAAGTTATCTTGAGGGTACATAAAAAAACTGTAACCTAACCCAATACTGGGAGAACCTACCAATATCCCTGTTGACAATTTAATTGAAATGGTGACTTTTGTGTTAAAATAATACATTTCCAGGAAGGTTCAGAAATATACCGATATGAAAAAGGTATGAGAATGGGATCACCTTTACTTCCAGTGTTATCAGATATTTACATGAAATATCTGAGGAAATGACTCTACGAACTCAAAAACAGTAAATCATTGACCTGGCTGAGATATGTAACCGACACATTCATACTATGACCTCTCCTTGAGAATGTAAAAGCACTACTAGACTCTGTGAACTCGTTAGAATCATCCATTGAAGAAGGGATGGATGGAAAAATTAGCTTTCCTAGGTGTCCTGATTGCCTGAATAATATTAATTCGGGGCATCAGTATATCACAACCAAATTTTAGCAGACGTGACCCAAATAACACGAAAAGGGGATACAGGGGCTAAGACACACACAAAGAGTATATAATCAACATGAAAGACGTTCTCCTAAAAAATATAACCCTCTAGCCAAATATCATCAGCAGTTAACTGCAAACACAGACAACCAGTTAATACAAAAAAAAGCCAACTACAGTCAGATTCTCATACATTAGGGGTTTATCGGATAAAACTAAAATATTGTGCCGTCTATACAACATCAGGATGGTATCCCGAAGCGGTCCGACTCAACACGCGTTCCTCTCAAAATCCAAACCACGAATGGAGGTAAATATGTCCAGGAATCTGCGTTAAATTCAAAAACGTTCCGCGTTAGATTTTGCTACACTCAGGGAATTTTTCTTCATAAGTTTTGAAATTTCCTCGGATCACAATCTTTAACGCTTTTCAGCCTTATCAGTGAATTTATTTTTTAGAAATTTCATCTCAAATGAAAGCAAAAAGCCAAACCTTTTAAAACTGTATTAAGTATATGAGTAAAGTTTAGTGTTTTTATGCTTAGAATTAGCAGTTTAGTGGGTAAGGTTTAGGGTAAATATTTAGATTAGTTTTAGGATTTAGGGTTTTAAGGTCAATTACGGAACAAATGAAATTAGAAGCAAAACACACTTCATCAAGTTCTTGGAAAAATTAAAAGCTCAACTAAAGATACTTCCACACTGCTATCTGGCGGAGGTGTTTGGAGAGAACTCCCATAGTACCTATCCAATGGATCATGCATGGAAGATTCATGAAGGCTATCTGGCCATTGAGCAGATTCGATGTAGGGCTTCAAGAGTGGCTGTGTTGAATATGCTATCCTGCTCATGTGTACGATAATGCAAATTAGCTGACAGCTTACTCCTTGGGATTGGTCTGAAATACACAAACGTGTAGCCTGCAAATCTGTAGCAACCAAGCAAATGAACTGGAACTTATTTAAGAGCAGAATGATAGTTATGAGGACGATTGTGACACAAAGTAACATATACACTAAATTACACACACATACATACATACATACATACATACTGCTCTTTTATATATGTATATATATGTGTGTGTGAGTGTGTGTGTATACTCTTGTAACTATGTAATTTTATACCGTCAGTTTAATCCACTAGATATCCGTCCGACTGTTTTAGCGAAACTCAAGAACAACCACAGTCATGTTTATTGAATATCAGTTTTTTTATTTTTTTTTAAATGTGTACGTCTGCGTTTGCGCTCTTCCCGTTAATAATGATCTGATTTCTATGTATCTATCCATCGAAACAATATTAAAAGTCTTATTTCAAGTGTCATTCTATTTTTGTGCGTATGACCTCCAAGTATTAGAATTGGTGCATTGTGGTCAGTGTTGCTGAATCAAGGTAAGCCTGAAAAAACAGTTTTTATCTCTCATTAGGACAAGTAGCTTCTTTTAGGCCTTCCACAGGAAGTAGCTGGAAATTCCGACCATAAAAATGTCACCGGAAATCGTAGATCACTTTAAGAAGTAAATTATGGATGGATTGGAAAATCATGCATTGCAGTGCAGTAACAAAATATCTGTTAATTTAATATCCAATTTCATTCATTTAATTTTCAATATTTGTAACTGTATTCACTCGCATACAATGTGACCTTGAATAGGATGCAACTCCTACTTTTTGTAGCGGAAAATCTGTAACATATTTTATCTTCTAATGGCAGCAAATTTGAAAACACATAAAACTCAAAACCTAAAAAAAACACAAGCACTAAAACTGACATGGTTCCTGAAACTTTTTGTTTTAATTCATCTAAAAACTCAAATTCTTTATATCTTATCTTGGATTCAGTATTTCTATCGTAAAGTCAGAGGAAAGTGATCACATCTCAATGATTTTTTTTCTGGCTGGGTTATTTCATTGTCTTAATTATTTCAGTAAACTACGCAAGTCGTTGGCTCGGTGAGCATTTTCCTTCCGTTTTTTTGTTTGTTTGTTTTTTCGCAAATATTCCCTGTATAGTGGCATTGGAAAAATAAACAACTCGCCTGCATTAGCCGATAACTGTTATATCACCTGCACTTCCATCAAATCATGCACATCGTTATTTCATGCAAAATGTACCAATCTGGGAGGGATTAGGAAATAACATGTAATTTTCCTCAAAGGTGCAGACTGTTGTAAGTCAGTGTATAATTAATAGCTGTATATGTAAAAAATTATTTACCGTGATTGAAAATCATTTTCTAAATCATATGTTGTAAAGTTGTTTACAATTCGCCTTCAGATACAAATATAGAAATTGATAGTTTAGATATTCATGATTAATAATTTACCATCTCTTTAGGTATCAGAGTACAAACTAGTATTTACTGACACAGCACAAAACGCCGTAATCATTGGATCTATTATTTAAAATTCGCATTACTATAAATCTCTCCTCACAGGCGTGAATATCAATTTATATCAGTCTATTTATCTCCCGGTGTATCGATCAATAAAACAACTGCCGCTAATTCTTCATCTCTGTTTAATTTTTCTGCGGATTTTCCAAACTTTTTATACTTATATTACCTCAGTTTGTGAGGTCAGTTAATTGGTTCGTTGTCGATTTGATTCGGGTGTCGATATTAAGTCACCTTTTTCTTAATCTTAGTTTTCTTAGTCTTGTTACACTGGCAATTTGTACATGCAGAAGTCAACCTTACTTACTTGATCTCAAGCAAGCTCTCATCAGTATGAGATAATTCTTGTAGTTCACCCTGCCATTACAATACAACAATCACAAGTCTCTACATTAAACAAGAAACAACTATAGAACAAAACTGTCTCGAAATTCATCCAAACATGACAATAGAACAATCACCAGTCTCTACATTAAACAAGAAACACATATTGAACAATCCTGTCTCGAAATTCATCCAAACATGACAATAGAATAATCACCAGTCTCTACATTAAACAAGAAACACCTATTGAACAATCCTGTTTCGAAATTCATCCTGCCATGACAATAGAACAATCACCAGTCTTTACATTAATCGGGAAACACTTATTGAACAATCTTGTCTCGAAATTCATCCTGCCATGACAATCAAACAATCACCAGTCTCTACATTAAACAAAAAACACCTATTGAACAATCCTGTCTCGAAATTCATCCAAACATGACAATAGAACAATCACCAGTCTCTACATTAAACAAGAAACACCTATTGAACAATCCTGTCTCGAAATTCATCCAAACATGACAATAGAACAATCACCAGTCTCTACATTAATCAGGAAACACCTATTGAACAATCCTGTCTCGAAATTCATCCTGCCATGACAATAGAACAATCACCAGTCTCTACATTAAACAAGAAACACCTATTGAACAATCCTGTCTCGAAATTCATCCAAACATGACAATAGAACAATCACCAGTCTCTACATTAAACAAGAAACACCTATTGAACAATCCTGTCTCGAAATTCATCCAAACATGACAATAGAACAATCACCAGTCTCTACATTAATCAAGAAACACCTATTGAACAATCCTGTCTCGAAATTCATCCAAACATGACAATAAAACAATCACCAGTCTCTACATTAATCAGGAAACACCTATTGAACAATCCTGTCTTGAAATTCATCCAAACATGACAATAGAACAATCACCAGTCTCTACATTAAACAAGAAACACCCATTGAACAATCCTGTCTTGAAATTCATCCAAACATGACAATAGAACAATCACCAGTCTCTACATTAAACAAGAAACACCCATTGAACAATCCTGTCTTGAAATACATCCAAACATGACAATAGAACAATCACCAGTCTCTACATTAAACAAGAAACACCTATTGAACAATCCTGTCTCGAAATTCATCCAAACATGACAATAGAACAATCACCAGTCTCTACATTAAACAAGAAACACCTATTGAACAATCCTGTCTCGAAATTCATCCAAACATGACAATAGAACAATCACCAGTCTCTACATTAATCAAGAAACACCTATTGAACAATCCTGTCTCGAAATTCATCCTGCCATGACAATAGAACAATCACCAGTCTCTACATTAATCAGGAAACACTTATTGAACAATCTTGTCTCGAAATTCATCCTGCCATGACAACAGAACAATCATCAGTCTCTACATTAAACAAGAAACACCTATTGAACAATCCTGTCTCGAAATTCATCCTGCCATGACAATAGAACAATCACCAGTCTCTACATTAAACAAGAAGCACCTATTGAACAATCCTGTCTCGAAATTCATCCAAACATGACAATAGAACAATCACCAGTCTCTACATTAAACAAGAAACACCTATTGAACAATCCTGTCTCGAAATTCATCCTGCCATGACAATAAAACAATCACCAGTCTCTACAATAAACAAGAAACACCTATTGAACAATCCTGTCTCGAAATTCATCCTGCCATGACAATAAAACAATCACCAGTCTCTACATTAAACAAGAAACACCTATTGAACAATCCTGTCTCGAAATTCATCCAAACATGACAATAGAACAATCACCAGTCTCTACAATAAACAAGAAACATCTATTGAACATTCCTGTCTCAAATTCATCCTGCCATGACAATAGAAGAATCACCAGTCTCTACATTAAACAAGAAACACCTATTGAACAATCCTGTCTCGAAATTCATCCAAACATGACAATAAAACAATCACCAGTCTCTACATTAAACAAGAAACACCTATTGAACAATCCTGTCTCGAAATTCATCCTGCCATGACAATAGAACAATCACCAGTCTCTACATTAATCAGGAAACACTTATTGAACAATCCTGTCTCGAAATTCATCCTACCATGACAATAGAACAATCACCAGTCTCTACATTAAACAAGAAACACCTATTGAACAATCCTGTCTCGAAATTCATCCAAACATGACAATAGAACAATCACCAGTCTCTACATTAAACAAAAAACACCTATTGAACAATCCTGTCTCGAAATTCATCCAAACATGACAATAGAACAATCACCAGTCTCTACATTAATCAGGAAACACCTATTGAACAATCCTGTCACGAAATTCATCCAAACATGACAATAGAACAATCACCAGTCTCTACATTAAACAAGAAACACCTATTGAACAATCCTGTCTCAAAATTCATCCAAACATGACAATAGAACAATCACCAGTCTCTACATTAAACAAGAAACACCTATTGAACAATCCTGTCTCGAAATTCATCCAAACATGACAATAGAACAATCACCAGTCTCTACATTAATCAGGAAACACCTATTGAACAATCCTGTCTCGAAATTCATCCAAACATGACAATAGAATAATCACCAGTCTCTAAATTAATCAGGAAACACTTATTGAACAATCCTGTCTCGTAATTCATCCTGCCATGACAATAGAACAATCACCAGTCTCTACATTAAACAAGAAACACCTATTGAACAATCCTGTCTCGAAATTAATCCAAACATGACAATAGAACAATCACCAGTCTCTACATTAATCAGGAAACACCTATTGAACAATCCTGTCTCGAAATTCATCCTGCCATGACAATAGAACAATCACCAGTCTCTACATTAATCAGGAAACACCTATTGAACAATCCTGTCGCGAAATTCATCCTGCCATGACAATAGAACAATCACCAGTCTCTACATTAATCAGGAAACACCTATTGAACAATCCTGTCTCGAAATTCATCCAAACATGACAATAGAACAATCACCAGTCTCTACATTAATCAAGAAACACCTATTGAACAATCCTGTCTCGAAATTCATCCAAACATGACAATAGAACAATCACCAGTCTCTACATTAAACAAGAAACACCTATTGAACAATCCTGTCTCGAAATTCATCCTGCCATGACAATAGAAAAATCACCAGTCTCTACATTAAACAATAAAACACCTATTGAACAATCCTGTCTCGAAATTCATCCTGCCATGACAATCGAACAATCACCAGTCTCTACATTAAACAAGAAACACCTATTGAACAATCCTGTCTCGAAATTCATCCTGCCATGACAATCGAACAATCACCAGTCTCTACATTAAACAAGAAACACCTATTGAACAATCCTGTCTCGAAATTCATCCTGCCATGACAATAAAACAATCACCAGTCTCTACATTAAACAAGAAACACCTATTGAACAATCCTGTCTCGAAATTCATCCTGCCATGACAATAGAACAATCACCAGTCACTACATTAATCAGGAAACACCTATTGAACAATCCTGTCTCGAAATTCATCCTGCCATGACAATAGAACAATCACCAGTCTCTACATTAATCAGGAAACACCTATTGAACAATCCTGTCTCGAAATTCATCCAAACATGACAATAGAACAATCACCAGTCTCTACATTAAACAAGAAACACCTATTGAACAATCCTGTCTCGAAATTCATCCAAACATGACAATAGAACAATCACCAGTCTCTACATTAATCAGTTAACACCGATTGAACAATCCTGTCTCGAAATTCATCCAAACATGACAATAAAACAATCACCAGTCTCTACATTAAACAAGAAACACCTATTGAACAATCCTGTCGCAAAATTCATCCTGCCATGACAATAGAACAATCACCAGTCTCTACATTAATCAGGAAACACCTATTGAACAATCCTGTCTCGAAATTCATCCAAACATGACAATAGAACAATCACCAGTCTCTTCATTAATCAGGAAACACCTATTGAACAATCCTGTCTCGAAATTCATCCTGCCATGACAATAGAACAATCACCAGTCTCTACATTAAACAAGAAACACCTATTGAACAATCCTGTCTCGAAATTCATCCTGCCATGACAATAGAACAATCACAAGTCTCTACATTAAACAATAAAAACCTATTGAACAATCCTGTCTCGAAATTCATCCTGCCATGACAATCGAACAATCACCAGTCTCTACATTAAACAAGAAATACCTATTGAACAATCCTGTCTCGAAATTCATCCAAACATGACAATAGAACAATCACCAGTCTCTACATTAATCAGGAAACACCTATTGAACAATCCTGTCTCGAAATTCATCCAAACATGACAATAGAACAATCACCAGTCTCTACATTAAACAAGAAACACCTATTGAACAATCCTGTCTCGAAATTCATCCTGCCATGACAATAGAACAATCACCAGTCTCTACATTAATCAGTTAACACCTATTGAACAATCCTGTCTCGAAATTCATCCTGCCATGACAATAAAACAATCACCAGTCTCTACATTAAACAAGAAACACCTATTGAACAATCCTGTCGCGAAATTCATCCTGCCATGACAATAGAACAATCACCAGTCTCTACATTAATCAGGAAACACCTATTGAACAATCCTGTCTCGAAATTCATCCAAACATGACAATAGAACAATCACCAGTCTCTACATTAAACAAGAAACACCTATTGAACAATCCTGTCTCGAAATTCATCCAAACATGACAATAGAACAATCACCAGTCTCTACATTAAACAAGAAACACCTATTGAACAATCCTGTCTCGAAATTCATCCAAACATGACAATAGAACAATCACCAGTCTCTACATTAATCAGTTAACACCTATTGAACAATCCTGTCTCGAAATTCATCCTGCCATGACAATAAAACAATCACCAGTCTCTACATTAAACAAGAAACACCTATTGAACAATCCTGTCGCGAAATTCATCCTGCCATGACAATAGAACAATCACCAGTCTCTACATTAATCAGGAAACACCTATTGAACAATCCTGTCTCGAAATTCATCCAAACATGACAATAGAACAATCACCAGTCTCTACATTAAACAAGAAACACCTATTGAACAATCCTGTCTCGAAATTCATCCTGCCATGACAATAAAACAATCACCAGTCTCTACATTAATCAGTTAACACCTATTGAACAATCCTGTCTCGAAATTCATCCAAACATGACAATAGAACAATCACCAGTCTCTACATTAAACAAGAAATACCTATTGAACAATCCTGTCTCGAAATTCATCCAAACATGACAATAGAACAATCACCAGTCTCTACATTAATCAGGAAACACCTATTGAACAATCCTGTCTCGAAATTCATCCAAACATGACAATAGAACAATCACCAGTCTCTACATTAAACAAAAAACACCTATTGAACATTCCTGTCTCAAATTCATCCTGCCATGACAATAGAAGAATCACCAGTCTCTACATTAAACAAGAAACACCTATTGAACAATCCTGTCTCGAAATTCATCCTGCCATGACCATAGAACAATCACCAGTCTCTACATTAATCAAGAAACACCTATTGAACAATCCTGTCTCGAAATTCATCCAAACATGACAATAGAACAATCACCAGTCTCTACATTAATCTGTTAACACCTATTGAACAATCCTGTCTCGAAATTCATCCTGCCATGACAATCGAACAATCACCAGTCTCTACATTAAACAAGAAACACCTATTGAACAATCCTGTCTCAAAATTCATCCTGCCATGACAATAGAACAATCACCAGTCTCTACATTAAACAAGAAACACCTATTGAACAATCCTGTCTCGAAATTCATCCAAACATGACAATAAAACAATCACCAGTCTCTACATTAATCAAGAAACACCTATTGAACAATCCTGTCTCGAAATTCATCCAAACATGACAATAGAACAATCACCAGTCTCTACATTAATCAGGAAACACCTATTGAACAATCCTGTCTCGAAATTCATCCTGCCATGACAATAGAACAATCACCAGTCTCTACATTAAACAAGAAATACCTATTGAACAATCCTGTCTCGAAATTCATCCAAACATGACAATAGAACAATCACCAGTCTCTACATTAAACAAGAAACACCTATTGAACAATCCTGTCTCGAAATTCATCCAAACATGACAATAGAACAATCACCAGTCTCTACATTAAACAAAAAATACCTATTGAACAATCCTGTCTCGAAATTCATCCAAACATGACAATAGAACAATCACCAGTCTCTACATTAATCAGGAAACACCTATTGAACAATCCTGTCTCGAAATTCATCCAAACATGACAATAGAACAATCACCAGTCTCTACATTAAACAAGAAACACCTATTGAACAATCCTGTCTCGAAATTCATCCAAACATGACAATAGAACAATCACCAGTCTCTACATTAAACAAGAAACACCTATTGAACAATCCTGTCTCGAAATTCATCCAAACATGACAATAGAACAATCACCAGTCTCTACATTAATCAGTTAACACCTATTGAACAATCCTGTCTCGAAATTCATCCTGCCATGACAATAAAACAATCACCAGTCTCTACATTAAACAAGAAACACCTATTGAACAATCCTGTCGCGAAATTCATCCTGCCATGACAATAGAACAATCACCAGTCTCTACATTAATCAGGAAACACCTATTGAACAATCCTGTCTCGAAATTCATCCAAACATGACAATAGAACAATCACCAGTCTCTACATTAAACAAGAAACACCTATTGAACAATCCTGTCTCGAAATTCATCCTGCCATGACAATAGAACAATCACCAGTCTCTACATTAAACAAAAAACACCTATTGAACAATCCTGTCTCGAAATTCATCCAAACATGACAATAGAACAATCACCAGTCTCTACATTAAACAAGAAATACCTATTGAACAATCCTGTCTCGAAATTCATCCAAACATGACAATAGAACAATCACCAGTCTCTACATTAATCAGGAAACACCTATTGAACAATCCTGTCTCGAAATTCATCCAAACATGACAATAGAACAATCACCAGTCTCTACATTAAACAAGAAACACCTATTGAACAATCCTGTCTCGAAATTCATCCTGCCATGACAATAGAACAATCACCAGTCTCTACATTAAACAAGAAACACCTATTGAACAATCCTGTCTCGAAATTCATCCAAACATGACAATAGAACAATCACCAGTCTCTACATTAATCAGGAAACACCTATTGAACAATCCTGTCTCGAAATTCACCCTGCCATGACAATAAAACAATCACCAGTCTCTACATTAAACAAGAAACACCTATTGAACAATCCTGTCTCGCAATTCATCCAAACATGACAATAGAACAATCACCAGTCTCTACATTAAACAAGAAATACCTATTGAACAATCCTGTCTCGAAATTCATCCAAACATGACAATAGAACAATCACCAGTCTCTACATTAATCAGGAAACACCTATTGAACAATCCTGTCTCGAAATTCATCCAAACATGACAATAGAACAATCACCAGTCTCTACATTAAACAAGAAACACCTATTGAACAATCCTGTCTCGAAATTCATCCAAACATGACAATAGAACAATCACCAGTCTCTACATTAATCAGTTAACACCTATTGAACAATCCTGTCTCGAAATTCATCCTGCCATGACAACAAAACAATCACCAGTCTCTACATTAAACAAGAAACACCTATTGAACAATCCTGTTGCAAAATTCATCTTGCCATGACAATAGAACAATCACCAGTCTCTACATTAATCAGGAAACACCTATTGAACAATCCTGTCTCGAAATTCATCCTGCCATGACAATAAAACAATCACCAGTCTCTACATTAAGCAAGAAACACCTATTGAACAATCCTGTCTCGAAATTCATCCTGTCATGACAATAGAACAATCACCAGTCTCTACATTAAACAAGAAACACCTATTGAACAATCCTGTCTCGAAATTCATCCAAACATGACAATAGAACAATCACCAGTCTCTACATTAAACAAGAAATACCTATTGAACAATCCTGTCTCGAAATTCATCCTGCCATGACAATAGAACAATCACCAGTCTCTACATTAATCAGGAAACACCTATTGAACAATCCTGTCTCGAAATTCATCCAAACATGACAATAGAACAATCACCAGTCTCTACATTAAACAAGAAACACCTATTGAACAATCCTGTCTCGAAATTCATCCTGCCATGACAATAAAACAATCACCAGTCTCTACATTAATCAGTTAACACCTATTGAACAATCCTGTCTCGAAATTCATCCAAACATGACAATAGAACAATCACCAGTCTCTACATTAAACAAGAAATACCTATTGAACAATCCTGTCTCGAAATTCATCCAAACATGACAATAGAACAATCACCAGTCTCTACATTAATCAGGAAACACCTATTGAACAATCCTGTCTCGAAATTCATCCAAACATGACAATAGAACAATCACCAGTCTCTACATTAAACAAGAAACACCTATTGAACATTCCTGTCTCAAATTCATCCTGCCATGACAATAGAAGAATCACCAGTCTCTACATTAAACAAGAAACACCTATTGAACAATCCTGTCTCGAAATTCATCCTGCCATGACCATAGAACAATCACCAGTCTCTACATTAATCAAGAAACACCTATTGAACAATCCTGTCTCGAAATTCATCCAAACATGACAATAGAACAATCACCAGTCTCTACATTAATCAGTTAACACCTATTGAACAATCCTGTCTCGAAATTCATCCTGCCATGACAATCGAACAATCACCAGTCTCTACATTAAACAAGAAACACCTATTGAACAATCCTGTCTCAAAATTCATCCTGCCATGACAATAGAACAATCACCAGTCTCTACATTAAACAAGAAACACCTATTGAACAATCCTGTCTCGAAATTCATCCAAACATGACAATAAAACAATCACCAGTCTCTACATTAATCAAGAAACACCTATTGAACAATCCTGTCTCGAAATTCATCCTGCCATGACAATAGAACAATCACCAGTCTCTACATTAATCAGGAAACACCTATTGAACAATCCTGTCTCGAAATTCATCCTGCCATGACAATAGAACAATCACCAGTCTCTACATTAATCAGGAAACACCTATTGAACAATCCTGTCTCGAAATTCATCCAAACATGACAATAGAACAATCACCAGTCTCTACATTAAACAAGAAACACCTATTGAACAATCCTGTCTCGAAATTCATCCAAACATGACAATAGAACAATCACCAGTCTCTACATTAATCAGTTAACACCTATTGAACAAACCTGTCTCGAAATTCATCCTGCCATGACAATAAAACAATCACCAGTCTCTACATTAATCAAGAAACACCTATTGAACAATCCTGTCTCGAAATTCACCCTGCCATGACAATAAAACAATCACCAGTCTCTACATTAAACAAGAAATACCTATTGAATAATCATGTCTCGAAATTCATCCAAACATGACAATAGAACAATCACCAGTCTCTACATTAATCAGGAAACACCTATTGAACAATCCTGTCTCGAAATTCATCCAAACATGACAATAGAACAATCACCAGTCTCTACATTAAACAAGAAATACCTATTGAATAATCCTGTCTCGAAATTCATCCAAACATGACAATAGAACAATCACCAGTCTCTACATTAAACAAGAAACACCTATTGAATAATCCTGTCTCGAAATTCATCCAAACATGACAATAGAACAATCACCAGTCTCTACATTAAACAAGAAACACCCATTGAACAATCCTGTCTTGAAATTCATCCAAACATGACAATAGAACAATCACCAGTCTCTACATTAAACAAGAAATACCTATTGAATAATCCTGTCTCGAAATTCATCCAAACATGACAATAGAACAATCACCAGTCTCTACATTAAACAAGAAACACCCATTGAACAATCCTGTCTTGAAATACATCCAAACATGACAATAGAACAATCACCAGTCTCTACATTAAACAAGAAACACCTATTGAACAATCCTGTCTCGAAATTCATCCAAACATGACAATAGAACAATCACCAGTCTCTACATTAAACAAGAAACACCTATTGAACAATCCTGTCTCGAAATTCATCCAAACATGACAATAGAACAATCACCAGTCTCTACATTAATCAAGAAACACCTATTGAACAATCCTGTCTCGAAATTCATCCTGCCATGACAATAGAACAATCACCAGTCTCTACATTAATCAGGAAACACTTATTGAACAATCTTGTCTCGAAATTCATCCTGCCATGACAACAGAACAATCATCAGTCTCTACATTAAACAAGAAACACCTATTGAACAATCCTGTCTCGAAATTCATCCTGCCATGACAATAGAACAATCACCAGTCTCTACATTAAACAAGAAGCACCTATTGAACAATCCTGTCTCGAAATTCATCCAAACATGACAATAGAACAATCACCAGTCTCTACATTAAACAAGAAACACCTATTGAACAATCCTGTCTCGAAATTCATCCTGCCATGACAATAAAACAATCACCAGTCTCTACAATAAACAAGAAACACCTATTGAACAATCCTGTCTCGAAATTCATCCTGCCATGACAATAAAACAATCACCAGTCTCTACATTAAACAAGAAACACCTATTGAACAATCCTGTCTCGAAATTCATCCAAACATGACAATAGAACAATCACCAGTCTCTACAATAAACAAGAAACATCTATTGAACATTCCTGTCTCAAATTCATCCTGCCATGACAATAGAAGAATCACCAGTCTCTACATTAAACAAGAAACACCTATTGAACAATCCTGTCTCGAAATTCATCCAAACATGACAATAAAACAATCACCAGTCTCTACATTAAACAAGAAACACCTATTGAACAATCCTGTCTCGAAATTCATCCTGCCATGACAATAGAACAATCACCAGTCTCTACATTAATCAGGAAACACTTATTGAACAATCCTGTCTCGAAATTCATCCTACCATGACAATAGAACAATCACCAGTCTCTACATTAAACAAGAAACACCTATTGAACAATCCTGTCTCGAAATTCATCCAAACATGACAATAGAACAATCACCAGTCTCTACATTAAACAAAAAACACCTATTGAACAATCCTGTCTCGAAATTCATCCAAACATGACAATAGAACAATCACCAGTCTCTACATTAATCAGGAAACACCTATTGAACAATCCTGTCACGAAATTCATCCAAACATGACAATAGAACAATCACCAGTCTCTACATTAAACAAGAAACACCTATTGAACAATCCTGTCTCAAAATTCATCCAAACATGACAATAGAACAATCACCAGTCTCTACATTAAACAAGAAACACCTATTGAACAATCCTGTCTCGAAATTCATCCAAACATGACAATAGAACAATCACCAGTCTCTACATTAATCAAGAAACACCTATTGAACAATCCTGTCTCGAAATTCATCCAAACATGACAATAGAATAATCACCAGTCTCTAAATTAATCAGGAAACACTTATTGAACAATCCTGTCTCGTAATTCATCCTGCCATGACAATAGAACAATCACCAGTCTCTACATTAAACAAGAAACACCTATTGAACAATCCTGTCTCGAAATTAATCCAAACATGACAATAGAACAATCACCAGTCTCTACATTAATCAGGAAACACCTATTGAACAATCCTGTCTCGAAATTCATCCTGCCATGACAATAGAACAATCACCAGTCTCTACATTAATCAGGAAACACCTATTGAACAATCCTGTCGCGAAATTCATCCTGCCATGACAATAGAACAATCACCAGTCTCTACATTAATCAGGAAACACCTATTGAACAATCCTGTCTCGAAATTCATCCAAACATGACAATAGAACAATCACCAGTCTCTACATTAATCAGGAAACACCTATTGAACAATCCTGTCTCGTAATTCATCCTGCCATGACAATAGAACAATCACCAGTCTCTACATTAAACAAGAAACACCTATTGAACAATTCTGTCTCGAAATTCATCCAAACATGACAATAGAACAATCACCAGTCTCTACATTAAACAAGAAACACCTATTGAACAATCCTGTCTCGAAATTCATCCAAACATGACAATACAACAATCACCAGTCTCTACATTAATCAAGAAACACCTATTGAACAATCCTGTCTCGAAATTCATCCAAACATGACAATAGAACAATCACCAGTCTCTACATTAAACAAGAAACACCTATTGAACAATCCTGTCTCGAAATTCATCCTGCCATGACAATAGAAAAATCACCAGTCTCTACATTAAACAATAAAACACCTATTGAACAATCCTGTCTCGAAATTCATCCTGCCATGACAATCGAACAATCACCAGTCTCTACATTAAACAAGAAACACCTATTGAACAATCCTGTCTCGAAATTCATCCTGCCATGACAATCGAACAATCACCAGTCTCTACATTAAACAAGAAACACCTATTGAACAATCCTGTCTCGAAATTCATCCTGCCATGACAATAAAACAATCACCAGTCTCTACATTAAACAAGAAACACCTATTGAACAATCCTGTCTCGAAATTCATCCTGCCATGACAATAGAACAATCACCAGTCACTACATTAATCAGGAAACACCTATTGAACAATCCTGTCTCGAAATTCATCCTGCCATGACAATAGAACAATCACCAGTCTCTACATTAATCAGGAAACACCTATTGAACAATCCTGTCTCGAAATTCATCCAAACATGACAATAGAACAATCACCAGTCTCTACATTAAACAAGAAACACCTATTGAACAATCCTGTCTCGAAATTCATCCAAACATGACAATAGAACAATCACCAGTCTCTACATTAATCAGTTAACACCGATTGAACAATCCTGTCTCGAAATTCATCCAAACATGACAATAAAACAATCACCAGTCTCTACATTAAACAAGAAACACCTATTGAACAATCCTGTCGCAAAATTCATCCTGCCATGACAATAGAACAATCACCAGTCTCTACATTAATCAGGAAACACCTATTGAACAATCCTGTCTCGAAATTCATCCAAACATGACAATAGAACAATCACCAGTCTCTACATTAATCAGTTAACACCTATTGAACAAACCTGTCTCGAAATTCATCCTGCCATGACAATAAAACAATCACCAGTCTCTACATTAATCAAGAAACACCTATTGAACAATCCTGTCTCGAAATTCACCCTGCCATGACAATAAAACAATCACCAGTCTCTACATTAAACAAGAAATACCTATTGAATAATCATGTCTCGAAATTCATCCAAACATGACAATAGAACAATCACCAGTCTCTACATTAATCAGGAAACACCTATTGAACAATCCTGTCTCGAAATTCATCCAAACATGACAATAGAACAATCACCAGTCTCTACATTAAACAAGAAATACCTATTGAATAATCCTGTCTCGAAATTCATCCAAACATGACAATAGAACAATCACCAGTCTCTACATTAAACAAGAAACACCTATTGAACAATCCTGTCTCGAAATTCATCCTGCCATGACAATAGAACAATCACAAGTCTCTACATTAAACAATAAAAACCTATTGAACAATCCTGTCTCGAAATTCATCCTGCCATGACAATCGAACAATCACCAGTCTCTACATTAAACAAGAAATACCTATTGAACAATCCTGTCTCGAAATTCATCCAAACATGACAATAGAACAATCACCAGTCTCTACATTAATCAGGAAACACCTATTGAACAATCCTGTCTCGAAATTCATCCAAACATGACAATAGAACAATCACCAGTCTCTACATTAAACAAGAAACACCTATTGAACAATCCTGTCTCGAAATTCATCCTGCCATGACAATAGAACAATCACCAGTCTCTACATTAATCAGTTAACACCTATTGAACAATCCTGTCTCGAAATTCATCCTGCCATGACAATAAAACAATCACCAGTCTCTACATTAAACAAGAAACACCTATTGAACAATCCTGTCGCGAAATTCATCCTGCCATGACAATAGAACAATCACCAGTCTCTACATTAATCAGGAAACACCTATTGAACAATCCTGTCTCGAAATTCATCCAAACATGACAATAGAACAATCACCAGTCTCTACATTAAACAAGAAACACCTATTGAACAATCCTGTCTCGAAATTCATCCAAACATGACAATAGAACAATCACCAGTCTCTACATTAAACAAGAAACACCTATTGAACAATCCTGTCTCGAAATTCATCCAAACATGACAATAGAACAATCACCAGTCTCTACATTAATCAGTTAACACGTATTGAACAATCCTGTCTCGAAATTCATCCTGCCATGACAATAAAACAATCACCAGTCTCTACATTAAACAAGAAACACCTATTGAACAATCCTGTCGCGAAATTCATCCTGCCATGACAATAGAACAATCACCAGTCTCTACATTAATCAGGAAACACCTATTGAACAATCCTGTCTCGAAATTCATCCAAACATGACAATAGAACAATCACCAGTCTCTACATTAAACAAGAAACACCTATTGAACAATCCTGTCTCGAAATTCATCCTGCCATGACAATAAAACAATCACCAGTCTCTACATTAATCAGTTAACACCTATTGAACAATCCTGTCTCGAAATTCATCCAAACATGACAATAGAACAATCACCAGTCTCTACATTAAACAAGAAATACCTATTGAACAATCCTGTCTCGAAATTCATCCAAACATGACAATAGAACAATCACCAGTCTCTACATTAATCAGGAAACACCTATTGAACAATCCTGTCTCGAAATTCATCCAAACATGACAATAGAACAATCACCAGTCTCTACATTAAACAAGAAACACCTATTGAACATTCCTGTCTCAAATTCATCCTGCCATGACAATAGAAGAATCACCAGTCTCTACATTAAACAAGAAACACCTATTGAACAATCCTGTCTCGAAATTCATCCTGCCATGACCATAGAACAATCACCAGTCTCTACATTAATCAAGAAACACCTATTGAACAATCCTGTCTCGAAATTCATCCAAACATGACAATAGAACAATCACCAGTCTCTACATTAATCTGTTAACACCTATTGAACAATCCTGTCTCGAAATTCATCCTGCCATGACAATCGAACAATCACCAGTCTCTACATTAAACAAGAAACACCTATTGAACAATCCTGTCTCAAAATTCATCCTGCCATGACAATAGAACAATCACCAGTCTCTACATTAAACAAGAAACACCTATTGAACAATCCTGTCTCGAAATTCATCCAAACATGACAATAAAACAATCACCAGTCTCTACATTAATCAAGAAACACCTATTGAACAATCCTGTCTCGAAATTCATCCAAACATGACAATAGAACAATCACCAGTCTCTACATTAATCAGGAAACACCTATTGAACAATCCTGTCTCGAAATTCATCCTGCCATGACAATAGAACAATCACCAGTCTCTACATTAAACAAGAAATACCTATTGAACAATCCTGTCTCGAAATTCATCCAAACATGACAATAGAACAATCACCAGTCTCTACATTAAACAAGAAACACCTATTGAACAATCCTGTCTCGAAATTCATCCAAACATGACAATAGAACAATCACCAGTCTCTACATTAATCAGTTAACACCTATTGAACAAACCTGTCTCGAAATTCATCCTGCCATGACAATAAAACAATCACCAGTCTCTACATTAATCAAGAAACACCTATTGAACAATCCTGTCTCGAAATTCACCCTGCCATGACAATAAAACAATCACCAGTCTCTACATTAAACAAGAAACACCTATTGAACAATCCTGTCTCGAAATTCATCCAAACATGACAATAGAACAATCACCAGTCTCTACATTAAACAAGAAACACCTATTGAACAATCCTGTCTCGAAATTCATCCAAACATGACAATAGAACAATCACCAGTCTCTACATTAAACAAAAAATACCTATTGAACAATCCTGTCTCGAAATTCATCCAAACATGACAATAGAACAATCACCAGTCTCTACATTAATCAGGAAACACCTATTGAACAATCCTGTCTCGAAATTCATCCAAACATGACAATAGAACAATCACCAGTCTCTACATTAAACAAGAAACACCTATTGAACAATCCTGTCTCGAAATTCATCCAAACATGACAATAGAACAATCACCAGTCTCTACATTAAACAAGAAACACCTATTGAACAATCCTGTCTCGAAATTCATCCAAACATGACAATAGAACAATCACCAGTCTCTACATTAATCAGTTAACACCTATTGAACAATCCTGTCTCGAAATTCATCCAAACATGACAATAAAACAATCACCAGTCCCTACATTAAACAAGAAACACCTATTGAACAATCCTGTCGCGAAATTCATCCTGCCATGACAATAGAACAATCACCAGTCTCTACATTAATCAGGAAACACCTATTGAACAATCCTGTCTCGAAATTCATCCAAACATGACAATAGAACAATCACCAGTCTCTACATTAAACAAGAAACACCTATTGAACAATCCTGTCTCGAAATTCATCCTGCCATGACAATAGAACAATCACCAGTCTCTACATTAAACAAAAAACACCTATTGAACAATCCTGTCTCGAAATTCATCCAAACATGACAATAGAACAATCACCAGTCTCTACATTAAACAAGAAATACCTATTGAACAATCCTGTCTCGAAATTCATCCAAACATGACAATAGAACAATCACCAGTCTCTACATTAATCAGGAAACACCTATTGAACAATCCTGTCTCGAAATTCATCCAAACATGACAATAGAACAATCACCAGTCTCTACATTAAACAAGAAACACCTATTGAACAATCCTGTCTCGAAATTCATCCTGCCATGACAATAGAACAATCACCAGTCTCTACATTAAACAAGAAACACCTATTGAACAATCCTGTCTCGAAATTCATCCAAACATGACAATAGAACAATCACCAGTCTCTACATTAATCAGGAAACACCTATTGAACAATCCTGTCTCGAAATTCACCCTGCCATGACAATAAAACAATCACCAGTCTCTACATTAAACAAGAAACACCTATTGAACAATCCTGTCTCGCAATTCATCCAAACATGACAATAGAACAATCACCAGTCTCTACATTAAACAAGAAATACCTATTGAACAATCCTGTCTCGAAATTCATCCAAACATGACAATAGAACAATCACCAGTCTCTACATTAATCAGGAAACACCTATTGAACAATCCTGTCTCGAAATTCATCCAAACATGACAATAGAACAATCACCAGTCTCTACATTAAACAAGAAACACCTATTGAACAATCCTGTCTCGAAATTCATCCAAACATGACAATAGAACAATCACCAGTCTCTACATTAATCAGTTAACACCTATTGAACAATCCTGTCTCGAAATTCATCCTGCCATGACAACAAAACAATCACCAGTCTCTACATTAAACAAGAAACACCTATTGAACAATCCTGTTGCAAAATTCATCTTGCCATGACAATAGAACAATCACCAGTCTCTACATTAATCAGGAAACACCTATTGAACAATCCTGTCTCGAAATTCATCCTGCCATGACAATAAAACAATCACCAGTCTCTACATTAAACAAGAAACACCTATTGAACAATCCTGTCTCGAAATTCATCCTGTCATGACAATAGAACAATCACCAGTCTCTACATTAAACAAGAAACACCTATTGAACAATCCTGTCTCGAAATTCATCCAAACATGACAATAGAACAATCACCAGTCTCTACATTAAACAAGAAATACCTATTGAACAATCCTGTCTCGAAATTCATCCTGCCATGACAATAGAACAATCACCAGTCTCTACATTAATCAGGAAACACCTATTGAACAATCCTGTCTCGAAATTCATCCAAACATGACAATAGAACAATCACCAGTCTCTACATTAAACAAGAAACACCTATTGAACAATCCTGTCTCGAAATTCATCCTGCCATGACAATAAAACAATCACCAGTCTCTACATTAATCAGTTAACACCTATTGAACAATCCTGTCTCGAAATTCATCCAAACATGACAATAGAACAATCACCAGTCTCTACATTAAACAAGAAATACCTATTGAACAATCCTGTCTCGAAATTCATCCAAACATGACAATAGAACAATCACCAGTCTCTACATTAATCAGGAAACACCTATTGAACAATCCTGTCTCGAAATTCATCCAAACATGACAATAGAACAATCACCAGTCTCTACATTAAACAAGAAACACCTATTGAACATTCCTGTCTCAAATTCATCCTGCCATGACAATAGAAGAATCACCAGTCTCTACATTAAACAAGAAACACCTATTGAACAATCCTGTCTCGAAATTCATCCTGCCATGACCATAGAACAATCACCAGTCTCTACATTAATCAAGAAACACCTATTGAACAATCCTGTCTCGAAATTCATCCAAACATGACAATAGAACAATCACCAGTCTCTACATTAATCAGTTAACACCTATTGAACAATCCTGTCTCGAAATTCATCCTGCCATGACAATCGAACAATCACCAGTCTCTACATTAAACAAGAAACACCTATTGAACAATCCTGTCTCAAAATTCATCCTGCCATGACAATAGAACAATCACCAGTCTCTACATTAAAC
The DNA here is from genome assembly GCA_963457665.1 of Thysanoteuthis rhombus. NCBI lineage: Eukaryota > Metazoa > Mollusca > Cephalopoda > Oegopsida > Thysanoteuthidae > Thysanoteuthis > Thysanoteuthis major. The sequence continues at coordinate 41,295,080 of OY735224.1, read as the reverse complement.
AAGAAACACCTATTGAACAATCCTGTCTCGAAATTCATCCAAACATGACAATAAAACAATCACCAGTCTCTACATTAATCAAGAAACACCTATTGAACAATCCTGTCTCGAAATTCATCCTGCCATGACAATAGAACAATCACCAGTCTCTACATTAATCAGGAAACACCTATTGAACAATCCTGTCTCGAAATTCATCCTGCCATGACAATAGAACAATCACCAGTCTCTACATTAATCAGGAAACACCTATTGAACAATCCTGTCTCGAAATTCATCCAAACATGACAATAGAACAATCACCAGTCTCTACATTAAACAAGAAACACCTATTGAACAATCCTGTCTCGAAATTCATCCAAACATGACAATAGAACAATCACCAGTCTCTACATTAATCAGTTAACACCTATTGAACAAACCTGTCTCGAAATTCATCCTGCCATGACAATAAAACAATCACCAGTCTCTACATTAATCAAGAAACACCTATTGAACAATCCTGTCTCGAAATTCACCCTGCCATGACAATAAAACAATCACCAGTCTCTACATTAAACAAGAAATACCTATTGAATAATCATGTCTCGAAATTCATCCAAACATGACAATAGAACAATCACCAGTCTCTACATTAATCAGGAAACACCTATTGAACAATCCTGTCTCGAAATTCATCCAAACATGACAATAGAACAATCACCAGTCTCTACATTAAACAAGAAATACCTATTGAATAATCCTGTCTCGAAATTCATCCAAACATGACAATAGAACAATCACCAGTCTCTACATTAAACAAGAAACACCTATTGAATAATCCTGTCTCGAAATTCATCCAAACATGACAATAGAACAATCACCAGTCTCTACATTAAACAAGAAACACCCATTGAACAATCCTGTCTTGAAATTCATCCAAACATGACAATAGAACAATCACCAGTCTCTACATTAAACAAGAAATACCTATTGAATAATCCTGTCTCGAAATTCATCCAAACATGACAATAGAACAATCACCAGTCTCTACATTAATCAGGAAACACCTATTGAACAATCCTGTCTCGAAATTCATCCAAACATGACAATAGAACAATCACCAGTCTCTACATTAAACAAGAAATACCAATTGAATAATCCTGTCTCGAAATTCATCCAAACATGACAATAGAACAATCACCAGTCTCTACATTAAACAAGAAATACCTATTGAACAATCCTGTCTCGAAATTCATCCAAACATGACAATAGAACAATCACCAGTCTCTACATTAAACAAGAAATACCTATTGAATAATCCTGTCTCGAAATTCATCCAAACATGACAATAGAACAATCACCAGTCTCTACATTAATCAGGAAACACCTATTGAACAATCCTGTCTCGAAATTCATCCAAACATGACAATAGAACAATCACCAGTCTCTACATTAAACAAGAAATACCTATTGAACAATCCTGTCTCGAAATTCATCCTGCCATGACAATAGAACAATCACCAGTCTCTACATTAAACAAGAAACACCTATTGAATAATCCTGTCTCGAAATTCATCCAAACATGACAATAGAACAATCACCAGTCTCTACATTAATCAGGAAACACCTATTGAATAATCCTGTCTCGAAATTCATCCAAACATGACAATAGAACAATCACCAGTCTCTACATTAAACAAGAAATACCTATTGAATAATCCTGTCTCGAAATTCATCCAAACATGACAATAGAACAATCACCAGTCACTACATTAATCAGGAAACACCTATTGAACAATCCAGTCTCGAAATTCATCCAAACATGACAATAGAACAATCACCAGTCTCTACATTAAACAAGAAATACCTATTGAATAATCCTGTCTCGAAATTCATCCAAACATGACAATAGAACAATCACCAGTCTCTACATTAATCAGGAAACACCTATTGAACAATCCAGTCTCGAAATTCATCCAAACATGACAATAGAACAATCACCAGTCTCTACATTAAACAAGAAATACCTATTGAATAATCCTGTCTCGAAATTCATCCAAACATGACAATAGAACAATCACCAGTCTCTACATTAATCAGGAAACACCTATTGAACAATCCTGTCTCGAAATTCATCCAAACATGACAATAGAACAATCACCAGTCTCTACATTAAACAAGAAATACCTATTGAATAATCCTGTCTCGAAATTCATCCAAACATGACAATAGAACAATCACCAGTCTCTACATTAATCAGGAAACACCTATTGAACAATCCTGTCTCGAAATTCATCCAAACATGACAATAGAACAATCACCAGTCTCTACATTAAACAAGAAATACCTATTGAATAATCCTGTCTCGAAATTCATCCAAACATGACAATAGAACAATCACCAGTCTCTACATTAATCAGGAAACACCTATTGAACAATCCTGTCTCGAAATTCATCCAAACATGACAATAGAACAATCACCAGTCTCTACATTAAACAAGAAATACCTATTGAATAATCCTGTGTCGAAATTCATCCAAACATGACAATAGAACAATCACCAGTCTCTACATTAAACAAGAAATACCTATTGAATAATCCTGTCTCGAAATTCATCCAAACATGACAATAGAACAATCACCAGTCTCTACATTAATCAGGAAACACCTATTGAACAATCCTGTCTCGAAATTCATCCAAACATGACAATAGAACAATCACCAGTCTCTACATTAAACAAGAAATACCTATTGAATAATCCTGTCTCGAAATTCATCCAAACATGACAATAGAACAATCACCAGTCTCTACATTAATCAGGAAACACCTATTGAACAATCCTGTCTTGAAATTCATCCAAACATGACAATAGAACAATCACCAGTCTCTACATTAAACAAGAAATACCTATTGAATAATCCTGTCTCGAAATTCATCCAAACATGACAATAGAACAATCACCAGTCTCTACATTAAACAAGAAATACCTATTGAATAATCCTGTCTCGAAATTCATCCAAACATGACAATAGAACAATCACCAGTCTCTACATTAATCAAGAAACACCTATTGAACAATCCAGTCTCGAAATTCATCCAAACATGACAATAGAACAATCACCAGTCTCTACATTAAACAAGAAATACCTATTGAATAATCCTGTCTCGAAATTCATCCAAACATGACAATAGAACAATCACCAGTCTCTACATTAATCAGGAAACACCTATTGAACAATCCTGTCTCGAAATTCATCCAAACATGACAATAGAACAATCACCAGTCTCTACATTAAACAAGAAATACCTATTGAATAATCCTGTCTCGAAATTCATCCAAACATGACAATAGAACAATCACCAGTCTCTACATTAAACAAGAAATACCTATTGAACAATCCTGTCTCGAAATTCATCCAAACATGACAATAGAACAATCACCAGTCTCTACATTAATCAAGAAACACCTATTGAACAATCCTGTCTCGAAATTCATCCAAACATGACAATAGAACAATCACCAGTCTCTACATTAATCAGTTAACTCCTATTGAACAATCCTGTCTCGAAATTCATCCTGCCATGACAATAAAACAATCACCAGTCTCTACATTAAACAAGAAACACCTATTGAACAATCCTGTCGCGAAATTCATCCAAACATGACAATAGAACAATCACCAGTCTCTACATTAAACAAGAAATACCTATTGAATAATCATGTCTCGAAATTCATCCAAACATGACAATAGAACAATCACCAGTCTCTACATTAATCAGGAAACACCTATTGAACAATCCTGTCTCGAAATTCATCCAAACATGACAATAGAACAATCACCAGTCTCTACATTAAACAAGAAATACCTATTGAATAATCCTGTCTCGAAATTCATCCAAACATGACAATAGAACAATCACCAGTCTCTACATTAAACAAGAATCACCTATTGAATAATCCTGTCTCGAAATTCATCCAAACATGACAATAGAACAATCACCAGTCTCTACATTAAACAAGAAACACCCATTGAACAATCCTGTCTTGAAATTCATCCAAACATGACAATAGAACAATCACCAGTCTCTACATTAAACAAGAAATACCTATTGAATAATCCTGTCTCGAAATTCATCCAAACATGACAATAGAACAATCACCAGTCTCTACATTAAACAAGAAATACCTATTGAATAATCCTGTCTCGAAATTCATCCAAACATGACAATAGAACAATCACCAGTCTCTACATTAATCAGGAAACACCTATTGAACAATCCTGTCTCGAAATTCATCCAAACATGACAATAGAACAATCACCAGTCTCTACATTAAACAAGAAATACCTATTGAATAATCCTGTCTCGAAATTCATCCAAACATGACAATAGAACAATCACCAGTCTCTACATTAAACAAGAAATACCTATTGAACAATCCTGTCTCGAAATTCATCCTGCCATGACAATAGAACAATCACCAGTCTCTACATTAAACAAGAAATACCTATTGAATAATCCTGTCTCGAAATTCATCCAAACATGACAATAGAACAATCACCAGTCTCTACATTAATCAGGAAACACCTATTGAACAATCCTGTCTCGAAATTCATCCAAACATGACAATAGAACAATCACCAGTCTCTACATTAAACAAGAAATACCTATTGAATAATCCTGTGTCGAAATTCATCCAAACATGACAATAGAACAATCACCAGTCTCTACATTAAACAAGAAATACCTATTGAATAATCCTGTCTCGAAATTCATCCAAACATGACAATAGAACAATCACCAGTCTCTACATTAATCAGGAAACACCTATTGAACAATCCTGTCTCGAAATTCATCCAAACATGACAATAGAACAATCACCAGTCTCTACATTAAACAAGAAATACCTATTGAATAATCCTGTCTCGAAATTCATCCAAACATGACAATAGAACAATCACCAGTCTCTACATTAATCAGGAAACACCTATTGAACAATCCTGTCTCGAAATTCATCCAAACATGACAATAGAACAATCACCAGTCTCTACATTAAACAAGAAATACCTATTGAATAATCCTGTCTCGAAATTCATCCAAACATGACAATAGAACAATCACCAGTCTCTACATTAAACAAGAAATACCTATTGAACAATCCTGTCTCGAAATTCATCCAAACATGACAATAGAACAATCACCAGTCTCTACATTAATCAAGAAACACCTATTGAACAATCCTGTCTCGAAATTCATCCAAACATGACAATAGAACAATCACCAGTCTCTACATTAATCAGTTAACACCTATTGAACAATCCTGTCTCGAAATTCATCCTGCATGACAATAAAACAATCACCAGTCTCTACATTAAACAAGAAACACCTATTGAACAATCCTGTCGCGAAATTCATCCAAACATGACAATAGAACAATCACCAGTCTCTACATTAATCAGGAAACACCTATTGAACAATCCTGTCTCGAATTCATCCAAACATGACAATAGAACAATCACCAGTCTCTACATTAAACAAGAAACACCTATTGAACAATCCTGTCTCGAAATTCATCCAAACATGACAATAGAACAATCACCAGTCTCTACATTAAACAAGAAATACCTATTGAACAATCCTGTCTCGAAATTCATCCAAACATGACAATAGAACAATCACCAGTCTCTACATTAATCAGGAAACACCTATTGAACAATCCTGTCTCGAAATTCATCCAAACATGACAATAGAACAATCACCAGTCTCTACATTAAACAAGAAACACCAATTGAACAATCCTGTCTTGAAATTCATCCAAACATGACAATAGAACAATCACCAGTCTCTACATTACACAAGAAATACCTATTGAACAATCCTGTCTCGAAATTCATCCTGCCATGACAATAGAACAATCACCAGTCTCTACATCAATCAGTTAACACCTATTGAACAATCCTGTCTCGAAATTCATCCTGCCATGACAATAAAACAATCACCAGTCTCTGCATTAATCAAGAAACACCTATTGAACAATCCTGTCTCGAAATTCATCCTGCCATGACAATAGAACAATCACCAGTCTCTACATTAATCAGGAAACACCTATTGAACAATCCTGTCTCGAAATTCATCCAAACATGACAATAGAACAATCACCAGTCTCTACATTAAACAAGAAACACCTATTGAACAATCCTGTCTCGAAATTCATCCTGCCATGACAATAGAACAATCACCAGTCTCTACATTAAACAAGAAACACCTATTGAACAATCCTGTCTCGAAATTCATCCAAACATGACAATAGAACAATCACCAGTCTCTACATTAAACAAGAAACACCTATTGAACAATCCTGTCTCGAAATTCATCCAAACATGACAATAGAACAATCACCAGTCTCTACATTAATCAGGAAACACCTATTGAACAATCCTGTCTCGAAATTCATCCAAACATGACAATAGAACAATCACCAGTCTCTACATTAAACAAGAAATACCTATTGAATAATCCTGTCTCGAAATTCATCCAAACATGACAATAGAACAATCACCAGTCTCTACATTAATCAGGAAACACCTATTGAACAATCCTGTCTCGAAATTCATCCAAACATGACAATAGAACAATCACCAGTCTCTACATTAAACAAGAAATACCTATTGAATAATCCTGTCTCAAAATTCATCCAAACATGACAATAGAACAATCACCAGTCTCTACATTAATCAGGAAACACCTATTGAACAATCCTGTCTCGAAATTCATCCAAACATGACAATAGAACAATCACCAGTCTCTACATTAAACAAGAAATACCTATTGAATAATCCTGTCTCGAAATTCATCCAAACATGACAATAGAACAATCACCAGTCTCTACATTAAACAAGAAATACCTATTGAACAATCCTGTCTCGAAATTCATCCAAACATGACAATAGAACAATCACCAGTCTCTACATTAATCAGGAAACACCTATTGAACAATCCTGTCTCGAAATTCATCCAAACATGACAATAGAACAATCACCAGTCTCTACATTAAACAAGAAATACCTATTGAATAATCCTGTCTCGAAATTCATCCAAACATGACAATAGAACAATCACCAGTCTCTACATTAATCAGGAAACACCTATTGAACAATCCTGTCTCGAAATTCATCCAAACATGACAATAGAACAATCACCAGTCTCTACATTAAACAAGAAATACCTATTGAATAATCCTGTCTCGAAATTCATCCAAACATGACAATAGAACAATCACCAGTCTCTACATTAATCAGGAAACACCTATTGAACAATCCTGTCTTGAAATTCATCCAAACATGACAATAGAACAATCACCAGTCTCTACATTAAACAAGAAACACCTATTGAACAATCCTGTCTCGAAATTCATCCTGCCATGACAATAAAACAATCACCAGTCTCTACATTAAACAAGAAATACCTATTGAATAATCCTGTCTCGAAATTCATCCAAACATGACAATAGAACAATCACCAGTCTCTACATTAATCAGGAAACACCTATTGAACAATCCTGTCTTGAAATTCATCCAAACATGACCATAGAACAATCACCAGTCTCTACATTAAACAAGAAACACCTATTGAACAATCCTGTCTCGAAATTCATCCTGCCATGACAATAAAACAATCACCAGTCTCTACATTAAACAAGAAATACCTATTGAATAATCCTGTCTCGAAATTCATCTAAACATGACCATAGAACAATCACCAGTCTCTACATTAATCAAGAAACACCTATTGAACAATCCTGTCTCGAAATTCATCCAAACATGACAATAGAACAATCACCAGTCTCTACATTAAACAAGAAATACCTATTGAACAATCCTGTCTCGAAATTCATCCAAACATGACAATAGAACAATCACCAGTCTCTACATTAATCAGGAAACACCTATTGAACAATCCTGTCTTGAAATTCATCCAAACATGACAATAGAACAATCACCAGTCTCTACATTAAACAAGAAACACCTATTGAACAATCCTGTCTCGAAATTCATCCTGCCATGACAATAAAACAATCACCAGTCTCTACATTAAACAAGAAATACCTATTGAACAATCCTGTCTCGAAATTCATCCAAACATGACAATAGAACAATCACCAGTCTCTACATTAATCAGGAAACACCTATTGAACAATCCTGTCTCGAAATTCATCCAAACATGACAATAGAACAATCACCAGTCTCTACATTAAACAAGAAACACCTATTGAACAATCCTGTCTCGAAATTCATCCAAACATGACAATAGAACAATCACCAGTCTCTACATTAAACAAGAAACACCTATTGAATAATCCTGTCTCGAAATTCATCCTGCCATGACCATAGAACAATCACCAGTCTCTACATTAATCAAGAAACACCTATTGAACAATCCTGTCTCGAAATTCATCCAAACATGACAATAGAACAATCACCAGTCTCTACATTAAACAAGAAATACCTATTGAACAATCCTGTCTCGAAATTCATCCAAACATGACAATAGAACAATCACCAGTCTCTACATTAAACAAGAAACACCTATTGAACAATCCTGTCTCGAAATTCATCCAAACATGACAATAGAACAATCACCAGTCTCTACATTAATCAGTTAACACCTATTGAACAATCCTGTCTCGAAATTCATCCTGCCATGACAATAAAACAATCACCAGTCTCTACATTAAACAAGAAACACCTATTGAACAATCCTGTCTTGAAATTCATCCAAACATGACAATAGAACAATCACCAGTCTCTACATTAATCAGGAAACACCTATTGAACAATCCTGTCGCGAAATTCATCCAAACATGACAATAGAACAATCACCAGTCTCTACATTAAACAAGAAACACCTATTGAACAATCCTGTCTCGAAATTCATCCAAACATGACAATAGAACAATCACCAGTCTCTACATTAAACAAGAAATACCTATTGAACAATCCTGTCTCGAAATTCATCCAAACATGACAATAGAACAATCACCAGTCTCTACATTAATCAAGAAACACCTATTGAACATTCCTGTCTCGAAATTCATCCAAACATGACAATAAAACAATCACCAGTCTCTACATTAATCAGGAAACACCTATTGAACAATCCTGTCTTGAAATTCATCCAAACATGACAATAGAACAATCACCAGTCTCTACATTAAACAAGAAACACCCATTGAACAATCCTGTCTTGAAATTCATCCAAACATGACAATAGAACAATCACCAGTCTCTACATTACACAAGAAATACCTATTGAACAATCCTGTCTCGAAATTCATCCTGCCATTACAACAGAACAATCACCAGTCTCTACATTAATCAAGAAACACCTATTGAACAATCCTGTCTCGAAATTCATCCAAACATGACAATAAAACAATCACCAGTCTCTACATTAATCAGGAAACACCTATTGAACAATCCTGTCTTGAAATTCATCCAAACATGACAACAGAACAATCACCAGTCTCTACATTAATCAGGAAACACCTATTGAACAATCCTGTCGCGAAATTCATCCAAACATGACAATAGAACAATCACCAGTCTCTACATTAAACAAGAAACACCTATTGAACAATCCTGTCTCGAAATTCATCCAAACATGACAATAGAACAATCACCAGTCTCTACATTAAACAAGAAATACCTATTGAACAATCCTGTCTCGAAATTCATCCAAACATGACAATAGAACAATCACCAGTCTCTACATTAATCAAGAAACACCTATTGAACATTCCTGTCTCGAAATTCATCCAAACATGACAATAAAACAATCACCAGTCTCTACATTAATCAGGAAACACCTATTGAACAATCCTGTCTTGAAATTCATCCAAACATGACAATAGAACAATCACCAGTCTCTACATTAAACAAGAAACACCCATTGAACAATCCTGTCTTGAAATTCATCCAAACATGACAATAGAACAATCACCAGTCTCTACATTACACAAGAAATACCTATTGAACAATCCTGTCTCGAAATTCATCCTGCCATTACAACAGAACAATCACCAGTCTCTACATTAATCAAGAAACACCTATTGAACAATCCTGTCTCGAAATTCATCCAAACATGACAATAAAACAATCACCAGTCTCTACATTAATCAGGAAACACCTATTGAACAATCCTGTCTTGAAATTCATCCAAACATGACAACAGAACAATCACCAGTCTCTACATTAATCAAGAAACACCTATTGAACAATCCTGTCTCGAAATTCATCCAAACATGACAATAGAACAATCACCAGTCTCTACATTAAACAAGAAACACCTATTGAACAATCCTGTCTCGAAATTCATCCAAACATGACAATAAAACAATCACCAGTCTCTACATTAAACAAGAAACACCTTTTGAACAATCCTGTCTCGAAATTCATCCAAACATGACAATAGAACAATCACCAGTCTCTACATTAATCAGTTAACACCTATTGAACAATCCTGTCTCGAAATTCATTCTGCCATGACAATAGAACAATCACCAGTCTCTACATTAATCAGGAAACACTTATTGAACAATCTTGTCTCGAAATTCATCCTGCCATGACAACAGAACAATCACCAGTCTCTACATTAAACAAGAAACACCTATTGAACAATCCTGTCTCGAAATTCATCCAAACATGACAATAGAACAATCACCAGTCTCTACATTAATCAGGAAACACCTATTGAACAATCCTGTCTCGAAATTCATCCAAACATGACAATAGAACAATCACCAGTCTCTACATTAATCAGGAAACACCTATTGAACAATCCTGTCTCGAAATTCATCCTGCCATGACAATAAAACAATCACCAGTCTCTACATTAAACAAGAAACACCTATTGAACAATCCTGTCTCGAAATTCATCCAAACATGACAATAGAACAATCACCAGTCTCTACATTAAACAAGAAATACCTATTGAATAATCCTGTCTCGAAATTCATCCAAACATGACAATAGAACAATCACCAGTCTCTACATTAATCAGGAAACACCTATTGAACAATCCTGTCTCGAAATTCATCCAAACATGACAATAGAACAATCACCAGTCTCTACATTAAACAAGAAATACCTATTGAATAATCCTGTCTCGAAATTCATCCAAACATGACAATAGAACAATCACCAGTCTGTACATTAAACAAGAAATACCTATTGAACAATCCTGTCTCGAAATTCATCCAAACATGACAATAGAACAATCACCAGTCTCTACATTAATCAGGAAACACCTATTGAACAATCCTGTCTCGAAATTCATCCTGCCATGACAATAGAACAATCACCAGTCACTACATTAAACAAGAAATACCTATTGAATAATCCTGTCTCGAAATTCATCCAAACATGACAATAGAACAATCACCAGTCTCTACATTAATCAGGAAACACCTATTGAACAATCCTGTCTCGAAATTCATCCAAACATGACAATAGAACAATCACCAGTCTCTACATTAAACAAGAAATACCTATTGAATAATCCTGTCTCGAAATTCATCCAAACATGACAATAGAACAATCACCAGTCTCTACATTAAACAAGAAATACCTATTGAATAATCCTGTCTCGAAATTCATCCAAACATGACAATAGAACAATCACCAGTCTCTACATTAATCAGGAAACACCTATTGAACAATCCTGTCTCGAAATTCATCCAAACATGACAATAGAACAATCACCAGTCTCTACATTAAACAAGAAATACCTATTGAATAATCCTGTCTCGAAATTCATCCAAACATGACAATAGAACAATCACCAGTCTCTACATTAATCAGGAAACACCTATTGAACAATCCTGTCTCGAAATTCATCCAAACATGACAATAGAACAATCACCAGTCTCTACATTAAACAAGAAATACCTATTGAATAATCCTGTCTCGAAATTCATCCAAACATGACAATAGAACAATCACCAGTCTCTACATTAATCAGGAAACACCTATTGAACAATCCTGTCTCGAAATTCATCCAAACATGACAATAGAACAATCACCAGTCTCTACATTAAACAAGAAATACCTATTGAATAATCCTGTGTCGAAATTCATCCAAACATGACAATAGAACAATCACCAGTCTCTACATTAAACAAGAAATACCTATTGAATAATCCTGTCTCGAAATTCATCCAAACATGACAATAGAACAATCACCAGTCTCTACATTAATCAGGAAACACCTATTGAACAATCCTGTCTCGAAATTCATCCAAACATGACAATAGAACAATCACCAGTCTCTACATTAAACAAGAAATACCTATTGAATAATCCTGTCTCGAAATTCATCCAAACATGACAATAGAACAATCACCAGTCTCTACATTAATCAGGAAACACCTATTGAACAATCCTGTCTCGAAATTCATCCAAACATGACAATAGAACAATCACCAGTCTCTACATTAAACAAGAAATACCTATTGAATAATCCTGTCTCGAAATTCATCCAAACATGACAATAGAACAATCACCAGTCTCTACATTAAACAAGAAATACCTATTGAACAATCCTGTCTCGAAATTCATCCAAACATGACAATAGAACAATCACCAGTCTCTACATTAATCAAGAAACACCTATTGAACAATCCTGTCTCGAAATTCATCCAAACATGACAATAGAACAATCACCAGTCTCTACATTAATCAGTTAACACCTATTGAACAATCCTGTCTCGAAATTCATCCTGCATGACAATAAAACAATCACCAGTCTCTACATTAAACAAGAAACACCTATTGAACAATCCTGTCGCGAAATTCATCCAAACATGACAATAGAACAATCACCAGTCTCTACATTAATCAGGAAACACCTATTGAACAATCCTGTCTCGAATTCATCCAAACATGACAATAGAACAATCACCAGTCTCTACATTAAACAAGAAACACCTATTGAACAATCCTGTCTCGAAATTCATCCAAACATGACAATAGAACAATCACCAGTCTCTACATTAAACAAGAAATACCTATTGAACAATCCTGTCTCGAAATTCATCCAAACATGACAATAGAACAATCACCAGTCTCTACATTAATCAGGAAACACCTATTGAACAATCCTGTCTCGAAATTCATCCAAACATGACAATAGAACAATCACCAGTCTCTACATTAAACAAGAAACACCAATTGAACAATCCTGTCTTGAAATTCATCCAAACATGACAATAGAACAATCACCAGTCTCTACATTACACAAGAAATACCTATTGAACAATCCTGTCTCGAAATTCATCCTGCCATGACAATAGAACAATCACCAGTCTCTACATTAATCAGTTAACACCTATTGAACAATCCTGTCTCGAAATTCATCCTGCCATGACAATAAAACAATCACCAGTCTCTGCATTAATCAAGAAACACCTATTGAACAATCCTGTCTCGAAATTCATCCTGCCATGACAATAGAACAATCACCAGTCTCTACATTAATCAGGAAACACCTATTGAACAATCCTGTCTCGAAATTCATCCAAACATGACAATAGAACAATCACCAGTCTCTACATTAAACAAGAAACACCTATTGAACAATCCTGTCTCGAAATTCATCCTGCCATGACAATAGAACAATCACCAGTCTCTACATTAAACAAGAAACACCTATTGAACAATCCTGTCTCGAAATTCATCCAAACATGACAATAGAACAATCACCAGTCTCTACATTAAACAAGAAACACCTATTGAACAATCCTGTCTCGAAATTCATCCAAACATGACAATAGAACAATCACCAGTCTCTACATTAATCAGGAAACACCTATTGAACAATCCTGTCTCGAAATTCATCCAAACATGACAATAGAACAATCACCAGTCTCTACATTAAACAAGAAATACCTATTGAATAATCCTGTCTCGAAATTCATCCAAACATGACAATAGAACAATCACCAGTCTCTACATTAATCAGGAAACACCTATTGAACAATCCTGTCTCGAAATTCATCCAAACATGACAATAGAACAATCACCAGTCTCTACATTAAACAAGAAATACCTATTGAATAATCCTGTCTCAAAATTCATCCAAACATGACAATAGAACAATCACCAGTCTCTACATTAATCAGGAAACACCTATTGAACAATCCTGTCTCGAAATTCATCCAAACATGACAATAGAACAATCACCAGTCTCTACATTAAACAAGAAATACCTATTGAATAATCCTGTCTCGAAATTCATCCAAACATGACAATAGAACAATCACCAGTCTCTACATTAAACAAGAAATACCTATTGAACAATCCTGTCTCGAAATTCATCCAAACATGACAATAGAACAATCACCAGTCTCTACATTAATCAGGAAACACCTATTGAACAATCCTGTCTCGAAATTCATCCAAACATGACAATAGAACAATCACCAGTCTCTACATTAAACAAGAAATACCTATTGAATAATCCTGTCTCGAAATTCATCCAAACATGACAATAGAACAATCACCAGTCTCTACATTAATCAGGAAACACCTATTGAACAATCCTGTCTCGAAATTCATCCAAACATGACAATAGAACAATCACCAGTCTCTACATTAAACAAGAAATACCTATTGAATAATCCTGTCTCGAAATTCATCCAAACATGACAATAGAACAATCACCAGTCTCTACATTAATCAGGAAACACCTATTGAACAATCCTGTCTTGAAATTCATCCAAACATGACAATAGAACAATCACCAGTCTCTACATTAAACAAGAAACACCTATTGAACAATCCTGTCTCGAAATTCATCCTGCCATGACAATAAAACAATCACCAGTCTCTACATTAAACAAGAAATACCTATTGAACAATCCTGTCTCGAAATTCATCCAAACATGACAATAGAACAATCACCAGTCTCTACATTAATCAGGAAACACCTATTGAACAATCCTGTCTCGAAATTCATCAAAACATGACAATAGAACAATCACCAGTCTCTACATTAAACAAGAAACACCTATTGAACAATCCTGTCTCGAAATTCATCCAAACATGACAATAGAACAATCACCAGTCTCTACATTAAACAAGAAATACCTATTGAATAATCCTGTCTCGAAATTCATCCTGCCATGACCATAGAACAATCACCAGTCTCTACATTAATCAAGAAACACCTATTGAACAATCCTGTCTCGAAATTCATCCAAACATGACAATAGAACAATCACCAGTCTCTACATTAATCAGTTAACACCTATTGAACAATCCTGTCTCGAAATTCATCCTGCCATGACAATAAAACAATCACCAGTCTCTACATTAAACAAGAAACACCTATTGAACAATCCTGTCTTGAAATTCATCCAAACATGACAATAGAACAATCACCAGTCTCTACATTAATCAGGAAACACCTATTGAACAATCCTGTCGCGAAATTCATCCAAACATGACAATAGAACAATCACCAGTCTCTACATTAAACAAGAAACACCTATTGAACAATCCTGTCTCGAAATTCATCCAAACATGACAATAGAACAATCACCAGTCTCTACATTAAACAAGAAATACCTATTGAACAATCCTGTCTCGAAATTCATCCAAACATGACAATAGAACAATCACCAGTCTCTACATTAATCAAGAAACACCTATTGAACATTCCTGTCTCGAAATTCATCCAAACATGACAATAAAACAATCACCAGTCTCTACATTAATCAGGAAACACCTATTGAACAATCCTGTCTTGAAATTCATCCAAACATGACAATAGAACAATCACCAGTCTCTACATTAAACAAGAAACACCCATTGAACAATCCTGTCTTGAAATTCATCCAAACATGACAATAGAACAATCACCAGTCTCTACATTACACAAGAAATACCTATTGAACAATCCTGTCTCGAAATTCATCCTGCCATTACAACAGAACAATCACCAGTCTCTACATTAATCAAGAAACACCTATTGAACAATCCTGTCTCGAAATTCATCCAAACATGACAATAAAACAATCACCAGTCTCTACATTAATCAGGAAACACCTATTGAACAATCCTGTCTTGAAATTCATCCAAACATGACAATAGAACAATCACCAGTCTCTACATTAAACAAGAAACACCCATTGAACAATCCTGTCTCGAAATTCATCCAAACATGACAATAGAACAATCACCAGTCTCTACATTAAACAAGAAACACCCATTGAACAATCCTGTCTTGAAATACATCCAAACATGACAATAGAACAATCACCAGTCTCTACATTAAACAAGAAACACCTATTGAACAATCCTGTCTCGAAATTCATCCAAACATGACAATAAAACAATCACCAGTCTCTACATTAATCAGTTAACACCTATTGAACAATCCTGTCTCGAAATTCATCCTGCCATGACAATAGAACAATCACCAGTCTCTACATTAATCAGTTAACACCTATTGAACAATCCTGTCTCGAAATTCATCCTGCCATGACAATAGAACAATCACCAGTCTCTACATTAATCAGGAAACACTTATTGAACAATCTTGTCTCGAAATTCATCCTGCCATGACAACAGAACAATCACCAGTCTCTACATTAAACAAGAAACACCTATTGAACAATCCTGTCTCGAAATTCATCCAAACATGACAATAGAACAATCACCAGTCTCTACATTAATCAGGAAACACCTATTGAACAATCCTGTCTCGAAATTCATCCAAACATGACAATAGAACAATCACCAGTCTCTACATTAATCAGGAAACACCTATTGAACAATCCTGTCTCGAAATTCATCCTGCCATGACAATAAAACAATCACCAGTCTCTACATTAAACAAGAAACACCTATTGAACAATCCTGTCTCGAAATTCATCCAAACATGACAATAGAACAATCACCAGTCTCTACATTAAACAAGAAATACCTATTGAATAATCCTGTCTCGAAATTCATCCAAACATGACAATAGAACAATCACCAGTCTCTACATTAATCAGGAAACACCTATTGAACAATCCTGTCTCGAAATTCATCCAAACATGACAATAGAACAATCACCAGTCTCTACATTAAACAAGAAATACCTATTGAATAATCCTGTCTCGAAATTCATCCAAACATGACAATAGAACAATCACCAGTCTGTACATTAAACAAGAAATACCTATTGAACAATCCTGTCTCGAAATTCATCCAAACATGACAATAGAACA
The DNA here is from genome assembly GCA_963457665.1 of Thysanoteuthis rhombus. NCBI lineage: Eukaryota > Metazoa > Mollusca > Cephalopoda > Oegopsida > Thysanoteuthidae > Thysanoteuthis > Thysanoteuthis major. The sequence goes on along the minus strand of OY735224.1, from coordinate 41,277,826 downwards.
ATCACCAGTCTCTACATTAATCAGGAAACACCTATTGAACAATCCTGTCTCGAAATTCATCCTGCCATGACAATAGAACAATCACCAGTCACTACATTAAACAAGAAATACCTATTGAATAATCCTGTCTCGAAATTCATCCAAACATGACAATAGAACAATCACCAGTCTCTACATTAATCAGGAAACACCTATTGAACAATCCTGTCTCGAAATTCATCCAAACATGACAATAGAACAATCACCAGTCTCTACATTAAACAAGAAATACCTATTGAATAATCCTGTCTCAAAATTCATCCAAACATGACAATAGAACAATCACCAGTCTCTACATTAAACAAGAAACACCTATTGAACAATCCTGTCTCGAAATTCATCCAAACATGACAATAGAACAATCACCAGTCTCTACATTAATCAGGAAACACCTATTGAACAATCCTGTCTCGAAGTTCATCCAAACATGACAATAGAACAATCACCAGTCTCTACATTAAACAAGAAACACCTATTGAACAATCCTGTCTCGAAATTCATCCTGCCATGACAATAAAACAATCACCAGTCTCTACATTAAACAAGAAATACCTATTGAACAATCCTGTCTCGAAATTCATCCAAACATGACAATAGAACAATCACCAGTCTCTACATTAATCAGGAAACACCTATTGAACAATCCTGTCTCGAAATTCATCCAAACATGACAATAGAACAATCACCAGTCTCTACATTAAACAAGAAACACCTATTGAACAATCCTGTCTCGAAATTCATCCTGCCATGACCATAGAACAATCACCAGTCTCTACATTAATCAAGAAACACCTATTGAACAATCCTGTCTCGAAATTCATCCAAACATGACAATAGAACAATCACCAGTCTCTACATTAATCAGTTAACACCTATTGAACAATCCTGTCTCGAAATTCATCCTGCCATGTCAATAAAACAATCACCAGTCTCTACATTAAACAAGAAACACCTATTGAACAATCCTGTCTCGAAATTCATCCAAACATGACAATAGAACAATCACCAGTCTCTACATTAATCAGGAAACACCTATTGAACAATCCTGTCTCGAATTCATCCAAACATGACAATAGAACAATCACCAGTCTCTACATTAAACAATAAACACCTATTGAACAATCCTGTCTCGAAATTCATCCAAACATGACAATAGAACAATCACCAGTCTCTACATTAAACAAGAAATACCTATTGAACAATCCTGTCTCGAAATTCATCCTGCCATGACAATAGAACAATCACCAGTCTCTACATTAATCAAGAAACACCTATTGAACAATCCTGTCTCGAAATTCATCCTGCCATGACAACAGAACAATCACCAGTCTTTACATTAATCAGGAAACACCTATTAAACAATCCTGTCTCGAAATTCATCCAAACATGACAATAGAACAATCACCAGTCTCTACATTAAACAAGAAACACCCATTGAACAATCCTGTCTTGAAATTCATCCAAACATGACAATAGAACAATTACCAGTCTCTACATTACACAAGAAATACCTATTGAACAATCCTGTCTCGAAATTCATCCAAACATGACAATAAAACAATCACCAGTCTCTACATTAATCAGGAAACACCTATTGAACAATCCTGTCTTGAAATTCATTCAAACATGACAATAGAACAATCACCAGTCTCTACATTAAACAAGAAACACCCATTGAACAATCCTGTCTTGAAATTCATCCAAACATGACAATAGAACAATCACCAGTCTCTACATTAAACAAGAAACACCCATTGAACAATCCTGTCTTGAAATACATCCAAACATGACAATAGAACAATCACCAGTCTCTACATTAAACAAGAAACACCTATTGAACAATCCTGTCGCGAAATTCATCCAAACATGACAATAGAACAATCACCAGTCTCTACATTAAACAAGAAACACCTATTGAACAATCCTGTCTCGAAATTCATCCAAACATGACAATAGAACAATCACCAGTCTCTACATTAATCAGTTAACACCTATTGAACAATCCTGTCTCGAAATTCATCCTGCCATGACAATAGAACAATCACCAGTCTCTACATTAATCAGGAAACACTTATTGAACAATCTTGTCTCGAAATTCATCCTGCCATGACAACAGAACAATCACCAGTCTCTACATCAGACAAGAAACACCTATTGAACAATCCTGTCTCGAAATTCATCCAAACATGACAATAGAACAATCACCAGTCTCTACATTAAACAAGAAACACCTATTGAACAATCCTGTCTCGAAATTCATCCAAACATGACAATAAAACAATCACCAGTCTCTACATTAAACAAGAAACACCTATTGAACAATCCTGTCGCGAAATTCATCCTGCCATGACAATAGAACAATCACCAGTCTCTACATTAATCAGGAAACACCTATTGAACAATCCTGTCTCGAAATTCATCCAAACATGACAATAGAACAATCACCAGTCTCTACATTAAACAAGAAACACCTATTGAACAATCCTGTCTCGAAATTCATCCAAACATGACAATAGAACAATCACCAGTCTCTACATTAAACAAGAAACACCTATTGAACAATCCTGTCTCGAAATTCATCCAAACATGACAATAGAACAATCACCAGTCTCTACATTAAACAAGAAATACCTATTGAACAATCCTGTCTCGAAATTCATCCAAACTTGACAATAGAACAATCACCAGTCTCTACATTAATCAGGAAACACCTATTGAACAATCCTGTCTCGAAATTCATCCAAACATGACAATAGAACAATCACCAGTCTCTACATTAAACAAGAAACACCTATTGAACAATCCTGTCTCGAAATTCATCCAAACATGACAATAGAACAATCACCAGTCTCTACATTAAACAAGAAACACCTATTGAACAATCCTGTCTCGAAATTCATCCAAACATGACAATAGAACAATCACCCGTCTCTACATTAAACAAGAAATACCTATTGAACAATCCTGTCTCAAAATTCATCCAAACATGACAATAGAACAATCACCAGTCTCTACATTAATCAGGAAACACTTATTGAATAATCCTGTCTCGAAATTCATCCAAACATGACAATAGAACAATCACCAGTCTCTACATTAATCAGTTAACACCTATTGAAAAATCCTGTCTCGAAATTCATCCTGCCATGACAATAGAACAATCACCAGTCTCTACATTAATCAGGAAACACTTATTGAACAATCTTGTCTCGAAATTCATCCTGCCATGACAACAGAACAATCACCAGTCTCTACATTAAACAAGAAACACCTATTGAACAATCCTGTCTCGAAATTCATCCAAACATGACAATAGAACAATCACCAGTCTCTACATTAAACAAGAAACACCTATTGAACAATCCTGTCTCGAAATTCATCCTGCCATGACAATAAAACAATCACCAGTCTCTACATTAAACAAGAAACACCTATTGAACAATCCTGTCTCGAAATTCATCCAAACATGACAATAGAACAATCACCAGTCTCTACATTAAACAAGAAATACCTATTGAACAATCCTGTCTCGAAATTCATCCAAACATGACAATAGAACAATCACCAGTCTCTACATTAATCAGGAAACACCTATTGAACAATCCTGTCTCGAAATTCATCCAAACATGACAATAGAACAATCACCAGTCTCTACATTAAACAAGAAACACCTATTGAACAATCCTGTCTCGAAATTCATCCAAACATGACAATAGAACAATCACCAGTCTCTACATTAAACAAGAAACACCTATTGAACAATCCTGTCTCGAAATTCATCCAAACATGACAATAGAACAATCACCCGTCTCTACATTAAACAAGAAATACCTATTGAACAATCCTGTCTCGAAATTCATCCAAACATGACAATAGAACAATCACCAGTCTTTACATTAATCAGGAAACACCTATTGAACAATCCTGTCTCGAAATTCATCCTGCCATGACAATAGAACAATCACCAGTCTCTACATTAAACAAGAAACACCTATTGAACAATCCTGTCTCGAAATTCATCCAAACATGACAATAGAACAATCACCAGTCTCTACATTAAACAAGAAACACCTATTGAACAATCCTGTCTCGAAATTCATCCAAACATGACAATAGAACAATCACCAGTCTCTACATTAAACAAGAAATACCTATTGAACAATCCTGTCTCGAAATTCATCCTGCCATGACAATAGAACAATCACCAGTCTCTACATTAATCAGGAAACACCTATTGAACAATCCTGTCTTGAAATACATCCAAACATGACAATAGAACAATCACCAGTCTCTACATTAAACAAGAAACACCTATTGAACAATCCTGTCTCGAAATTCATCCAAACATGACAATAGAACAATCACCAGTCTCTACATTAAACAAGAAACACCTATTGAACAATCCTGTCTCGAAATTCATCCTGCCATGACAATAAAACAATCACCAGTCTGTACATTAATCAGGAAACACCTATTGAACAATCGTGTCTCGAAATTCATCATGCCATGACAATAGAACAATCACCAGTCTCTACATTAAACAAGAAACACCTATTGAACAATCCTGTCTCGAAATTCATCCTGCCATGACAATAGAACAATCACCAGTCTCTACATTAAACAAGAAACACCTATTGAACAATCCTGTCTCGAAATTCATCCAAACATGACAATAGAACAATCACCAGTCTCTACATTAAACAAGAAACACCTATTGAACAATCCTGTCTCGAAATTCATCCAAACATGACAATAGAACAATCACCAGTCTCTACATTAAACAAGAAATACCTATTGAACAATCCTGTCTCGAAATTCATCCAAACATGACAATAGAACAATCACCAGTCTCTACATTATTCAGGAAACACCTATTGAACAATCCTGTCTCCAAATTCATCCTGCCATGACAATAAAACAATCACCAGTCTCTACATTAAACAAGAAACACCTATTGAACAATCCTGTCGCGAAATTCATCCTGCCATGACAATAGAACAATCACCAGTCTCTACATTAATCAGGAAACACCTATTGAACAATCCTGTCTCGAAATTCATCCAAACATGACAATAGAACAATCACCAGTCTCTACATTAAACAAGAAATACCTATTGAACAATCCTGTCTCGAAATTCATCCTGCCATGACAATAGAACAATCACCAGTCTCTACATTAAACAAGAAACACCTATTGAACAATCCTGTCTCGAAATTCATCCAAACATGACAATAGAACAATCACCAGTCTCTACATTAAACAAGAAATACCTATTGAACAATCCTGTCTCGAAATTCATCCAAACATGACAATAGAACAATCACCAGTCTCTACATTAATCAGGAAACACCTATTGAACAATCCTGTCTCGAAATTCATCCAAACATGACAATAGAACAATCACCAGTCTCTACATTAAACAAGAAATACCTATTGAACAATCCTGTCTCGAAATTCATCCAAACATGACAATAGAACAATCACCAGTCTCTACATTAATCAGGAAACACCTATTGAACAATCCTGTCTCGAAATTCATCCTGCCATGACAATAAAACAATCACCAGTCTCTACATTAAACAAGAAACACCTATTGAACAATCCTGTCGCGAAATTCATCCTGCCATGACAATAGAACAATCACCAGTCTCTACATTAATCAGGAAACACCTATTGAACAATCCTGTCTCGAAATTCATCCAAACATGACAATAGAACAATCACCAGTCTCTACATTAAACAAGAAATACCTATTGAACAATCCTGTCTCGAAATTCATCCTGCCATGACAATAGAACAATCACCAGTCTCTACATTAAACAAGAAACACCTATTGAACAATCCTGTCTCGAAATTCATCCAAACATGACAATAGAACAATCACCAGTCTCTACATTAAACAAGAAATACCTATTGAACAATCCTGTCTCGAAATTCATCCAAACATGACAATAGAACAATCACCAGTCTCTACATTAATCAGGAAACACCTATTGAACAATCCTGTCTCGAAATTCATCCAAACATGACAATAGAACAATCACCAGTCTCTACATTAATCAGTTAACACCTATTGAACAATCCTGTCTCGAAATTCATCCTGCCATGACAATAAAACAATCACCAGTCTCTACATTAAACAAGAAACACCTATTGAACAATCCTGTCTCGAAATTCATCCAAACATGACAATAGAACAATCACCAGTCTGTACATTAAACAAGAAATACCTATTGAACAATCCTGTCTCGAAATTCATCCAAACATGACAATAGAACAATCACCAGTCTCTACATTAATCAGGAAACACCTATTGAACAATCCTGTCTCGAAATTCATCCAAACATGACAATAGAACAATCACCAGTCTCTACATTAATCAGTTAACACCTATTGAACAATCCTGTCTCGAAATTCATCCAAACATGACAATAGAACAATCACCAGTCTCTACATTAATCAGTTAACACCTATTGAACAATCCTGTCTCGAAATTCATCCTGCCATGACAATAAAACAATCAACAGTCTCTACATTAAACAAGAAACACCTATTGAACAATCCTGTCGCGAAATTCATCCTGCCATGACAATAGAACAATCACCAGTCTCTACATTAATCAGGAAACACCTATTGAACAATCCTGTCTCGAAATTCATCCAAACATGACAATAGAACAATCACCAGTCTGTACATTAAACAAGAAACACCTATTGAACAATCCTGTCTCGAAATTCATCCAAACATGACAATAGAACAATCACCAGTCTCTACATTTAACAAGAAACACCTATTGAACAATCCTGTCTTGAAATTCATCCAAACATGACAATAGAACAATCACCAGTCTCTACATTAAACAAGAAATACCTATTGAACAATCCTGTCTCGAAATTCATCCAAACATGACAATAGAACAATCACCAGTCTCTACATTAATCAGGAAACACCTATTGAACAATCCTGTCTCGAAATTCCTCTAAACATGGCAATAGAACAATCACCAGTCTCTACATTAAACAAGAAACACCTATTGAACAATCCTGTCTCGAAATTCATCCAAACATGACAATAGAACAATTACCAGTCTCTACATTACACAAGAAACATGACAATAGAACAATCACCAGTCTCTACATTAAACAAGAAATACCTATTGAATAATCCTGTCTCGAAATTCATCCTGCCATGACCATAGAACAATCACCAGTCTCTACATTAATTAAGAAACACCTATTGAACAATCCTGTCTCGAAATTCATCCAAACATGACAATAGAACAATCACCAGTCTCTACATTAATCAGTTAACACCTATTGAACAATCCTGTCTCGAAATTCATCCAAACATGACAATAAAACAATCACCAGTCTCTACATTAAACAAGAAACACCTATTGAACAATCCTGTCACGAAATTCATCCTGCCATGACAATAGAACAATCACCAGTCTCTACATTAATCAGGAAACACCTATTGAACAATCCTGTCTCGAAATTCATCCAAACATGACAATAGAACAATCACCAGTCTCTACATTAAACAAGAAATACCTATTGAACAATCCTGTCTCGAAATTCATCCTGCCATGACAATAGAACAATCACCAGTCTCTACATTAATCAAGAAACACCTATTGAACAATCCTGTCTCGAAATTCATCCAAACATGACAATAGAACAATCACCAGTCTCTACATTAAACAAGAAACACCCATTGAACAATCCTGTCTTGAAATTCATCCAAACATGACAATAGAACAATCACCAGTCTCTACATTAAACAAGAAACACCCATTGAACAATCCTGTCTTGAAATACATCCAAACATGACAATATAACAATCACCAGTCTCTACATTAAACAAGAAACACCTATTGAACAATCCTGTCTCGAAATTCATCCAAACATGACAATAGAACAATCACCAGTCTCTACATTAAACAAGAAACACCTATTGAACAATCCTGTCTCGAAATTCATCTTGCCATGACAATAGAACAATCACCAGTCTCTACATTAAACAAGAAACACCTATTGAACAATCCTGTCTCGAAATTCATCCAAACATGACAATAGAACAATCACCAGTCTCTACATTAAACAAGAAATACCTATTGAACAATCCTGTCTCGAAATTCATCATGCCATGACAATAGAACAATCACCAGTCTCTACATTAAACAAGAAACACCTATTGAACAATCCTGTCTCGAAATTCATCCAAACATGACAATAGAACAATCACCAGTCTCTACATTAATCAGTTAACACCTATTGAACAATCCTGTCTCGAAATTCATCCTGCCATGACAATAGAACAATCACCAGTCTCTACATTAAACAAGAAACACCTATTGAACAATCCTGTCTCGAAATTCATCCAAACATGACAATAGAACAATCACCAGTCTCTACATTAAACAAGAAATACCTATTGAACAATCCTGTCTCGAAATTCATCCAAACATGACAATAGAACAATCACCAGTCTCTACATTAATCAGGAAACACCTATTGAACAATCCTGTCTCGAAGTTCATCCAAACATGACAATAGAACAATCACCAGTCTCTACATTAAACAAGAAACACCTATTGAACAATCCTGTCTCGAAATTCATCCAAACATGACAATAGAACAATCACCAGTCTCTACATTAATCAGTTAACACCTATTGAACAATCCTGTCTCGAAATTCATCCTGCCATGACAATAAAACAATCACCAGTCTCTACATTAAACAAGAAACACCTATTGAACAATCCTGTCGCGAAATTCATCCTGCCATGACAATAGAACAATCACCAGTCTCTACATTAATCAGGAAACACCTATTGAACAATCCTGTCTCGAAATTCATCCTGCCATGACAATAGAACAATCACCAGTCTCTACATTAATCAAGAAACACCTATTGAACAATCCTGTCTCGAAATTCATCCAAACATGACAATAGAACAATCACCAGTCTCTACATTAAACAAGAAAAGCCTATTGAACAATCCTGTCTCGAAATTCATCCAAACATGACAATAGAACAATCACCAGTCTTTACATCAAACAAGAAATACCTATTGAACAATCCTGTCTCGAAATTCATCCAAACATGACAATAGAACAATCACCAGTCTCTACATTAATCAGGAAACACCTATTGAACAATCCTGTCTCGAAATTCATCCAAACATGACAATAGAACAATCACCAGTCTCTACATTAATCAGGAAACACCTATTGAACAATCCTGTCTCGAAATTCATCCTGCCATGACAATCGAACAATCACCAGTCTCTACATTAAACAAGAAACACCTATTGAACAATCCTGTCTCGAAATTCATCCAAACATGACAATAGAACAATCACCAGTCTCTACATTAAACAAGAAATACCTATTGAATAATCCTGTCTCGAAATTCATCCTGCCATGACCATAGAACAATCACCAGTCACTACATTAATCAAGAAACACCTATTGAACAATCCTGTCTCGAAATTCATCCAAACATGACAATAGAACAATCACCAGTCTCTACATTAATCAGGAAACACCTATTGAACAATCCTGTCTCGAAATTCATCCTGCCATGACAATAAAACAATCACCAGTCTCTACATTAAACAAGAAACACCTATTGAACAATCCTGTCGCGAAATTCATCCAAACATGACAATAGAACAATCACCAGTCTCTACATTAATCAGGAAACACCTATTGAACAATCCTGTCTCGAAATTCATCCAAACATGACAATAGAACAATCACCAGTCTCTACATTAAACAAGAAACACCTTTTGAACAATCCTGTCTCGAAATTCATCCAAACATGACAATAGAACAATCACCAGTCTCTACATTAAACAAGAAATACCTATTGAACAATCCTGTCTCGAAATTCATCCTGCCATGACAATAGAACAATCACCAGTCTCTACATTAATCAAGAAACACCTATTGAACAATCCTGTCTCGAAATTCATCCTGCCATGACAATAAAACAATCACCAGTCTCTACATTAATCAGGAAACACCTATTGAACAATCCTGTCTTGAAATCCATCCAAACATGACAATAGAACAATCACCAGTCTCTACATTAAACAAGAAACACCCATTGAACAATCCTGTCTTGAAATTCATCCAAACATGACAATAGAACAATCACCAGTCTCTACATTAAACAAGAAATACCTATTGAACAATCCTGTCTCGAAATTCATCCTGCCATGACGATAGAACAATCACCAGTCTCTACATTAAACAAGAAACACCTATTGAACAATCCTGTCTCGAAATTCATCCAAACATGACAATAAAACAATCACCAGTCTCTACATTAATCAGGAAACACTTATTGAACAATCCTGTCTTGAAATTCATCCAAACATGACAATAGAACAATCACCAGTCTCTACATTAAACAAGAAACACCCATTGAACAATCCTGTCTTGAAATTCATCCAAACATGACAATAGAACAATCACCAGTCTCTACATTAAACAAGAAACACCCATTGAACAATCCTGTCTTGAAATTCATCCAAACATGACAATAGAACAATCACCAGTCTCTACATTAAACAAGAAATACCTATTGAACAATCCTGTCTCGAAATTCATCCAAACATGACAATAGAACAATCACCAGTCTCTACATTAAACAAGAAACACCTATTGAACAATCCTGTCTCGAAATTCATCCAAACATGACAATAGAACAATCACCAGTCTCTACATTAATCAAGAAACACCTATTGAACAATCCTGTCTCGAAATTCATCCAAACATGACAATAGAACAATCACCAGTCTCTACATTAATCAGGAAACACTTATTGAACAATCCTGTCTCGAAATTCATCCTGCCATGACAACAGAACAATCACCAGTCTCTACATTAAACAAGAAACACCTATTGAACAATCCTGTCTCGAAATTCATCCTGCCATGACAATAGAACAATCACCAGTCTCTACATTAATCAGGAAACACCTATTGAACAATCCTGTCTCGAAATTCATCCAAACATGACAATAGAACAATCACCAGTCACTACATTAATCAGGAAACACCTATTGAACAATCCTGTCTCGAAATTCATCCTGCCATGACAATAGAACAATCACCAGTCTCTACATTAAACAAGAAATACCTATTGAACAATCCTGTCTCGAAATTCATCCAAACATGACAATAGAACAATCACCAGTCTCTACATTAATCAAGAAACACCTATTGAACAATCCTGTCTCGAAATTCATCCAAACATGACAATAAAACAATCACCAGTCTCTACATTAATCAGGAAACACCTATTGAACAATCCTGTCTTGAAATTCATCCAAACATGACAATAGAACAATCACCAGTCTCTACATTAGACAAGAAACACCCATTGAACAATCCTGTCTTGAAATTCATCCAAACATGACAATAGAACAATCACCAGTCTCTACATTAAACAAGAAATACCTATTGAACAATCCTGTCTCGAAATTCATCCAAACATGACAATAGAACAATCACCAGTCTCTACATTAATCAAGAAACACCTATTGAACAATCCTGTCTCGAAATTCATCCAAACATGACAATAGAACAATCACCAGTCTCTACATTAATCAGGAAACACCTATTGAACAATCCTGTCTTGAAATTCATCCAAACATGACAATAGAACAATCACCAGTCTCTACATTAAACAAGAAACACCCATTGAACAATCCTGTCTTGAAATTCATCTAAACATGACAATAGAACAATCACCAGTCTCTACATTAAACAAGAAACACCCATTGAACAATCCTGTCTTGAAATACATCCTGCCATGACAATAGAACAATCACCAGTTTCTACATTAATCAGGAAACACTTATTGAACAATCCTGTCTCGAAATTCATCCTGCCATGACAACAGAACAATCACCAGTCTCTACATTAAACAAGAAACACCTATTGAACAATCCTGTCTCGAAATTCATCCTGCCATGACAATAGAACAATCACCAGTCTCTACATTAAACAATAAAACACCTATTGAACAATCCTGTCTCGAAATTCATCCTGCCATGACAATAGAACAATCACCAGTCTCTACATTAAACAAGAAACATCTATTGAACATTCCCGTCTCAAATTCATCCAAACATGACAATAGAACAATCACCAGTCTCTACATTAAACAAGAAACACCTATTGAACAATCCTGTCTCGAAATTCATCCAAACATGACAATAGAACAATCACCAGTCTCTACATTAATCAGGAAACACTTATTGAACAATCCTGTCTCGAAATTCATCCAAACATGACAATAGAACAATCACCAGTCTCTACATTAAACAATAAAACACCTATTGAACAATCCTGTCTCGAAATTCATCCTGCCATGACAATAGAACAATCACCAGTCTCTACATTACACAAGAAACACCTATTGAACAATCCTGTCTCGAAATTCATCCAAACATGACAATAGAACAATCACCAGTCTCTACATTAAACAAGAAACACCTATTGAACAATCCTGTCTCGAAATTCATCCAAACATGACAATAGAACAATCACCAGTCTCTACATTAATCAGGAAACACCTATTGAACAATCCTGTCTCGTAATTCATCCTGCCATGACAATAGAACAATCACCAGTCTCTACATTAAACAAGAAACACCTATTGAACAATCCTGTCTCGAAATTCATCCAAACATGACAATAGAACAATCACCAGTCTCTACATTAAACAAGAAACACCTATTGAACAATCCTGTCTCGTAATTCATCCAAACATGACAATAGAACAATCACCAGTCACTACATTAATCAGGAAACACCTATTGAACAATCCTGTCTCGAAATTCATCCAAACATGACAATAGAACAATCACCAGTCTCTACATTAAACAAGAAATACCTATTGAACAATCCTGTCTCGAAATTCATCCAAACATGACAATAGAACAATCACCAGTCTCTACATTAATCAAGAAACACCTATTGAACAATCCTGTCTCGAAATTCATCCTGCCATGACAATAGAACAATCACCAGTCTCTACATTAATCAGGAAACACTTATTGAACAATCCTGTCTCGAAATTCATCCAGCCATGACAATAGAACAATCACCAGTCTCTACATTAAACAAGAAACACCTATTGAACAATCCTGTCTCGAAATTCATCCAAACATGACAATAGAACAATCACCAGTCTCTACATTAAACAAGAAACACCTATTGAACAATCCTGTCTCGAAATTCATCCAAACATGACAATAGAACAATCACCAGTCTCTACATTAAACAAGAAACACCTATTGAACAATCCTGTCTCGAAATTCATCCAAACATGACAATAGAACAATCACCAGTCTCTACATTAAACAAGAAACACCTATTGAACAATCCTGTCTCGAAATTCATCCTGCCATGACAATAAAACAATCACCAGTCTGTACATTAATCAGGAAACACCTATTGAACAATCGTGTCTCGAAATTCATCATGCCATGACAATAGAACAATCACCAGTCTCTACATTAAACAAGAAACACCTATTGAACAATCCTGTCTCGAAATTCATCCTGCCATGACAATAGAACAATCACCAGTCTCTACATTAAACAAGAAACACCTATTGAACAATCCTGTCTCGAAATTCATCCAAACATGACAATAGAACAATCACCAGTCTCTACATTAAACAAGAAACACCTATTGAACAATCCTGTCTCGAAATTCATCCAAACATGACAATAGAACAATCACCAGTCTCTACATTAAACAAGAAACACCTATTGAACAATCCTGTCTCGAAATTCATCCTGCCATGACAATAAAACAATCACCAGTCTCTACATTAAACAAGAAACACTTATTGAACAATCCTGTCTCGAAATTCATCCTGCCATGACAATAGAACAATCACCGGTCACTATGGTCATCAAACTTCAATTTAACGATCCCACCTCTATGTCCATCCCACCAGGGCAATGGAACAATACTTTATCACATAAATGGTTTAAAATGGAAATAAAATTTAGTTGTATTGAATAAAAATAAAATATTCATCATGAACCAAGGCTTTTTGAACAAATACGGCATAAAATCAAAATATTCAGGGCTAATTTATATTCTTAGAGTTGACATTTTGGATAATTTCATAACTTAGAACATTCAAAATTGATTAAGGAAGGCAACTGAGTGGGATTTTATTAAGGGGACAATTGAGTAATGTATATTATTTAATTTGTCTAACTTGTTATTTATTGTCATTGAACAACCATAATCATCAAAGATGGTGAAGGATTCCATCTTTTTTATATTTGCATGTGTTTGTGTGTTTTTTTCTGTGTTTGTCTGTTCCAACGTCCTGGCCATACTTCTCTAGCTACAGATTTGAAAATTAGCACCAGTACTCCACTAGACCTCTTCTGTTCCATGGGCAGCTTTTGCTCCGACTGTTATCATTTTTTCTCGCTAAATGTTCATCCCATCTCTACTATTGATGATTAATTATTAGTATATCGTTCAATCTAGTCCTTCACACAGGCTATTTTTAAAAAGTTGATTTTTTCGTTATTTTTAGAGCTGAAATGTTGAGTTTCTTTAATTTTTTTTAAGCTTGAACTCTGTGCATCATGATTCATAGGGCGCTTAAAATTCAAACTAACTGAAATTTTTAGCTCTGACAATGACAAAAATATCTAATTTGAAAAATGCTTCGTTGCGCAGCCACACACACACACATACATATATACATTCAAATGTAACTCTAATTTTCATCTGAAAATAAGCAGAGCTCTTTAAAACAAATTATGTATACATTTTGTTGACACTCTTTACTCACATACATACGCATATATATACACACAAACATATGAGTTGTATATATCAGAGCTAATATATTACAATCACAGACTCCACAGCTCACTGGTCAAAATGTAAACAACAATGAACCCTACTTCACTAAAACTGCCTGAGGAAGTTGTAAACCATCTAATCACAGAAAGTTACTTGAAAATAGGCAACCAAGTACTTCAACAAAGTATAAAAATACCTATGGAAATTGACACTGCATCTTTTGTGGCGAATCTATATTTACATAAATACGAATGCAAATTCATGTCATCATTAATTTGAAAATGAAGTGCCCCTATACTTTTAGTTAGTAATTAAATATGGAACCTTTCTTTTAGATAGATATCAAAAACGTCTCTTCCGACGATGTTTCCAAATAAAAGGCCCTGATCGGTATCATCTCGCAAGCCTCCCAGCCGATCCAGACAGAACTGTTCTTCCATCGTGACCTATCTCTGTAATAACTTTGCCCATTTCACTTCACCGATGTGAAGGCATCTCATATACGCACAGCTACACTGCTGCTCAACCGTGTCCCCATCACGTGTTCCAAACGCATATACACCTACAACTCTCATGAGTGAAATGACAATGCTTTTTGCTATACGATGGTCACGATGATCTGTCTCCTAATTCTCCTTACTCCGGGAAGCACGCATGGACACAACTCAGTGTGTTCTCTGTCTTTCATGGTATTTCTGTTGTGTGTCAACCAGTGTCAGAGAATAGCCTCCAAAATTGCACTTGCAACTTAGCAGTTTGACATAACACTGAACCTTGTCTCCTTATTCATTCCTCGGTATGCCCCAAGCCACATGGATTCAAAAGCAATTCAGACGCCTCTACTCCGACTCCAATGCCTGTACAATCAATGACAACGAAGCTCCCACCTTCCGCTATCACTTCTCTCCTCTTTACGTAATCGGTCGTATTAATGTTATTACATGTATTTCATTTTCATTCATTATTTATTATACTTTTACTATATCAAATATATGTTTGGTTTGTCCATCCAAATACTTGTATGTGTCTTTTTACTTTGTTTCATTTCTGCGCTCACGTTCACACTTGACGTGTATTACCTTCATACGTCTCCTGTTTCTTCAACGTGTATTTTAAGGTAAGAATTAGATTCGATACCCTTCTTTTGACTAAGTTCGTGACCCTGACGTGATGGAAAAAAATCATGCTTAAAAATTTTTAATTCAACTCTCAATATCAGGAACTTTCTCTCCATCACTCATTTCAACGCAAGATCAGATTCTTCATCAAAAACGTGCGATCATCCCACAACGGACATATTTCTACGAATTCAGCTTTGATGCTTTGACCAATAATATATTTCTGGTGGACACTAGAACAACTACCATGGTAGACGCCTTCTCTGCGCTCATTCGCTCACACACGCTTGTATGAACACTACTTGTAATTAGCACACCTTGTGCCAAGCACCGACACACATTTGCCTGAGCAAACTTTTCTTACATATATGCAATACTACTCCATGTGCCGTCTACATCAACAGTAATATTCACACAATTATCCTTTTTTTGCAATAATTTGCTACCGTTTTGCTCATGAAAACTTTTGATACAGATACACGAACTTTTTTGAACAATTTGCAAACACGAAAAATTTTCTACACTTCATCTGAAGAACAGAAAAATTTTGTATTATTTCCGGAACTTAAGTTAACATTTTGTTCATCAACTTTATTTGGCTTTTACAGCCAAAACATTCCTTGTGATTGATTTTTATGAAATTTTTGTTCAGGATTTTTACCATCGCATTGCTGGAATCTTCTTTGATGTCTATTAACCTTCCTTCGCCAGTTTATGTCTTACGTTAGCTGATTTTAACTCTTTTTGGCAGCCTTCCGGACCACTAAGGGGCAACTCTACATTCATTAGTATTTGGATGGACAAATAAAATGATCATTTAATGCAGGAACCGTAATGACAAATAATGAATGAAAATGAAACATACATATGATAACAGTAATACGATCAAAAGGTATTTGAAGAGATAGAGAAAAATAGAGTAGCTGTCTAGCAGTGCGTATGTGAGATGCCTCAACATCGGTGAACTGAAATGGGCGAAGTTAGTACAGAGATCGTTCACGGTGGAAAAATGGTTAGGATGGGATCGGCTGGAAGGTCGGCGAAATGATACAGATCTTAGGGAGAACGAAAGAGAGAGGAAGAGTTGGCGGGAACAAGTGCTGGGGCCAAGAGAGGTGCCGGCACCAATTAGCGTTTGACCATACATATTATTATAGAGGCAAATGTAACAGAAATAAAAATGAGAATTTTATTTCCAATTTCCTGAGTTTATCTTACAAATTACAAACTAAAATTCATGTACCTAAAATTATGTGTTAAAAAGTTATAAGATAACATGTTAAAATAACACTGATTAAATTCAAAATTGCTAGTATGACAAATAGTCATAATTAGTATCACACTATATGTAAAAATAGACTAAAAGGATTCACTGAAAGAATAGAAAATCAAGGCAATGTTGATGGTTTCTATTCCAGTTTATTGGGTATCAATTGTTAGCATTGCAATGAATTTATGTGGTTTATATATTCAGTTTCTTTTTTTGTTGTATAGAGATAAAATAGAAAGCATGATTTTAGATGGTACCTGATACAAAATAAACGTTGAAGTGACATGCTTACGATAGATGAACGGTAAAATAAATGCTAAGAAATTCAGAAATGTTTTGAACAAAAAATATTTAATAATACATTTTTAATATTTTCCTATTTCACTTTAACTTTCGAAAACAATAGGAGACTTGCGAGTGTGTAGAAAACTAAACGAAAAAAATATCTGCATATCTTTTGACCTGGCGACAATAACAATCTAAACTATCTCTATTGAATCTTTCCGGTAAACGAATTCAGAATTATCTTTTCTTTTCTTTTTCCAAAGTAAGTATAACTCTCAATCCAAATATATCCATAACTCTTTTTCACTGGGATCAACGATGAGATCAGAAGCTAAGCTTCCCGGCCATTGTTAGTGAGTTTGATCCTCATCAGATCTCCCACTATAGATAATACAAATTCATGGACACTTTCACTCAGGAGTAAAATTTTGCTGATAAAAATATCAACCATCTGAAACTATGGACTCTTGAACTGGAACAAATTCACTACTATTTCCTCTTGAAATTATCTCATTAAGCTGGAGGAATAAAAGGTCAATTGACCATTCAGCTGTTTTTAGCTTGGCTCAGACGTTCAGATACTCTGATCCCTCAAAAGCGATATTTAAAGTTATCAATACTAATTTTTACCAACTGCCACATTGTGGAAGTGTCGAACTACCGTAGCTAATAAAGATGGCGAAGGGTTCTATCCTTTTTTTTTTTTATACGAGCGTGTGTTTATGTTTTAATGCGTGTGCTCGTTTATGTGTTTGTGTATTCCATTGCTTCCAGCCACACCGGGTTCGTTTTGTTTTTGTTGTTGTGGTTGTTTTTTGTTTTATTTTTTGTTTGTGTTTCGTTTTTGTTTTTTGTTTTTTTGAAAAAAAAATTCTTGATTATTTGGGAGCTTTGCTTTGACAGGTTTATTAATAACAACTAGGTTTTATGGAATCTAGATGTTTCAAGACTTTACTCTTCTTTAGATGTTTTCCAGTGGAAAACGCCTGTGGTGTCATGAATAGAATTTACTCTGACCATAAATTCTTCGATGGAATTTTTTTTCATAACTTCAAAATTTTGACACTACGGTTATTCATCTTTTCAATATTGGTTTTATATATTTTAGAAGATAATTATTGCAACTAAGCATTCCTTTTTTTCAACCCTAAAAGTGTAAGGAAAATATCAATTTTTTTTTCAGGTCTATAGCATCAATGTATAAAGGATTTTGTGAAGTCTTAAAACAAAGGCTAAAATACATAATATTGCATTTTTAGCTCTTCCCACCTGCTCAGAAACTACGAATTCCCTCTTATCAAAACTACTCAACTTCGTTTTCTACAATCTTATTAACAACGTTTCTATTTCTACCTTCTCACATCTCTCCCTTTTATCAAACTTTATCTTCTACCCCCTCTCTTTCTACTCCTTCAGTAATCTATCAAACAATCTTTTCTCCCCTCTTTCTACCCCTTTATTAAACTACCTATCACAAATTTACAGTAATATATATATATATATATATATATATATATATATATATATATATATATATATATATATATATATATATATATATATGTATATATATATACATGTGTGTGTCTGTGTCTGTGTCTGTGTATGTATGTATGTATGTATATATATATATATATATATATATATATATATATATATATATATATATATATATATATATATATATATATTCTAATAGAATAAGTTGTGTGTTTCATTTATTCAATACATAGTAAAAAAAAAAAAGTAATAAATTTTGAAGAAAAAACTTCGTCTGTTCTGCTAAATCGAATCTTTCAGAATTTTTTTTTTTCAAATTTGTAATTTAGAATAAGAAAAAATTGATTTAATCTTTAAATCCCATTAATTCTAACCCCATGCATATTTTTGGTCCAGAGAGACACTAATTCTGAATTATGCATATATTAAGAGGCTTAATACCGACCCCTGGGATGTATTGAGTGTAGGGTGTCTAATTTGAATTCCATTCATAATCTATACCTTTTCAACCCAATCTATCTCGAGATCATCTTTTCTGAACCTGATCCTGAGCCATCCCTCGATGTTTGTTGAAGCAAAAGACTGAACCTGTATGCACTTAGGTCCAAATTAAGTTGATTCAGTATCAAAATAATTAAGTATCAATGATCAGATTTAGATTGCAGAAAAAATAAATGCACAAATATATATTTTTATTCCTCGATTTATTCTATTAGATGAAGTATTATTTATCATTATTTACATTTTTTTAATACTATTTACCTCCATCTCGATTCTTGTTACATTAAATAATGCGTTCCTAGTGATAATCGAAATCACAAACCTGTATACCGAGGGGTGGCTTGCCTTGCAACCAACCGCTACTGGTATCAGTAACAAGTGCTTACACTTGAACTCGGGATATCCAGATATCCTCTGCACCATGTTTCTTATTAACTGATTCTTCAATGTTGATAATCTTATTTATATAATTATTTTGTTAGATGAAGTATTGTAAATCATCAGCAATCTTTTGCTACTATTTATCCTCATCTCTATTTTATATATATATATATATATATATATATATATATATATATATATATATATATATATATATATATTTGCTCTTTATCGCAACTAACCTTAGTCGGCAATGAGTTGATTAATTATCATCGCAGATAAAGAATGAAGTCTGAGTGAGAATTGAATACATAACACTATGATGGAGGATGGCTCAGGTAAAACCTGATGGATCTGGCAACTGGGTACTGTGGGTTATCTGTGGCAAGCCCAACCAATTCCTTTTAGTGCGATGGGTAGGTGCTGCCCCGGGGCGTACTGCTCTCCCAAGACTACGTTAAGTTATTCTTTGAGGCCATGGGACAAATCTTAAGCCGCAGTATCGCTTCGGTGCAAAGATACCAAAGAGTGTACTATGAACAGATACTAAACTCTGATCTTGGAATCAGTGCCGCAAAAGGCACATTCTGCTCAGCAGTAGCTCTTTAGCGTCGTTCGTTGGGTGTTAATTTCAAGCGTTAGTTTATTTTCTTTAAAAAAAAATACGTCATATATTTCTATGTTAAGATGGTATTATTCATGGTTAACTTTTTCCTCCCGACTGAAAAAAATCAAAATTTAAACAAATCATGAGGAAACATTTCGACTTCACTTTCTCTGTTGAAAAGAGTATTATTTTCAACTACATAAATAAGTCCTCTCAAAAAATCAAATTAATTTTAATTCGAACTTGAAAAACTTTTTGAAAATTTAGTTGATATATGAATAAGTGTACGTAAAGAATATTTCACTGAGTTTTTACAGATTTCGTTAAAATAAAACAAATCAGGGGTGTCTAATTCGTTTCAGCGTGAATGATGGAATAATGGAAAAAATCAAAATAGCCAGCCGTTAATTTTTCCGTTATTTCTCTCGCCATCTTCACTTGAAATCAGCCCTTTTCTTCTTACCTTCTTTCCTTCCTTCATATCTGTCCATCTTCATTAGCTTCTTTCTTCTTTCCTATCTTTCTCTCTTTTTCTGACAGCATGCATTATCCCTCTTCCTTTCTTTCTCTCTCAATCTTCAGTTAAACTGTAGTCATGACGCCAGCGTCCCTCTTTATCCCCCTCTCCCACCTCAATTTGTTTCATACTGATTTCTCTTCCTATCCTCTTCTATTCCTGTTGTAACAAAATCCATAAGTTGTCTGTTTCAATCTCTCTTAATCTGCGTGACAAACCATTTACTATGAGTTCAGTAGAAGTAATACTTTCGGCTATTAATACGTAGATATTTATGCTGGATAAATGAAAGTTGAACTGAAACACCAGACAAAAAATAATACAACGCGAACAGTGGTCAATGCAAGTTTTTTGGGTTTTTTTACATTTGTTTTTTTCCATAAAACATTACAATTATCTTTTTAAACTGTAATACCAAGAGGGTAGCTGGAGATTTGAGGTTCCGTGGGCTTAGCTCCTTGTGGGGCCAGCCCATCTAACATTGAAAGCGTCAGTTCTCAACCTGGTGGCCGCTGAGTGTCTACAAAGATATTACGTGTGCAAATTTTTCAAAAGCTTTAGGTCCATGGGTTTGTTGAGTAGGCAGACATTTCGAAAATCTAGCTAGAGATTCAAAAACCTAGGCTTGACTCTTAGAGAGTCTCCATTAACATTCAGTGAGATTTGTAATGGTACAATATTGATATAAATGCAGTACTGAACTATTCATAAAGATTTTTACGCCCTCGCCCACATTGATTTGAAAATTCCTCTGTGCAGGCTTAAATGAAACACATGCGTGTAATATCAGCGAACATTAGAATATAATATATGGATTCAAATAAACTCCATATATAAAGTCAATATAAAAACATTAAATTAAAAAAATTACACTGTATATGATTTGTAAATTAATAGAAAATTAATACTTTCAGAAACCTAGTCAACATACGCTTTGTTTTAGGCTGCTTTTCAGCAAAATCTTCTACTTCCATGCTATACATTTTTTCCAGGCAATCCTGAAGCAAGGGAGTATTATTATCGCCACTTGTAGATATCCTTACTAATTTATATTGAGCAACAGATTGATCGCTGAGAGATTTTGACAGATTATTTCCTATTCTTCCTCGTCTGCCAGTCCTGAAATAGATCACCGGTAAATTGATGAGGTTTTGTAAATCCGTTGAAACAGCAATTCTTAAACAGAGCATAACAAACCTCGTATCAGACTTTGTTTTCAAAGCGGACTTACGCAAGAATTCAAATAAAACCAACAATTTTTGGAATTGGTCTCCTCCAGGATTGTGTGCGTAAATATGGCAATGTTCCAAGTTTGGAGAAAATATTGTTGTCTCGAAACAAGAAACGAAAGTTCAATGAGGCGTCCACTACAAAGTTTAAATGCCAATTATTGACTGATCGTGTATACAAACTTTTCACAAAAATCATCACCAACCGAATCACAAAAAAACTTGATGAATACCAACCACGAGAGCAAGCTGGCTTTAGAAAAAGCTGCTCAATCATGGACCACCTGCATTCGATAAATCAACTAAAAGAAAAAGCAGCAGAATATAATCTACCACTCGACGTAGCATTTATTGACTTCAAAAAGGCGTTCTGCTCAGTAGAAATCCCTAAGGTCATGGAGGCCATCACTCGACAAGGTGTGGATCCAGTATATGTCAAAGTGCTGAAACATATGTACAATCACAGCAGCTCCTTTATCAGGCTACATAGAGACTCGGACC
This sequence comes from Thysanoteuthis rhombus, assembly GCA_963457665.1. Taxonomy (NCBI): domain Eukaryota; kingdom Metazoa; phylum Mollusca; class Cephalopoda; order Oegopsida; family Thysanoteuthidae; genus Thysanoteuthis; species Thysanoteuthis major. The sequence goes on along the minus strand of OY735224.1, from coordinate 41,255,014 downwards.
TCTTCAAGCTCCAGAAAGGAGTAAGGTGATGCCAGCTCACCCAAACTCTTCATAGTATGCCTCGAGATGATCTTCAGAAGACTAGACTGGAAGAGTACAGGAATGAGAAAAGATGCGGAGTTTCTGAGCAACCTCCGATGTGCAGACGACATCGTCCTTCTAGCAGAGAACCTGCACGACCTCCAACTAATGGTAGATGAACTAAACGAAGAGAGCAAAAAAAGTCGGCCTACACATGAACTTCAGCAAGACAAATATCATGTGCAACAACCACATCAGAGATAAAAACACTACATCTACCAAGGACAACAAATCTCCATGAGACTCTCAAAAGAAGAAGAAATCAAGCAAAGAATCGCACTAGGGTGGCAAGCTTTTAGCAAGCTCAACCTTCAAAAATAAGAAGATCCCATTAATCCTAAAAAGAAGGGTGTGTAACCAAGGCATCCTCTCAATAGTCACTTATGGAGCTGAAACGTGGAACCTAACTAAGAGACAGAACTGCAAATTGAGAACTATGCAACGTGCACATGGAAAAATTATGATGGAGAGACCACAAGACAGCACAGTACATCCGGGAAAAGACAAGTCAGGGACATCATAGAATCCATCAAAAATCTCAAATGGCAGTGGGCCAGCCCGTTGCACGAATGGCGGACAACCAATGGACATCGTGACTCACGACATGGATCTCCCGAGATCACATGCAGAACTGAGGCCGGCAGAATATTAAATGCAGAGACGAGCTAGACAAATTCAGAAAGTATTGGCTCCGCGACGCCCATGATAGAGAAGTGTGGCGAATCCTGGGGAAGGTCTGTCCAACGACGGATGTTGAATGACTGATGATGATGATGATGATGATGATGATGGTGGTGGTGGTGGTGGTGGTGGTGATGATGATGATAATGATGATTAATTGAGCAAGTGACCCTGAGTGGGAGATTTTTTGTGGGTAGAGGGGGTAAAGAACATCTGATCAGGAAACTTTCTATAAAGTTTGAAGTAAATTTGACTCAAAACAGCTGTGCAAATCGGTTTTAAAGCATAAAGTAAGAAGTATTTTATCAAGGGACACCTTTCTACTAAGTTTCAGGTAAAACTTGGTTAATGATTAAATTAAATAATCAAACAAAACGAAATAGTTACTATAACAAGAGGTCACAACCCAAGTACAAATCTTATTACTTTAAATATGATCACTGAATAAATGTGTTTTCATTCAAAATTTATGGCAGGAAATATGTCTCAAGACAGCACAATATATCAAGGAACAAAATGGAATCTGAGACATCTTTTTGTCGTATAACTTTTTCTCAATCCGAAAAATTCTCAATTTTATTCTTCCTCTATGGAATTCACTCAAGTGTCATTTTTCAACATCTTTAGTGATTAACTGATAAAAGCAAATATTTTAGTAAAAGTAAAACGGACTTCAACTATCAAAAATTCTCAATATTAGCTTTTAGAGATTGAGCATTATTTTCCGCTGAACCTACAGTCTTGCGAAAGGCTTGACCAGGCTGTTTGGTCCCATTGAGAGATTAAATCTTTTTCCAAATTTTACCAATTTTTCGGTAACATTGGTTTCAATGCACCATTTTGACGATTAGTAAGTCATGTACACATAAGTGGAATCAATCTTTTTGTATTATTTAGTAGCATTTTGTTGTATTGAGCAAGATTATTCTAAAAAAATAATTCAAATTAAAGTCACTCAGTAATAGTTGTCTTTTGCAGTGGTCGAAGCAGAAATGCCAAGAATTGTGTAGCATTAATTGAATCGGAACCACTTCAATTTTGAGTGGCATATAAAATATTCTCTTCGCCAAATGATGACAATGAAGAAAGTTGCCACCATTATTTCAAAAATATTTCATAGGAACATAACCACTGTTTGTAGTGTGTTGTTTTCGAATGATCTTCAGATATTTGAAAGCCGCCTTGAAAAGTTCTCTTTTATTAATTCACTCTCTTAAAGCCCGTCCCACCAACCATTAAGCTCGAAGTCAATTTCCTTGTTATATCCACGTTATATTTCCTTAGTCGCAAACCAATCTTCAACGAATCTACATGATATCGGGGCAGGAGGCTGTACCAATATATATATATATATATATATATATATATATATATATGTGTGTGTGTGTGTGTGTGTGTGTGTGTGTATATATATATATATATATGTGTGTGTGTGTGTGTGTGTGTATAAATAGTAGATTATGGATTCGCTACACAAACTAGCTCATGTTTCTGCCCTCTTTGGGCCTCATCAGGCGATAATGTATGTTCATATGTATATGTGTATATGTGTATATAATAATATAAGGGATATATATATATATATATATATATATATATATATATATATATATATATATATATATATATATATATATATATGCACATGCACCCAAAGTAAGTAATCGAAATAATTCGGTGGCATAGAAATAAATGCTTTGGAATGATGATTTCTCAGTGAAGTCAAGAGGTAAATAAAAAGTAAGGAAAAAGTCACAATAGTTGGAGATTATTTTATATTCGATAACTTGAATATTTGAAAAAAGGTTTTGTGTTCATAGTTGTAGTGCTCAGTTCACAGAAAAGATATCTCTTAATGACTTGGATATTTAGTTTTTTACCATTGTTCCACGTTCTTAGTCATATTTTTCAGTTCACATTATACATTTCTCTTGGCCGATCTCAAAGAGACCAGTCAAGAGAAATTAACTATGAATACAAAACCTTGCACTAAATACCCAAGTTATTAAATATTTGAAGTATATATGTATATATATATATATATATATATATATATATATATATATATATATATATATATATATATATAAACAGAGAAAGTTTACACTTAAGCCCATAATATCAACTGATGAAATTTGCATAAATCACATTAACAGATATTGGGAAATAAGTGTTGCATAGCCATATATATATATATATATATATATATATATATATATATATATATATATATATATCAGTGGTGACTTATTCATCAACGTTACTTTGGCCATCTCTCAGAAGGTAGACACTTTAGATCTCACGGGCGTGGGACTGTCCACGAAGATATCAATCAGGGTCCGTTAGCTTGTGGTAGGCAGTAAGCAGGCCATTCAAAAGCTTGGTTCTTTGGAGAAAATTATCTGATAAAGGGTGTTCAGTAAAGGCTGGGAACCGATTTTAAAGACTTACCATAGATTCCAAGCACCTCAGTTTAATCTTGTTTTTTACATCGAAACAGAGATATATTTCTATAAAAACAGTGATGTGAAAACCATTTCAGATTTTTAAGATTATTTTTCCAACAGTTCTGTCCGTTTGCATTTGTTTATTCATTTTTTTGGCTGCTTAGTATAGGCTCTCGTACGAAGGCATTAATTTTGTTCATATGAAATTATTATGATACGTTACTTCATTCAAATCAACATTTTCAGTTATCAAGTTGAAACAGAATTATATATATATTATTTGAAATTTCAATTTTTCTTCATAGTCCTCTTCTATTGGATTGGTTAGTTTAGGCCCAAATAGTACTAGTAGTAGTAGTAGTAGTAAGTAGACATTTGTTAGCCAAAATCTAGTTTTTTAGAAGGATAATCAAACTGTATGTGGTTTGAAAACTTGATACTTGACAATCGTGGTTTAACAAAAACAGGAAATCAGCTACATATCAACTAGCCGCGTGGGCAAAATAATTAGGACAAAATAATCTTAAAATAATCGTAGTACCCACCTTTTCCAGCAAAAGAAAATCATACATATACGGAGTTATCTGCCCTTGGTAGGGATCTACTTGCTATCCCCTACATCTCTGTAGAAATGGTAAATTCTTTATAGCTTCCTCTTTGGTGTCACACAGAACTACCAATAAAATAACTGATCGTTATCTTTACCGTATTTAAACTGTGGTGGTAAATCTCTCTCTCTGTCTCTCTGTCTCTCTGTCTCTCTCTCTCTCTCTGTGTTCCGACGGCTTCAAGGTAAGCTCATCTCTTCTCTCTCTCTTAGGATAGTTAATATAGTTTTTACACACACTTTCTTTTTACATACGCATTATCACATATTCATCTCAAGAACACATCCTATCTAAGTTAAACAATAATGTAGTTAGGTTGGACCTCTAAAGATAACTTCATAGTGGCTACAACTAGGATGTCAAAACTGACGGACATTCTATAGAGTCTGTCTTGCATTTACTTGGTGACATTCTTTTTCCTTCATCCTTCCTATCTCTCCATTCTCATCCTGGTGGATCTCTCCACATATCTGTGTCGGCAGGAACTCCAGTCCTCATTTATTTTGATTGACTCATGACTTGAAACTTAGCACTATTAGTAACCTATTCGTTTGTTCTTATTTCTGCATTTTGTTAACAATCCAACTAACTGTGTACTAACCTTGCTTTTGTGCTTAAGCAGTGAACATGTTACTTACCAGGATTTATCTCCTTAAATCAATTCTGGTAATTAATATTTCAGGGAGGTAATATAATTTGCAGTCCTAAATAATGAACAACCAAAAAAGAATATGATCGTAAAAAATGAAAGTATCTGGCTCTAAACAATTAATACAGTGGAAAGAAAAATTTATACGGAGCAACTAATGAAAAACCAGACAATAGATAATTATATATTGATGCATCTAAATATAGTTATACAATCTACAACTACAAAATGCATTTTTACAAAGTACATACAATAATTTTACATTCTTATAAAATACTTCTGACATTTGAAAGAGAAAGACACAAGCTTAGTATCAAAATAGAGTATATTTGTGTGGAATTTAAATTTGAATTAAAGAAAAATGGGGCACCTGCAGGATATATTCAGTTCTTGGGCCTTCACCTTCCCATCGGACTGTTTAGCTCAATTCTTAACAGGTACGCTACCTAATCAGTCACAGATTTGATTCCTGCAGCACCCCCATTTTTCTTCAATTATTGAACAAATCGTCAAGGCCGAGTGACTCATTCTCTGTGTAACAGCGGTGGTTGTTTCAAATAATGTATCAAAATTAAATTTATCTACGATTTTTTTCACGGGGTAGTTAACCAGTAAAATACAAAAAAAAATAAAAATGTTTTGCATGGTTCTTTAAAAGTCTGTCAAAAATCTTCAGGAGTTTTTTCCTCGAATACAGTCTAAGATTTGTGCTCTTAGAATCCATACCTTACAACTGTATATATGTAGGCCTTATGCAATGTTGCTCCTTCAGGATGTGCTCATCAGATAAGGAAATCAGCATAGAGAATATGATAGAACTGACTAGTACGTTCTATGAATTCAGGTTTGTCAATTGCTGCTTCTTGCAATAAGAGCTAACACTTAAGAAGAAAGAATATACACATGAACGGAAATAAATCTATGAGAGTTAGAAAACGAAGGATAAAAGAAAGAAAATGAAGATTAGAAAATTTGAGAATTGAGAAAAAAACAACCGAATGCACGTAAACAAACAGGCTCAGAAAGAATGATGCTTTGAGTGAACAAGAAATGAAATAAGTAACAATGAACATGACAGGAAGTTCAAAAAAAGACTATTTATAAGTATTTGAACAAACAATGTTATTCGTATGCCTAATTTCAATGATTAGTAACAAAGCTTTATGCAGGAAGAATCAAATTTTATTGCATTGTTATTTCAAAGAATTGCTTTATTAGTGAGATTAAATGGCCTTAAACTATGATAATACTATATCGAAAAATGCAATCATAAACTTGAAAGAAAGGTTGAACTTGTTTAAATACTTATGATCACTACTACATAGAGAGAGTGTGTGTGTGCACGCAATATACATACATATGCGATGTTCACGTCGCACCAATACCGATGGATACCCATGAATCATTCTCCCCTTCCCCCCATGAATGACAACCCTGATTACAAAACAGGTAGTGGAGCCCCATTAAGGTGGTTCTTGGTGTGCTGATCTAGTTGAGAGCTAATTAAATTATTAGGCAACACTTCCAAATAGCAATGTTAGTTAGCCTCTTCAATCTCATTGATTGATCCAGAACAAAATTTTACCAGGATAGGAAAAATATTTGGCATGATTCATTTAACAAATCAATTCTACAGAAAAATAACAATTTCCAGAAGTCTAGCATTCAGAATCATATATTTATATTGTGGTCGTGTGTATTATTGGCATATAAAAATGAATCTGTTCATGATTTGCACTAGAGAAAACTTTATTTACTTTACTTACATTCCGAATCAGCTGATGTCTCATAGCACAAAAAGAGAAAAAAAAGACTAATAATCATTTAATGTAAAAGTATTCATTGTAAAACAAGTCGATCTCAATCCGGCGCTTTCGTAGACACGCTAACAGACTAATCTGCAAACTTTGTTTACTTGTTCAGCGAAACGAAAATATAAAAACGATTTGGCCCTGATTAACTAGCATCACTTTCATGATTGATTTTCTCTAGTCAATGTAAAGTAAACATCATTTAACCAAGTGTCTATATCGGGTGGAGAAAGGAAAGAAAGCTAGAAATACAAAACTTTTCAGTTGCCGAGTAATTTGTTTATGTACAATAAAGAGATCCTATAAATGTTGAGCCGGATTTACTCTGAAAAGAAGTTTAATTTTGGTCGCTTTCCTTCACCGTCTGGAATCAGGTCCATTTACTCATACCGAAAACAGCCTACTATTTTTGCTACATCGACAATGCCCTAATCCTATACCCAAACATACCAATCAAGACAACCTAGTAGCTTAACTAAGCCCTCTATCAAATTCGCCCTAGAAAAGTGAATCTGATAGCAAAATACGTTTCTTTGACATCCTACTAAACAGATCCAACAACACCATCAAACGTTGCATTTTTCTGCAAAGGGAGACCACATGCACTTTTACTCCCACCTCACTCCAAAGATGAAATCATGACCACCACCAACCTGAGCAAGCTGAAAGTACACATCATCAACAACATCGGAGCAATCATCTAAGATTTGGTTTGCAAACCACAGCGCAACCCCCCACCAGCTGCAGCTGGCGTTTATGCAATACAGTACCAGGACATCGAAAAGACGTCAAGACCTCTCAAGAAATTATTCATTTCATACGAGCACAAAAGAGCCCTAAAATTGAATGAAAAAATAAACGCTCTGGTCGAACATAGAAACACGCACAAACATGACTCCAACTTTCACAAAGCCTATATCAGAAATATGCACAACTATTCAACACATAGATGTATTGAAGCAGCCCTTATATCCCAATGCAATATGATAAACTAGAGGTGCGGAATTTTCAGATTCCAAGCCTTTCAGATGGATTGATTTTAAACAGAAGCACATTAAAACAACACACTACAGCATTGGCATACTGGTTAAGACAGAACAAACCCTTTCGGAAACAGTATGAGTACACACATGCCCCCCTTCGGAAAACGCCAGCATATAGACACACAGACTCAGCCTCACCCACAATCAACTAAGAAGATTGAGACAACTCATCCACTTCCACACCAACCCTGTATTTGTCAACACCTGACCATTGAATTCCAGACACCACAGCCCCATTTTCGGAGAAAGAGAAAAAACACAACCACAAAAACATAATGATCGAACGTGTGTTCATATAAAATACATATCTGCATACATACGTATATAACTAGATAGATGAAAATTAGATATTCGCAGTCATACAACATTAGGACACTCAGGAAAGAGTGACTAAACTTAGCCAGCAATATCTGAGGGACAAATATCTAGGAGATTAATATATTAGGTGAATCCAAAGGTTTTCATTGTTCTTTTCATAAAATCTTTTTCTCGTATTGATGTTTCATATGAAATCATAGCATTATCATCCAGTCATCAATGTACTTCCTTTTGCCTCTTATCTGCTTACAACTTCTTTCAGATTAATTGTATGTTCAATATTGAACAAAATATCCCAGTGTGATTAAACAATAATTGCTGGATGAAGTGAAACCATCGATAGTCTGAAAAAAGGTAACAAGTCTATGAACAAGGTAAATGCAGTGGGTTAAAGAACTTCTTATCACAGTTTCCAAATTGATTAATGTCACATTCTCAAATTGAGCACAGGTGTTGCCATGCTGACATGATCTTCTCACCCCACAAAAAAAGGATTTTTCTTCAAATGTGTCATTTAAAAGACGTAATTGCTCACTGTAGCATTTTGTAGGTGCAGTTTGACCAAGTTCCAGCAATCTGAAATGATTAATTAGTTTGAAAGTAACTGAACACAGAGGATTTCCCCAAGAAGTTTCGATTTAAACTGATGTGTTTAAAGACCCCTGGTTCCCGCCACATTTTTCTTGGATTTTGATTTCGCATTGAATCCATTTTTCGTGGCTAACGATTAACTTCGAATAATGATTTCTTTTTTGTCAATCTAGAAGAGGAAGACAAATGTTGAAACATTAACTAGCGTTCCTTTCTGTAACATGCGGAGCCCACTTTCTAAGTAATTGCAGTCCCATACCAATTGACACCTATGTATCATCCATTTTACTTTTACTATTGAAAGCTTTTCAGAATATCTACAATGACTATTAAGGTAACAGAACATGCATTTCCCAACTGATATTCGATCATATATAACAAAGGACCCCTCTAACTTAGATCCCACATCACTTTGATTATCACCAAGGATAGCCTCGAACTCATAGCCCACTATCGGAATACGCCTAAATAATTTCTAATACTACACCTCTATTACCAAATCCCACTGCATATGTGGAATACTATTAATACACCTCTAGTTCTACTCCACCATCGATATCCATCTTGTAAGGTTATGCTAGCGTGTATGCACCTATAGGCAATTTAACATATATCTGTATATTCAACAACTATCACCAACTACCTCAAAACTTGACCATGGCCTAGATTCCCAATAACCATGACAACCAGTTCTTAAGAATATCAAATACTTTTGATTAAAACAAACAATAAAATACCCTTTTCAGCTGCTACCACTTTCAACAAGAAATCCAATCAAACCACCATGTATTCTTTCACATACAGATCACAGTCACCACTATGGCCTCCATATGCTAAATTTGTTTTCGATAGAAACCTAACATCTTGACAACTAAAAAGTACACACATGGTACTGAAGATGGGAAACCTTCCCCAAAATGTATAGCATAGTAATTGATTTGTCAATTAATTGATTAACAAATAAAGTCTCCATACTTTTACTCATGAGTCTGTCCCATTTAAGTTCATGCTCCCACTTCACAATCAACCGAAGAGGAAATAAACAACTTCTACGTTGACTTGAATTCCATTCTCTGACAAATTAAAAAATATTTCCACATCATTATGTTACGTCGAGTTGAACAAGGTTCTGTGAAATGTGTCAGCAGGTACAGATATAAAATACAAAACAAGAGGGGTGAAGATCTTCTGAAGTTTGCAACAGCAAACGGGTTCGAAATCATGAACACCTATAAAAAGAAAACCAATATAAAGTGGATTTTGAGGAGCCCCAATCACCAAGACAGAATGCAGGGAAATGTTCAACACTAAACTGCAACCACTTACCGTTCAAAAAGAACTCATCTGATCATTCAAACTGGAGCTGAAGAATAGATGCTAACTCTTAATCGAACCAACGATTTCAGCAACAATATAACAACCAAAACCTCATGAAAAAAACGCAGGAACAAGCTCCCCACGACAACAATAGAGAAGATAGAGGCAACAAAGAAAATAAAAGAAACGAAGAGAAGACGAAAGAAGATACATGTCAGCAGTCATTAAAATCATTCTCGAAAAAAGTAAGGGATTAAAAACCATCGGAAAATCTCGCAGTACAGGAAAAAGGCTAATAACGAGTGTGCTCGAAGCAAATGGAAAAGTGACAACGAGTATGGACCGAATTGTCAAACGTGTCCCAGGAACTTTACAAACCTATATCCCACCAAACAAAGGACGCAAAAAATGAATAGTAAACACGAGCCGAAAGTAATCAATTCGAGGATTTCCCTAGAAGTAACTCTACAGGAAGTGAAACAAGCCATCAAGCAAACAGAGAAAGGAAAGGCCCTAGAACCCGATAACATCACCAACGACTTTACTTAAAAAAGCTGGAAAGTCATCGCTCGAAAGCTAGCCATTCTATTTAACTTATGTCTCAAACAAAGTAAAGTCCCAGAAGAGTGGAATACCGCAATCATGCAAAAAAGGAAACCCAAAAGGACAACTACACGCCAATGAGCCTACTCAACTGCATCTACAAACTCATTATCAAAGTGATCACAATCAGAATCACCTAAACACTTGATGAAAACCAACCACGAGAACAAGCTGGCTTCAGAAAAAGCAACTCAACCATTGACCCTCTCTATTCAATAAACCAACAAAAGGAAAAGCAGCGGAATATAGAATGACACTAGCTATAGCATTTGTTGACTTGAAACTTCGATTCAGTTGAAATCCCCTAAGCTATTGACGCAGTAATACAACAGAGTGTAGACCCCGTACATGTCGGTGTACTGAATCATATCTACCGACTCAGCTGTCCCTTCCCCAGGCTACTTAAAGACTATTTCAACTGTAAAAAAAGGAGTGAGACAAGGTGACACAAGTTCACCCAAACTCTTCACAACCTACCTTGAGATGATCTTCTGAAACTTAAAATAGGAACACACATCGTCGTCTTTGCTAAGAACCTTCATGATCTCCAAATGATATTAGACGAACTAAATGAAGCAAGCAAGAAAGTTGGCCTCCCTATGAACTGCAGCAAAACAAATGTCATGTACAACAAATATGTTGAGGAAATAGGTACAGCGATCGAAATCGAAAATGCAGAACTAGAGAAAATAGACTACTACATCGACCTGGAACAGCGAGTTTCAATGAAGTCATCAAAAGAAGAAGAAAATCTCACTAGTCCTAAAATGAAGGGTATGCAACCAATGTATCCTACAGATAGTCACCTATGGAGGTGAAGCATGGAACCTAACCAAAAGATTGACCCTCAAACTAGGAACCATGCAACATGCATGAGAGAATCACGCGCAACTGCACATGGAGAGATCATATGACAGTGGTTTATAAGAGAAAAGACTGCTGTCTGAGACATCATAGAAACAGCGAAAAACTCAAATGGCAATGATCTGGACATCTTGCAAGAATGTCAGACAACCGCTGGACATTATGACTCACAATATTGATCCCCAGAGATCAGGTGCGAGGCTGTGGCCGACAGAAAGTAAGATGACGTGACGAGTTAGATAAATTCAGAAAGTTCTGGCTCTTCGATGCCTATGATAAATCTTGGAGAAGGTCCATGTCCAATGACGGACGCTAACAGCCTGATGATGATCAAATGTATGTACATGCACGTAATACATGCCAGTATTGGGTATTCAGTTAAGGCAAATTCATTTTCGTAACCCATACTCCAGTTACTGTAGATCCAAATTGCAAGCAGTAATTTCATTCATTTACTTAAAACTATGAAAAGAATTATAACTAAATGAGTTCTGAAATGGATTTCAAGCAGTGATTGATAATTCATTTTTCATCAAAGACATAAATTTTTTTCATTTAAAGATTTTTGTATAGTGGGGGCCGAACGATTTTTTTCATCTGGAATTTTGGTCTTACGATGCTGAGAAATTCGACATTTTTCCGGGACATTGACTCAGTACCTCATTGGGGACTTGAAGCTACATTTGGTTTGGTTACCTCCTGGCCCACTCTCCCTAAACATTTTCCCTTGTTACGGCCCTATCTATGTCTTATTTCATATAGAAATCTTATTAGTCTTATTTTGTGTATATGCTCATTATGATACATAGAAACTACACGTTAAATCGCCGATTATGTTCATTGTTAAGTCAAAGTTGCTTTGATTTTGTTTCATTATAATATAAATAATTTCTAGAAACTTGCTGTTCCAAAGTGATTTATACATTATCTCAGAAAGGAATTGAATATTATTATGTATGTTCTAACAATAAATCCAAATATAAATTTAACTTGAAAAGTAAATAGTGAAAGTGCACCCCGACATGAAAAAAAAAAAGGTTGGGGACACTTGATATAAAGGAATGCATGTCTCGTGTAGGAGCCTTGTATAGAACTGAAGTACATCGTACAACTATAAAACTACTACTTCCACGACCAATACAGAGCAGTAAATTTGAGATCTACGTGACCCAATGAGCAAACATGTAAGAATAGAATAAGATTGAGAGCATTAACTTCGGGTAATTACGAGCGAATTTTATTTTATTTCATTACAATAGATTTGATTATTAAATGCCAGGCGAAACAATCAAACAAACGATCGTTTCGGGGCGGAAGAGCATCTTTATTCCCAGTCAAAGAAGAAATAATATGATTTATTTTAATTTCATAATTCATTTCAAATAGAGAATTTTTTATCGTATTATGTAAGGGGAAAAATAGGATTGCAGGAAATGTATGAATGCACCAAAAAGTTAATTAAAACAGTAGAGCCCCAAAAACAATAAATCTATTTTAAATCAAAGAAGAAACAATGTGAAGTTGAGCAAAAAATAGCCGTATTGCTGAATTCAAACCGAAGTAGACACTTAATCGCTAATCATGTTTCAAAACCCGTGTAAGCAAAAATAAACAAATTAAACTCTTTGGATAAAAGATATATCAAAAATAATTCAGACTGTTCAACAAAAAAATTGATAAATTTCACCGCTTATCTACTCTTCTTACTACCGTCCATTAGGGGTGTCAGCTACTATATGTGAGCCAAATAATTATCTTATATCTATAGAACACATAAAATCTGTTATGTTCGGATTTATGTACTTGAACAAGCGCAAATTCTATATATATTTGTGTGGGTATGTATATGCGTGTTGATCAACCTATCCTTATTTGTACGTAAAACGATCCATTTGTTCATATTTACGTATCCGTCGAAGTCTATTCATAGAAAATTATCAGTCACAGTCTGTTCATTTTTGAAGGTCCATATATTTATACTTACACACCAATGCAACTATGCATTAAAATGATGAATAAAATCGTTATGACCACTGGCAATTGGTAAGCGTGACAGTTACTATCTCGTAACAACTGATCATATTAGGATCTGATTAGCAGATGAGCTGTGGCTGAGTACTCATCTTAATGAGTTGAATGCTGCAGTTATGGGGAAAAAGAAAGGCCAAATTATGATGGGGAAGAGAATAGATCGGAGAATTTCCGAATCGTCAGAATATTTTTCACATTAGGAAGAAGTCATTATATCAAATTGGTTTTACTTAGCATCTTCATCTTCGAAATGTTTCTTCATTGTTATTCAAAAATGATTTAACTTGTATCCTTTTAAAGAACATTTCATCATCAAAATCTGTCATCTGTGTGGAAATTTGTGCTTTAGTTTCTCAAGCATTAAGGAGCATGAACAAATCGTCTAATCGTGTTTGTATGTCTTATATATTATTTGTCTATGTATATATATATATATATATATATATATATATGTATATATATATATATATATATATATATATATATATATATATATATATATATATATATGTATATATATGTATGTTTGTGTGTTATTATTATTATTATTATTATTATTATTATTATTATTATTATTATTATTATTATTATTATTATTATTGGACATGATATATCTGACAATATGCATTAAGTTGACCATAAAGAAAAACAGGTGTATTGAAATTAGATTAATTTTAATAACATGTTTCGCCTTTCGGCTTAATCAATGTGGCAAGTTCAAATGAAACAATATTGAAATAATCGCTCATTTCCAGTAACAATATCTTACGATATCATAACGCCTGAACGGCAAAATCTGAGTATTTTAAAATTATGAAGAAACCACAATGTACAAATGCATTCACATAATCGGAGAATTAGAATTAAGGAGCATGAACAAAGGTTATAGAGGATTTTCAGGGTTCATGTTTTTGTGCTATTATAATATGATAAACATCCAACTGCATCCAAAAGTTTTAGGGGAGGGGTCAATAAGAGAATTCGAGGTTGTTAAACCTGTGTCAAATTGATTATGATTTTATTTGCTGGTTGATATTTTATGTTGTTTCAGAATTAATTTGGATATGGCCCATTTTGCAGTTTCTCCGCTATCGTAAAATACTTGAGGTTTACCCCTTGCGCGTTCATTTCAATATTATCTAATATTGTTTGAAATTGCCAAAGCTTAAAATAAATTTAATTTAAACACAACTATTTTTCCATATTTCCAACCTAATAGATATATTGTTCACTCACACATACGCACACACGCACACACACAGATATTTATATATATATATATATATATATATATATATATATATATATATTGAGTATGCGACAGACTAGGGAGTAAAGTGTATGGAAGAAAGGTTTATTTATCTGTAAATGTTCTCATTAATGTTCTAGACATGTTTCGGGAGGTATTCCCATCTTCTGTAGTGTGTGCTATGCGCGTATGGGTTGTTTGCTTTTCAGCTTGTATTTGATCACGTATCCTGATTACAAGGAAATGATGCAGATCTGTTATCAAGTCATAGTCTAAACTAATGTACTGAAATCTTATTTTAATTTTTTAAACATTTTTTGTTGTACCTACTGAAGAAAATATTATCATACGCTGTACGAAGATCAAGATCTGGAATTCTTTGTTCAACAGAGAAAACGGTTGGAAACATCTGCAACCTATGTTACAAGCGTTACTTGCTAACGAAGTAAATCATTTTGTGCCGTTTTGTTACTTTTTTTTTTTGCTGCCGTTTTAACTTCATTAGCAAGTCCCTCTCTCCACAGACAGATTGTACACCTTGAGAAGGACGTAAAATGGATCAGCCAGGCAACAGTAAACAACAATAAAATCTTGTTCATTCAAATTAGATCGATTTTTAAAATTTCGATCAAGAAAAAAGCACAAGAGAGTTTTCTTTTAATCAATGGAACTTTTAATCGAGAGCGAGCTTATAACAGTTGTCTGCATACATGTTTTGAAAATCTTTTTTAAAAAGCTCCAAAATAAAATTGTCAGTTCAGAAATTTACAGACGTCTGGATATCATGACTAGACATGTTTATGGCTGTATGAAATAAAATATTACTTGCAGACAAATTAGAGAAAAATTATGTGATTTATTTTCGCAAAATTGAATTATTAACCGGAAACTGATCCAGAAATAAGTGTATTGAAAAACGGAAGTACATCTGTCTTGTCACGCAAGTGCAATTAATTATCTTTGTTTCTGTATTGAATGACGTCTTGTAAGATAAAACTAATGTGTGCGCCTAGCCTGAATCTATTACATCACACATTTCGCAGAAAACGCCCTGATAAATCGCATTTGAGAAAAAAATCTATAAAATCATCAGCCCAGAGGAAAATCATTGCGGCTTTAATAATTGTATAATTGTACATTCTGTGTTTGTACTAAATATCAGGTGGTTGTCGCGAGAGATCGTGAGACAAGTCTCAAATCAATAGCACCTTCTCGCAGATTCAGCACTGACGTGATCTGTACAGTCTTAATCCTTCCTCAAATCCTGACTCGACTAAAAATTGTCTTTTATAGTTTTGGCACAGTTCGAAGTGTGACAGTTATTATGGCTACAGGTAACCTTCAGATTACACAGATTCTACACTTCCTGGAATATGTCCATGTATTTTTCATACTTTTCGCCTCTGTTCATCTTCTCCCTCTGGTCCACTGGCACAGTCAAATCTACAATCTGGCAGATATTCTTCTCTCGCCAGATTACGCCTTCTGGCTTTAATGATAAGGGGAGTCTTGAAATCAAAATCTCAGAGCAGAGGATGTAACGGCTGGCTGAAACCCTTAGAAATGAAGAAATTGTTAATCTTTTTTATTTGTAACTGATTGGACATTTTGTCTGTGTCTGAATTTTCTTTTATTCCAATTTTTTCCGAATTCTTTTTCTTTTCTTCCTCTCCGTTGTTTGTCTGTTCATTTATACTTTACCATTTCTAGTTTTGCACTTTGCTACTCCATTAAGTCTTATCAAATTTCGTCTTGATGTGTGAGATTTATTGTCGAAATCCAGTGCACGTTAGAGTTGACTTTATTCCTACCCCCACCCGGAAGAAATACAAGAACAACTAATACTCACTAAATCACTGTTTGTCTATCAGTTCACGTAAAACCAAACAACTACATAAAATTAACATTTTCCTATCGTTAGTTGAAATCATGACTGGGAGATAGCTCTCTTACAAACTGACAAGTCTTATATACTCACGAATTCATTTGCTAATTATACAATACAAGGAACTTTTTTTTCAAATGGAATAAAAAGTAGGAGTGGAGTTTGACCCTGCAACAACCAGGCTTGTTATCATTTTGGTTAAAACTGATTGAAAAAATTGTTGGTGCTGTATCATCTTTTCACAACCGATGACTTTTGTAGGTTACTCGGAGTAAGGTTATAACGAGGATGCATTCGAAAGGCGCAGAATAACTTCTTTCAATTTTAAACAAAACTTTGCATTCAGTCTGTGGTTATCAAAAAAGAGCCCTGAACATACCTAATAGTCCAATTCCATCGATACTCTTGCTTGATATACTGCTGGCTATTTTGTAACTAATGTTCGATCCTGTCTATTCACTGCCATCGCCTCCATTCGGATGGTTGATTTGGGCTTAATATCTTTATGAAGAAATAAATTGCCTTTGATCCATATTACAAAGGGTGTGGAACTTTGAATGAATACCCTATTCTTCTCTTCTTTGTCTTACTATTGGGTGTTATCGGTTATGAATAAGCCTGGTACTTTTTGAGTATTATGTCTCGGTCCTTTTTACTGTGATTCAATGATTCATTATTTCAATAAATTCTTCTATTTCTAACTTTTATAATTTTTCCTTGGGGGGGGGGTAGAATAAAAGGGACCGGCCTCGTTTGTGAAATAAACTGCGTACTTTCCTCTTCTACTTTATTTCACTTTGATTCAGTGATACATTACTTTTATCACTTTGTGAGCTTTTACTTTGAAAAATATCACTTTCGGGAAACCTTTATTCAAATAAAAGTTATGCAACTGTCCCTCCGGACTCTCTGGTGAACCATATACTTTCATATACTTTTAACCTACATTGGTTGAACTGGTTGAAACAAAACTCACAGAGGAAAACTTATTGCAAGAGTTTACACCAAATTTTACTCGAAGAACTTCATATTCGTTCGTAGAGTTTTATTCCAACTTATTTGATATTATCAGGAAACTGTTTTCTGTGAACATGTATGGAGGACCAAAATAGAAATAAGTAGTGTCAAACAGCTACAATTTGATGTTTTAATAATGTATCTATTGCTATCTGTGGATATTATAAGAGCACAGGATAATTACATGGTATTCTCCCTTTGACCATCCTTTGCATTATTGTTTACAGTTTTAGAATGATTATGTTTTGACATTATCGTTTTACCTAGCGACTTGGACATCCTCTCCGGTCGTGCCCTTTAGGGTTAATGATTGTTCTCGGACAACCCCATCTATCCTCTTTTCGTCACAGTGATTTGAGATTATCCCCTGAATCCCAAAATCTTTTGACATTTTTGAACCCGACTTACTTTTCCCCTCATCCAATTGTTTTGAAGATTTCTCCTGAATTCTTATGTTTGGCATTTCCGCTTTTACATTTATACGTATATTTTCTGTTTTGTTTACTTGGGTCGATGTAACCTTTTTTTTTTTTTTTTTTTTTTTTCTCTCTCTCTCTCTCTCTCTCTCTCTCTCTCTCTCTCTCTCTCTCTCTCTCTCTCTCTCTCTCTCTCTCTCTCTCTCTCTCTCTCTCTCTCTCTCTCTCTGTGATATCCCCCTTGTTGTAATTCTTCATCTATTTCCTTCGAAAAAAAAAGGAAAAGAGAAAAAAACTACATGAATTGGATGAATCAATTTTTTGATTAAAGTTTCATCACTACATTGCAGGCTTGACTCATCTTAAAGTCTCCCATTTGAAGCTGTGTTTAACTCTTTTGATAAAACTGTTGACTTGTCAGCAATCACAAACATCTTTTGGCGATTTTCTCAGTATCTTCAAGAAAGTCTTCATGAAAGATCTTTAACTTTAAAACAAAATCTGTAAAATTGTTTTGTCTTTGCTTTGATTTTGTGTATTTTATAAAGTTGTTTATAAATATTCTCCAATAATTACAAAAGATACTTCTTAAGCAAAGCAATACCAAAGATAGTAGGAAGTCAAATTTATTAGTCACTATTCTAATTGAGCACCAGCAAAATCCGACTGAGGGATCAGTAACCGGGTAATTTAAGTACCTACCACTGCCGAAGTTTCATTGTGAAAGATTCTGAGTTTTAGGTGCTTTTCAAAACAGATTTTTTTAAATTACACACTATATAATGCTTACATTATTATGATTATATTGATAATTATAAAATTCGCCTCTTTTGGCTATTTGTCCGTTTCCTTCTGCTTACATAAGAAAGCTGTTAGATTTTTTATTCGAAAATATCAACAATATTGAAACTATCACATTGTTTTAATACTATCATATTGTTTTAATACGACTTAATATCTTTCGCCCATACCTGAACTTTTTGTCTGTCATGTAAAGCAGACGATTAAATATTGTATGGGTATGTGGCAGTTATTTGAACTTCCGGTTATCGATTGGCTATTTAAAATGGTAGGAAGGTGTCGCCTTTTTTATGAACTTATAGGATGGACGCAGGTTCGATCCTTATTTCTTTATTGTTTACCTATTCACGATGCATATGTGACAAGAAATGGGAATATTGAGGTGCTGATGGGAGTTGATGAAAAAAAGAATCTTGTTCTTTTCATTTTTGCAATCCCCACCACCACTTACCCCACTATCATCATCGTAATCATCGTCATTTTCCTTGTCACGAATTGCTTGATCATGTTATTGTGTCAAAAACTAATTTCGCATTCATAGGAACCAGATTCTGACGTCTGTCCCTAAAGCAACGCCAATGCTCACCTGGCTCTACCATTAATTCGTGTAGAATGGAATTCACTTATTCAACAATTCAATTCAATTATTGTCTATCATTCCTTTAAGTCATTCCACTCATGATTAAAGAGTCAAGATTCCTTATTTTCTGTCTCTTGCAACCTCCTAAATTGACGCAATCTTATTTCAAATTCCAATACGCCAAAAGTATCTTTAAAAAGAAATAATAATGGTTACAGGTCAAAAAGACGCTCTAGAAACTTAGCCTATCAGTCAGAGTTGGTCTAATTTTATTACGAATGCCTGCCATTTCTTTAAGACAATCTATGTTGGTCTATGGCCCAGCTATCTCCTCGCAGATGGCAGATGAATCGACTCTTATGAAATATCCCTTTGGGTGTTTGTCAATAACCTTTGTAGATATGGAAATGAAACTTATATATCTATTGAAGCTCATATATTTTAGACGGACATTCGATAGCACAAGGATTGAGTTGTCAAGATAAGAAAAATAGATCCCATATTTATCCTTAAATGAGTTGCAGGATTTTGCTCCTCAATTTATTAAAAAATTGGAATATGAATTTCTCTTCGGAACAAATGTGTAGCGCCTACAGTAGATCTACTGCAGCCAGTGTAGCTGTCCTTACTGTGTTAAATAATTGAATATTATAGCAAACCTAACCACCTTCTGGCTCCAGGGCCATTCTTTTAGAGAAAATTAGTACAATTTATTGTAACTAAATGATCTCAGGATTTTACGGATCTGCAGATAAATAATAAAGGGGACTACTCTTTAATTGTTAATTGATAATTATTTTCCTTGACAAATCAAACATTATAACATAGGGGTGAACATGATGTGCTATTTATCTGCAAATCCCGTTTTTTCTTTATTTCTTCAAGTTTACACATTTTGCAAATCAAAAATCAATTTCGTTGCTGTCCAACGTGGCGAAAAATCACGCAAACATCACATGGCTTCTGTATGTTCGTGTTTAGTCATGAAGCCAAATTGCATAATTTTTTGTTTAGAATATATCTCAACTTCAAAATCCATTGAGGATCTACATTTTTGCTCATCCCTGATTCAAAGGACAAAAAAACGTTATGATTTCATTTGTTTATACTTGTCGATTAACATTTAACGTTTTACAATTCCATGATATAACCAGTATAATTTTTCTTTGAATACGCATGATACTTTTAATTTAATTATTTTTGGATTACTTAATTAGAAATAAATTTTATTTTCGCCGTTCAATCTATCTACTCTTCCTTTCTTTAATATCTCCTAAATGATACAATGGTACAATTTTAGGGGCACCCTAATTCAAGTCTCTCTGGCTAAAATTCACCGTACAGCTACTTTGAGGTCACACACAGGAGACCAAATTAAACTTTCAGAATTATAGATACAGAGCTAAATATTCGCCCTAACAGGTGGGATTTTGCAGTCCAAAAAAAGAATTTAATTAATAGATACAGTTTAATTCGAAGTATAAAAAAGTAGAGTTAACTCCCAAAGGAAGGGGGTAATGCAAAAAAAGTGAACAAAAATCACCCCCACCTCCCTTTAAACTGGAAAAGAAATCCTGAATTTTGACCTTCAAAGGTGAAAGATCTCTCAAACTGGAAAAAAATTCTCCCTCAATAATGGCACCTAAAAGCGGAAAATAAACCTTTTCCCTACTGATTCCTAAAAGGGAATATAGAATTAAACCCCCTCTTTCCCTCTCTCTCTCTCTCTCTCTCTCTCTCTCTCTCTCTCTCTCTCTCTCTCTCTCTCTCTCTCTCTCTAGTGGGCGTAGATGACGTATCCAGGCAAAGAAAATATCCATCTCAAGATTATTTTTTATTGTAGATCTAGCATCGAGAACCGTAAATCCAAATGACTTCAAATTTGACACTGACAGTGCACAAAACCGGATATGCATATTCGTTTCAAGTTTTGGTTTCTGTGAAACTTTTTTTTTCTGTTCATTGCGCATGTTGACTGCCTGAATTAATCTGTGATGAAGAATATAATTGAAGAATTAAGATGAATGTAAATAGAAATCAAAATCAATAATTGTGAATAATCCTCGTGTTATTTTCAATTAATATCAGGTTGACTGAATTCAAGCGAGACGATTTATCTTCCCTTTATTCATGTTCACTCATACCACAAGTAAATAAAAATACAGGTGAAATGATGAATTGAATATATCAATAAATCAATTCAAAAAATACAAAAAAAATGTTTAAGCTCTGTCAATAAAAGTATTGTTGGGATGATTTAGTTTTGTTTTTATCACTTTCGATTTTCTTAATCAAATCTAGCCATATATGCAATATATCGTTTCCTTTTGCTTCTATCAATAAAAGCCCTCAACTTCCGTTCATTTTCGTTTTTCACCTCGGCTCTCAATCGATAAATCTACTTATACCTCTCTCTTATTCTATCTCTTAATTCTCCTTACGTCAGGGAATGCACATGATTTAAAAACGTCATGTATTTTCTGGGATTTAAATAGTCTTCCTATTGTGCTATGGCCGCCAAGTTTGCTTTCGGCGATCATAAATTCGAATGTGTCACGTCGACTAATAGCTTGGCTGTTGGCATTACACTGAACATCCAATTTCTGATATCTATTCTGGTCTTCGAAGTAACCAGCATTAACAGAAACTCCGCCTCGTGCCCTCAACAGCAACTAATTTCCGCGTGGAAAATGGAGATAACTCCTTTTATTCTTAAAATGGTCTAGAGATTATTCCCCCCTCCCCCAAAATCTAATTTGGGGATTCTTATATGCTCTCCCATTCCCATACAAACCTTTAGGTTTTAGATTTTTTTTCTAATTCATGAACAAATTTAGCTGCGAATCCAGACAGAGCTTATGTTAATTCGAATCGGTAACTTAATTTTGTCTGTATTATCGCTCGACAGGCGGTGGAACAGAAGATGGTCAAGTATCATGCACTAAACGACATTTACGAATTTGTACCGGTCGTTGGAGATCGTTCAGATTATGGTGAAGAGATGACTATCCCAGAAAGTAGCTTGCACCACCCAGTATATCCCCGAAACAGAAATGCACTTAGAAAAAATATCATCATGTGTTTCACTTTTTAATTAGACACAATTATCCGTTGTAAACAATTTATATTGCTTTCCAATTGTGTCATTCGACTCAACTTCTTATATTTTGCTTTGTATGTCATTTGCTTGATAAATACACATTTCTTGGTGATATTCAATCGTTTTTTGGCAAGTCATAACTTTCTTTTATCTAAATTCCATTGTGTACCAGGAAAAAAGATTAGGAAAAAGTAGTGATGATTGGGAAAGACCATCAAACGATGAGATAAGATTTAATTATCCGACCTACAATGTTCATTTCAAGGGAATGCAACGCCACACAGTCAATGTTACAAACACATAGGATATTACTAAAGAACTGTCAGAAAGAATGCATCTCAATTTAGACAATTTGCACTTTGTGCGCAAGATGAATAAGGAAACCGTGTTGATAAGGTTCGAGCACACCGAGGTATTTGACAGGGAGGACCATCATTTACTGGTAGGTCCCTTAGTGCCCACCAGAACCGGGAGTCCACACCGGGATTAGTTTTCTGCGCCAGAATCCCAGTGTTGTACTGCAAGTAAACGGAAAGCTTTCACAACCTTTTTGAGGTCACGTCTTTTATTTTGACAAAATTGTCCTTTGTCGCCCTTACTGTATGCTTTAACCCTTCTCTTGCAAGCTTGCATCGGTTTGATGTTGTGCACATAGGATGGAAAAGCATTGTATCTTATACTCACATGCAATCAGGTAGGCGGGAAAAGAGGGTCTCATCCTAACCCACAACCTTTATTCCATTTAATTTGGTTCCTGGGTTTTTTCCTTTTTCCATCATCATTCATAAGTGCAGATATCATTCAAGAATGTATGATGGGGGAGACAGTTTGAGTCCCGTAGCGCAAATGGGTATTATGATGATTGAGAAAGTATGTGAGTGTGAGAAATCATGTCCGTCTGGGTCATGAGACAATCTAACTGAGAGTAGAGTAATCATACCCTTCATCAACCGTTGTGTACATTTTGTGAAATGTTTTACAAAAATGAATAAAAGTAAATTCAAATCTCACATCCTTGAATTAGCGTCTTATTCAAAAGAAAATCACAACTATAATCATGAACATGAAACGAGAAGTGAATATGAGATGAAATATACGTGACGGGAAAAACAATAAACAATTGCGTTATTCTAAGTTACTGCAGCAGCATTCTAGGTTAGTAGTGATGATCTTTCAGCCTATGAAATAATGGTCAAAATTTGATGGAAACTTTGTTGGCGGCATAGCTGTTTCCTTTGCAGCAGTATTTATGAAATCACACACACACACACACACACACACACACACACACATATATATATATATATATATATATATATATATATATATATATATATATATATATAATGTGTACTTTAGAGAGTGAGACAGACTCGGGAGTGAAGATTTTGGTGGTAAGGTTTATTAATCCTTATATGTCAATAGTCCATACATGTTTCGGGATTCTTCCCATCATCAGTGCTGTGTGCTGTGTGAGTGTGAATTAAAATGTACCATGTGGAACCAGAGTCCACTGCCAGGGGCTATGCATTGTGGGTGAGTTTTGTTATCAGGGCTACTAGAGGCCTCCTGCTGAATGGAAGAATGACCAGCAGGTATCAGGACTTTGGTAAAGCAGCAGCAGTTGGTCTTGGGGAGGGCAGAGTGTGTCAAGGTAGGGGGTAGTGATGTGGAGTTGGATTTTTTGGTATGTTTGGGGTAGTGTAGAAGGATGGGTGGTGAGGTCAAGGAGCTACATAGGTATCAACCTTAAAAGTTACTGAAGATGTTTAGGCTATGATTTGAACAGGGGTTATAACAGGCTAAGGTGAAGTTTTTCCTATGGGTCTGGGTGACTTTGAAGCTTCCATTATTGAATGTGTCTTAGATGTGGGTGTGAGGATATTAATGATAGGAGTTGCGTATATTAGGGTTCTGTGTGGTGAGGGTTGTTCAGTTTAGTATTCAATCCATTAGGATATAGGGTTTTAAGTTTGTTGATCCACATGTCTTCGTGTTTTTCTAGAACTTTAGTTATGTCAATGGGAGTAGTTTTTTTTCTATTTTTTCTATGATGGTGAAGCTAGCGTCAGTGGCAAAATTGTGGTCTGGTGTGCGAAAGTGTAGTTCTACGGGAAGTGGGCTACGATTATTTTTTGACTTAATCCTATGTCTATAATTGTTGAGTCTAATATTAAATTGCCACTCGGACTTGCCTATGTACTGTAACTTACATCTATTGCACTCTAGGAGGTATATAATGTTCTTACTGCGGCAGTTGCTATTGTGATATATGTGGTAACTCTCTTTTGTGGTAGTGCTTGTGAATGTGTTGGTGTACTTGAGGTGGTTGCAACATAGACTGTTTCTTATGTTGCAAGGTGTGCAGAATTTAATTGTTCTAGGTGTATTTTTGTGTACGACTTTATTGTTAACGATATTATTGCTACTGATCATGTCTCTGATGTTTTCGGGTCTGCGGTAGGAGATAACACATGGGTCTGTGAATGTTTCTTTTAGATCTGTTTTGATCGTGAGAATGTTCCATCTATTATTGATGATGTGTGCTAAGGGTGGGAGTGTGTTGTTGAAGGTTGTTATAAGGGGTATGCGGTTGGGTTTGTTATTGTGGGATAGTAAAAGGGTTTCATCTCTGGGTATTCCAGTCGCTTTTTTTATTTGTTTTTTTGTGTCCTCTAGCGGATAACCTCGTTGGGTGAAGTATTGTATTAGGTTATGTTTGTGTCTGTTAAGTTCACTATATATATATATATATATATATATATATATATATATATATATATATATATATATATATATTGATAAGTTAGTTTTGAAGATAATGTTAGGTTAGCCACGGTTTAAAATTGTAAAAATTGCTTTTGAAGCCAAGTTCTCAATACATATATATATATATATATATATATATATATGTGTGTGTGTGTGTGTGTGTGTGTGCGCGTGTGTGTGTGTACTAAGTAATACAGAAACCATTTTAGCACTTAATTTTCTACAGATAGGGTTCTATTTAGAATATAATACTATTGAGACGACGACTATGAAACATATATGTTTTATAGACTCGCAAACGGTTGCACCAAACAGACTGTGTACACGGGTTAATTGAGCTCAGAATGAATATAGGATAGGCCTTGCTAGCCTCTGGTGACCTACAAATGTCCATTGAGGGCTTAGGTCAATTTTACCATTTTCAAATCCAAAGAAGATTCCTGTGTGTTACGGACAGTAATTTCGTTTGAAAGGATAACATGACCATTAGATAGGAATCGCTGACCTATAGTAATGTCTAAAGATCAATTTAGGGTCAGGTCTCTTTCGGCATTTTCAAGAGAAATTCGTCTATTTCTTCATTTTTTTTCTCATTGAATTTCTGAGCTTCGAAACCAAAATATGTAAGTAATCGTATGTGTATCAGATCAATTCGATCGATCCATCTGAATTTGTTCTTTCAATAAAATATTTTTTCAAATATGTTTCTATAGGGCATGCATAACTATTTCCTCCCAGACTTTTCAAAAAATATGTTATTTCTCTTCTTTTTGATTGAATGATTATATTTTCTTCCACTTCCCATACTGTTGTTTTCAAACTTTCAAAACCTAATAAATGAAGTGTTTTCTTCCCTTCTTTTACAAGCAAGTGTATATTTATTGATATCTACTGGGCCAATTTATCGGTTGTTCCACTTTCTAATAACTTTCCTGTGCTTTGTAATAGATGTAGCTTTCTTTACAAAAAGAAATGGAAGAAATCTCAGTCAGCAGGCACCACTAATACTCGACAACTGTTAAGTTGATATTCGTCAGATACACAAGTTGATGCAGTGTACAGTTCGAAATAGTTAGGGTTACCGGTTCAAAGGAAGCTTTATGAATATAAACTGGATAAAAAAGATCACATATATTTCTATGAATTATATTCCTAGACTTTTGCTTCGCCCTTTGTGAGGATACAATTTGCAATCTGGAAATGTTCATACCTTTCATATGTATCGGAGCTGCTCTTCCAATACGATAGTATAACATTGGCATGGAAGAGCAGCTCCGATACATATTTTTAATGAGATGGTCTTTGTGAAAGTTGAAGTTATGATTGTGTGTGGCCGACTAGGGCGTCTGTCTTTTTATCCAGTTTAGGGTCCTTTGTGCGAGTGTATTCTTTTCTTGAGAGATCTCGACATCTCTCCGATAAAGATCTTGCTGCATTCTTGCACGGTATTGCATAAACGCCAGCTTCGGATGGTGGGGTTTTTGTTGTGGATTTTTATCTAATCTGATGATTGTTGAAATGTCGACGGTGATTTGTATTTTCAGTTGTATATATATATATATATATATATATATATATATATATATATATATATATATATATATATATATATCACGTGACTGAGTCAATTGCCATTTTATGTAGAAATAAACTTTCCTCTTGGCTTCTATCTATCAATCTCTCTCAAGGTCAGACTGGTAATGTTGTTCACCCAGAAGCATTATCAACTTACTAAATCTGCGTTTTCTCACAACACCTTTTCTTACGTTATCCTTTTTTATGTTACCACAGGGCGTCTCAAATTTCCACAGTTGCGATCCTTTTTGATGAGATGAAATTTTACATCACTACTTACTCTTATAAACGTCATAGGTCTTATGACAAAATATTAGTCTATAGTTCAGCGACAACTAAATAGAACAACTAAACAACAACCAATTGTAAAATTTGTAGACTTATTCATAATTTTTATTCAGTTTTACGTTTTTGTTTTGTTTTGTTTTTCAGTAAATATTGATTAGCATTAGGCCATTTTTACAAAAAGCAACGCCTGGGAATATATTCTTGTGTGAATAAATGTAAAAAAAATTATATAATTAATCTTCGAATAAAAATATTCAATAATTCATGTGACTCCTAATTATCGTTAGTCGACACGCAGGATGGGTAGCGATCTATACTTTGAGAAGCTCTGTATAAGATCATCATCATCATCATCATCATCATTATCATCATCATGTCTTTTAACGTCCGTCGTTGGATTCGCCACGTTTCTCTATCATGGGCGTCGCAGTGCTAGTATTTCCTGAATCTGTCTAGTTCATCTCTCCAATCTTATGTAATCTCTGGGGATCCATGTTGTGAGACATAATGTCCATCGGTTGTCTTTCATTTTTGCAACATGGCCTGCCCATTGCCATTTGAGTTTTCTGTGATGTCATGAAGACCTGTTTTCTTCCTAATATACTGTGCTGTCTTGTGATCTCTCTATGTAAGGATGTAGCATGATTCTCTCATGCACACGTTGCATGCTTCTCAGTTTGCAGGTCTACCTCTTGGTTAAGTTCCATGTTTCAGCTCCATAGGTGACTATTGGGAGAATGCATTAGTTATATGCTCTTCTTTTTAGGATTATTAGGATCGTCTGGTTTTTGAAAGTTGAGCTTGCTCTGCCGAAGGCTTGCCATCCCAAAGTTATTCTTCGCTTGATTTCCTCCTCTTTTGAGGGTGTCGTGGAGATTCGTTGTCTTAGGTAGATGTAGTGGTCTACCTTGCCGCGTTTTGCATTTTCTATCTTGACAGTTATGTTTTTATTCTCAACATGATTATTACACATGATTTTTGTTTTACTGAAGTTCATGTGTAGGCCGACTTTTTCGCTTTCTTCGTTTAGATCATCTGGCATTGGTAGGAGGTCGTGTGGGTTCTCTGCAAAAAAGACGATGTCGTCTGCAAATCTAAGGTTGCTCAAGTATTCGCCGTCTATTTTGATTCCTCTATTTTCCCAGTCTATGTTTCGGAAGATCATCTCAAGGCAAGCTGTAAAGAGTTTGGGTGAGCTGGTATCACCTTGTCTTACTCCTTTTTGGAGCTGAAACGGTTCAGAGTCCTTATGTAGCCTAATGAATGAGTTGCTGCGGTTGTAAATGTGTTGCAGTACTTTAACGTATACAGGGTGTACAACCTTGTAGGGTGATGGCCTTCATGGCCATGTTAATTTATACAGAGTCGAATCCTTTCTTGAAGTCTATAAATGCTACAGTGAGTGGCATTTTCTCTTCTGCTGCCTTCTCTTTCAGCTGTTTTATTGAATGAAGATGGTCCATGGTCGAGTAATTTCTTCTAAATCCAGCCTGTTCTCGTGGTTGATTCTCATCTAGTGTTTTAGTAATCCGGTTGGTGATGATTCTTGTGAAAAGTTTGTATATGCAGTTGAGCAGGCTTATAGGTCTGTAGTTGTTGAGGTCTTTAGGGTTACCTTTTTCATGTAGAAGCATTATTATAGCAGTGTTCCAGCCTTTTGGGACTTGACCCTGTTTCGGACACAAGTTGAATAGAATAGCTAGCTTTCTATTGACTTTCTTGCCAGCTTTTTTGAGTAGATTATCTGGTCCAGGGTCTTTTCCTTTTTCTGTTTGTTTGATGGCTTGCTTTACTTCCCATGGTGTAATTTCGGGGAAGTCGGCATCTTGTGTGTTCTGGTCGATGTTGTATTGTCCGTATTTTGAAGAGTAGAGTTCCTGGTAAAATTCTTGGGTGTGCTCAACTATTCTGTCTCTATCTGTTGTTATGTCTCCGTTTGCTTCGAGAACGCTAGTTATCTGTTTCTGTCCTGTACTTAGAGCTTTGTTTATTGCCTTTAAATCCTCATCGTTTTTCGAGGTTGGTCTCGATGATGGCTGCCGAATACCTTCTTTTGTCTTCTCTTAGTTTCTTCTTCATTGTTTTGTTCAGTTCGATTTCTTCTATTTTCTCCCTTTTGGTCGTTGGTGGTTTGAGGTTTCTACGCTTTTCAATCAGTGTCCTGGTTTCATCAGAGATTCTGCTAATGGTCGCTGTGTTTCTTGGTTTGAACATATTGGCTGCTTCTAATAGATAGTTTGTTATTTTGTTGTGGAGTTCGTTGACGTTGGTATCGCTTTCGTCGTTAAGGATATCAAATCTGTTTTTCAATTCTAGCTTGAAGGCAGGGGTGAGTTCATTTGGTACGTTTAGTGGCTGCGGTCTAGTATGGAACATTTTCCTGCGCTCTTTATTTATGTTTATTTACATCTTACATCTTACCATTCTACGGTCTCTCCCTACATTTACTTGGTTTAGGATTCGGGTGTCTTTGATGGTGTGGCTTTTGTCCGTTAAAATGCAGTCTATTTCGTTTTTGGTTTCATGGTTGGGGCTCTTCCAAGTCCATTTTCTATTGGGTTTCTTTTTGAAGAATGTATTCATGATTTTGAAGTTTTTTGCCGTTGCAAAATTTACCAGATTTTCACCTCTCTCGTTTCGTCTTTTGTATCCGAATTCTCCGACGCAGCTTTCGTTTCCTTGTCCTATTTGTGCGTTGAAATCTCCCATGATGACATTGAAGTATCTTTTGGTATCTTGTAGTAGGGAGTTCAAGTCATCATAAAAGTTGTTTATTTCTTCTTCGGTTGATTTTGAAATGGAAGCATAGACTTCGATGACATTTATCTTGTACCTCTTTGAGAGTTGTATGGTGACACTAGCCATGTGGTCTGAGATAGCTTTAAAGCCTACTACGTTGTCTTTGAGGTCTTTATAAGAATTTACTGTTACTTATTTACGACTTTCAGTATGGTTCACTTTTGTCCCGGGCAACGTCGGATATCTGAGTTAATATCTCTATATTTTATTCATCTATGTATCTTTTTCGTGTCTCCATCCAAAGAACAAATTTTCAAATAACACTCCTCAAAGTCATGTGTCAACTCTATTACTTAAAGACAGTAATGTTAAGCAGTTTGAATTCCTGATTTGCTTGCCTCAATTGAGCATCCATTACTCAGTGGTGTGTCAGCTCTGTCGTTTTGTAATATAAAGAAACGATTATGCAATGAGACGGGTCCGAACGTACATCCAGGTTAAAGAAAATCACTTTCATCCCCAATTATAAAGTTTAAATGTATATGTATTGGTATCTTTTTGCAATTTGTGTCATGAAAAAGATTACATTTCAGATTTAAACTACTTTGAATACGAATTGTCAGAAAGACCCCAAATATAAATATTGAATGGGCTTATGAAAATAGATAACTCCTTCTAAATCTAAATTGAAACATAATGGGTGTATATGAAAAACATTTGATTTGTTGCATGTATTCCACTTTAGCGTCAGGGAACCAGATTTAGCGTTGCTAGATATATTAGTCCCCGAAAATATAAATTACCAGAATTGATCTAAGGAGATAAATCCTAGTAAGTGGCGTGTTTGTTGCTTAAGCACACAAACGAGGTTAGTACAAAGTTTGCTGGATCGTTAACAAAACGCAGAAATAAGAACAAACAAAGAAGTAAACAATAGTGCCAGATTTAATCCATGAATGAATTAAAACAAACAAAGACCGGAGTTTCTGCAGACACGGATATGTGGAGGGATCTACCAGGATAAAGATGTAGAGATAGGAAGGATGAAGGGAAAGGAATGTCACTAAGTAAATATGGATTAGAGTTTATAGAATGTCCGTCAGTATGGTCATCGTAGTTGTAGCCACTAGGAAGTTATCTTAGGAAGTCCGACCTAACTACGATGAGGGTACTTATTTAGATAGGATGTGTTCTTGAGATGAATATGTGATGATGCATGTGTAGAAAGAAAGTGTGTATAAAAACTACACTAACTATCCTAACTAAGGAGAGAGAGGAGAAGAGATGAGCTTACCCAAGGCCGTCAGAACACAGAGAGAGAGAGAGAAGAGATTTACCGCCACAGTTTAAATATCGTAAAGATAAGAATCTGCTATGTGTGACGTCAAAAGGGGAACAAGTAATTTACTATTTCTACAGAGATGTAGGGGTTAGAGGTAAATCCTTTCCAAAGGGCAGATAACTCCATATATGTATGATTTTCTTTAGGTGTAAAAGGTGGGCATTATACCGCAAAACGTGCGACGGATTGAATTCACGTTGCATCATTTCAATATTTTTGGTATTATATGACAAACATGATTTATTGTGTTTCAACAAAAGCTTCTTCTGGAACGTTGATGATTGATGTAGCTCAAAAGAACAGAATCCATTATAAGATAAGAGATTTTTTTTAATCTTCAATCTCTTTAAAAATATAGGGATGGTATCATCTGCTCGAAAAAAATTCTAAAGCAATATGCAAAATTTGATTTAACAAAAGTACAAAAAAGACGACACCAGTACAGCAATACAAACTCAACAAGAAAGAAAGAAAATTGTCACCTCAAAGACACAACGACACGATTGTGATTTATATACAAAATCTGATACGACCTATTACAATCTTTAAAATTGTCCAAACTAAATATAGTGATTCACTGCGACTATTTTCAACTGAGACACACACGAAGATTCTAAAACTTCTTTGCACGATGTATATCCTTCATTTCCTTACTACGTGCTACTATTCCATTCATGTTCCTTGCACAACTTGCGGAGTTGAATTTAATCTAAGTTGTTGTGACATTACTGTGAATAGTACCCACACTAGATCGAATCCCCAACGAGTAGTGTTCCTACATTTGAATCAAGCTGTTTGGTACAGTGTACGGTAAATGATACATACATGTATATGATTAAAAGTTTCGAATTCAGTAAGCTGCAGATTTTCCCACATTTGCTGCTTATTATATCGTAGGTTGTAAGAGAAACCAGAGTCTGGCGTATCTTCGAAAAGTCTGATGCATTCGAAATGATCAAAAAGTTAGCAAAAAGAGTGTTACCAGAATGTCTGCCTCCAACAGAGGATTCAGGTCGGTAACATAGCTTACATGTTTAGTTGCAGATAATATTCTGGAAAACCTGATGACACTTCAATGGAACCAGTTGAGTGGGGATGACATCGAGACCGTGGCTGTTTAGAGTCCGTTATATCCACGTTATATATGTCATCGCAAGGAAACACGCCATTCTATTCAACATGCCAAAAAACCCTGGGAGATTGGATCAAACCAAAAGATCGCAACAACTATAAGCCTACGAAACAACATCTAACTTTTCACCAAAGTGATCACCAACCGAATCGCCA
Source organism: Thysanoteuthis rhombus (assembly GCA_963457665.1). Classification (NCBI taxonomy): domain Eukaryota; kingdom Metazoa; phylum Mollusca; class Cephalopoda; order Oegopsida; family Thysanoteuthidae; genus Thysanoteuthis; species Thysanoteuthis major. Next base: position 41,222,922 of record OY735224.1, on the reverse strand, counting down.
AAACACAATGAGAATCCACTAAGGGAACAGGCTAAGTTCAGCAGAAGCTACTCTACCATAGACCATCTCCGTTTAATAAATCAACTAAAAAAGAAAGTAGTAGAATATAAAATGCAACACGCTGTAGCATTTGCAGACTTCAAGAAGGCCTTCGACTCAGTAGGAACTCCAAAGGTCATTGATGCTATCATAAATCAAAGCGTAGATCGAGTTAAAGTCTTCATATCTACCTTGCATAATACAGCATATCTACCTGCATGAAGACTCCCTTTCAACTCGGAAAGGGGGTAAGACCTCCCGATGACATCGTCTTTTTTGTCTAAGAACCTCCATGATCTCCAAAGAATGCTAGACGAACTGAATGAACAAAGCAAGAAAGTACGTCTTCTCTTGGATTCCAGGAAAACAAATGTCATGTACAACAAACACTCAGAGGACAAAAACAATGATCAGAATAGAAAGATTAGTAGATGGAGAAAGTGAATTACTACTTCTACCTAAGACGATGAATTTCCATGAAATCCTCAAAAGAAATCAAGTGTAGAATGACGCTAGGTTGGCAATCTTTCGGTAGAACTAGCTCAACTTTCACGATCAAGAAAAGTCCAATAATCCTAAAAAAAAAAAGTATGCAAACAATACATCCTCCAAATAGATGACTATGGAGCTGAAACATGGAAACTTACCAAAAAATTTACCCATGAGAAACGTGCAACGTGCACAAGAGAGAATCATTCCCATAGAGACATCACAAGGCAGTTCAGTTTATTAGAGGAAAGATAGGGATCAGATATATTATAGAAACCATTTCAAAACTCGAATGATGATGGTCTAGTCATGTTGTAATAATGTCAGACAACTGCTTGATATCCCGACTCAGAACGTGGGTTCCCAGAGATCAAAATGCAAAAACGCAGCTGGCAAAATATGACTGGTGTGACGAACTAAACAAGTTCATAAAGTATTGGCTACGCGATACCCATGATAGAGAGGTCTGGTGAATCTCAGGTCTATGTCCAACGACTGATACTAAAAGACAGCTGACGATGTTATAGTTTAATGAAATATTTGTCTGCTGTGCTTATTCAATAAAATTATTCCATTTGTAATGTAAATAATCCGAAATTGAGTATTTTCTATGATTCAGTTATATTTACCGTAGCCCCCAGCACCGGATGAAACTGTGAAACAAAGACGAAAAATCTGTGCTGTATCCAGTGGTATTCCTAGGGTTCATGTCACCCGGTATGGTAACCCAGGTTGTTACCCTTAGTCTTGCTAACACAAAATTGTTTTCCACGTTATATTGCACTCAGAAAAGCGTCAAGGACACCAAAACGCACTGAAAAAGCTATCAACCTTTCAATGGCTATTTTCATATTTGAAATTGGTCAGAAAGAGCTGAAATGGCACAGAAAATTAGCGCTAAATGTTGAAAAAACACGGTAAATTTAACGCAAAAATTAATGAAGAAAATTATCAAAATCACAGCTATGAAAGCATTTAAAGTTGAAAATAGGGGGTTGATGTTATGTCTCTTTGATGTGAGAAGAACAGATACTATACTTTGATCTTGATCTGTAAAGGTTTGAACCACGAAACTAGGATAGTGCCCCAAAATAAAACTTTCAAGAAAGATATCTAACTTTTGCAATTGTTTAAAAGATTGCTAACATAGAGTGCAGTAGATGCTAAGATATCGAGATGAATGAAATGAGAAAGAATATGTCTTACCTTCTAGTTGCCTTTAATTTGATGAGCTTTTTTATCAACTCAAAAGGCAGTTTTTCAAGTATAGCAGCCAGTAGCAGTAGAGATTTTTCTATAAATATGATAAATTGAAAGAAATTTTCTGGCGAGCACAAATCTCTGAAACTGTCTCTGAAGACAGCTAGAGATTTCAATTGCCAGCTAACTTCATTGCTAAAAATGTTTTTCGAGTTTACTTATCAAAGAAACAGAACAAATTATTGATGAGAATAAAACGTTCATTTTTACCAAACTTACGTATTATTTTCAAAATTGGCCAGATTTTCGGCAATTGTAGATTTTTATTGGAAAATTGGAAAAACTCAGCCCGATTTAGCCGAAAAATGGTTAATTTGTCTACACCGGGTTTTCTAGGACAGGACAGGTGACTTTTCAATCGAGTTCATGCAAGAACATCGTCGTATTCTATGGCTTCAGTGGAAGATTGGAAGACCATGATGATGAATTGTTTGTTTCATAGCGTCAGAGGAAATGAATTTGACAAAACAGAGAAGTTTGCTAGTCGGCAGATTTGAGTAATAGTTTTTTTTTATTATTATTATTTACGTATCTGCCAATAAAGTATAGAGAACCTAAATAATTCTATTTTATTTTATTGTGAAAATGTTTTTACAGTTATGTGAATCTTTTTTACATTCAGTGTTGATTAGAAATTAATATTTGTTTCCTGTCTTCGTGATTCCAGCGCCCCTGAATATGGCCCCGTGTAAAAGTACCCACAAAACTCAAATTCAAAGTCCATGGAGGATAAAGCAAATCATTGTAAATCATTTCAGAGTTAACAAGGTCAAGTCAATTTCAATCTATTAAATTAACAATTATATCAATTGATAAATAAATAGGCAGTCAACTGAGAAGCATGCAATGCGCACATGAGAGAATCATGCTCAAACTCACATGGAGATCAGGCCGCCAAACCTGTTGGTACGCCAACGCTGAAAGAATGGGCTTGCTTGCATTACTGATAGTGGACAGTGTCATGGAAGATCGTGCGATAGCTAATGTCCCATTGACCTGGAGAAGGAGCCAACTGACGGCTATAGTAGTGGCCCTTTAGATGGAAACATTTATGAGACGCTCTTCTTATAAAACAATGTGAAGACTATTTTTAGTCCTCTCTGATTTTTTCCAAATTTACGTGAGTGGTTGAGTTGGTGTTCTTTGCGTTTATTATTTTTTATATCGTGAAACTCATGAGTCACTTAGTTACAGGTGGAAAATATAGTGGGCGGAAACCACCTCCGGGGAAATCCTACCCATTGAATTTCATACTGTTTCATATAAAAAAACAGGATTCACACGCTCTGACTAAAACTGCAACAGATCTTTATCTCAAAATGGCAATCATAAAAGATTAGACCGTGTGTGTCCTGTTTTTATCTGATGGACAACCAGAAAATCCTCGTGTACGCAAGTTTTCGCCCTTTTTTTCATATTTTGAACAATTCAGGTTGAAATTTCAACTAATCCTCTATATCATAATGCAAATTGTATTTTTACGTCAGTCATTTTAAGATAAGAATGCTGGTCAGATTGTGTGTATCCGAGTCTTATATGAGAGAGTACTTGAAATCTGTTCGGAGTTTAATAATAAAATTTCCATCTTCTTTTGTGCTCCTAGTTCTGTAAGACCATTTGAAATTGGTAATGATGGTTAGTCGTGTGTTGGTGCTTTTGATCTTACCAATCTGAAGGTATGACTCTTATAATCTTGTATCACTGTCCAAAGAGTCGGGGTTGGGTAGATGGGTTAATAAAGTCTACGGTGATAGAATTCGGTAGCGTGACTAAAATGAACTAAGCTACAGGCAGAGTTGGGAATAATGAATTCCAGTCTAGGGGTTTCACCGGAAATAGAATAAAGTAAACGCAAGTAATTGAAATACTTTGGAGACATATTTTGATACGATGGACGGAAAGGGAGAGTCCGATTATGCTGCATAGTTACATCCTACACAGAATCCACTCCTCCAGAAATACATATTTCAAAAATGATGATTTTTCGATGAAGTCAATGAAGGACAAAATGACAAAAGTCAATGATGGACTATGATCATATTGACGAACGAATAGAGAGTGTTGAGCAGTATATATACATAGTTTAGCACGATGGACGGAAAAAGAATCAGCTAATACCCACTCAAACAAAAAACTTTTTTGTGAATAATTATTTCTCTATGAAGAAGCAAACTAATCTCAATACTTTGAAGCCGTACTTTCGTGTGAAAGAGAGGGGCAGTATATTCACGGAGATGTTGTGCTGTGTACATTTAGCTACGATGCAGGGAGTGAGTGACCGTGGGAAATTCCCGAATCCACTCCCAAATATGGACACTTCTTCCTTAGCCCACGTTTCAACGAGATTTCATTGATATTCATTCATGAGTCTTAGAGATACCATGCAGACCGAAAGGAAGAGTTCAGTTCAGCATTGTAATTGTATCATCATCAAAAACACCACAGAGTATAAGATTTACGGGTATTCTTTTTTTAGGAGGGGAGCTCCATAATGTCTCTTCATTGCATGAAGGCTGTATCTCGTATCTTATAATGGATTTTATTCTCTCCAGCTCATCAACGTTCCAGATATATTTGTAGAAGCACAATAAATTATGTTTCCGTGCCTGAAATTTCCTCGTTCAATTTACGTCTTTTTACTGTAAAATTCAGCTAACTTGACTGCCAACTTGTCCGATGGTAGCTTGTACGAAGCAATTAGCTCACATGTGGGATAAAATCTGGGGCCTGTCTAGGGAGTAACTATCATGTTGTAAACAGAAAAACCCTCTGAAACCTTAAAAATTGATTTTTCTCAAAAATTAGGAAACTGCCATAAAGTCCCTTTCATCTTAGCTACACAAAATATTTAAAACGGTAGTGGTAATTAATTTACATGATTTTATAGAGGGTCGTCAAAGAAAGTGTCGTTTTAGATACCAAGCTTAAAGAAGGGTTTTGCATCTTATTCTTGACTAAAGATAAAGGGGTTGCCACACAAGACTTATACGTTTTGTATCTCTTTTTCTCCATAAATATGTATTAACTGAAATATCGCTAAAATAATCCGTTGTTCGCATATCTGTGTGATTCTATGCAGAATGAAATAAAGTTTTCCCTTTGGGCTGAATTTACATCAAGAACTAATTCAATTCTTCCATTTTACTCGACAAGATGAAGTACCACAAGGGAATATTTCCATGTAAATATATCCAATAGAAGTAAGTCCCAAGTGTTTTATGGAATTGTACTCCGTAAACCTGTTCAATTCAAGAATATTTCATGAGACGATGTCGGGAGATAATGACGCGTGAAAATATGGAGGAATTGCCCCGGGCCACGGTTTTATTAAAATATTGAATAAAAATTGTTTAGACAAAATATTTATTATGGAATAGTTGCATGAAAAAATATTTATGAAAGAAAGAAAAAGAAAATGAACTGACACGAAAAGGGGGTAAAGACAACAGTGTTAAAGAATGGAAGAAAAGAAAATTGGTACATACATATTGGCAGATACTCGCTGGTGTGCAGAGAAACACGTGCACATGCACTCAAACACACATGCATACATATATGCATATATGCACACATCCAAACATACACATAACGCATATATACAAACATGCGAGCAAACATGCGCATACATACAAATATATACATACATTCGCACACACGAACATACACAAACAAACATAGACACTCGCACACATGCCAACTAATATTATCGTGTATACCCATGAACAAACATTCACACACATTCATACACAATTACATGCGGACAAACGTAAAGCATACATACACACAAATAAGGGCATATGCATACGTATATACACCTATGCCCAAATAAATCGCTTTGAAGAAACAGAGATCGTTTTTACGATTAGGTTCTTAAAACACGCCTACGTACAAGCTCACAGATTCATGTATTTATATCTTTATATCTATCAACAATCTAATCTTCAAGGTTATAACCATTATTGATCCATCTCAATGCATATGTTTCTACAAAGCAGTCAATTAGTCATTGAGGGGCATTCGAGAGTGAATTCTTTTTTTTTGTTTATTTATTTTTATACGAATTCGATTTTGAATTTACAAATTTCAGAGTAAATGAAATTTGTCTATAAATCTGGAAAAAAAACGAACTTTAATAATCTGGATATTTGAAAATCTTTCCTGGCTTATAACGATGATGAGAGATATTGACGCGTGAAAAAATGAAGGAAATGCCTCGAGGCGATGTCTTATTAAAATGATAAATACAAACTTAATAGCACGGTATTGTTCTCAAGAAAGGGTCAACCAAAACATTCAATATGTTTCTTCAGTTATCAGGTGGGTTCGGCTGGTTAGCTAGATATGTATTACAGGTACAGGTCGTATCAATGGAGTTGGAGGGCTTAAGATTCAAGTTTATGATAAATTGATCCCTTAAGTTGTGATGGTAGATCAACACAACCAAACCTGTTTTTTTTTCAGGGGTTTCTTTTCTTTACATCTGTTGTCTCCCTGTAGGGCACATTGTGGTTTCGGTAGCAAATAGCTTTCAAGGGGCAGAGTTGCTAGACCTCATTTGTAAACTGATTTTCTTAGTTGGTGATCCATCAGTTTAATGTCATGGGTTTAATTACAAGGAGTATATGATATGATTTTATCGCTGTACTTTTTTCAGGGTTCACCTTTACATGGCCTTAATTGTTTCTGCTCAAGTTGCAGTTGGTTTTCTAATTCATAAAAAAACTCAAGGACAACGTTGTTGGATTCAAAGACTCGGACTCTGGAGACAGTGTCACTGTACAACTCTCAAAGAGGTATTAATTGAACATCATTCAAGTTTATGCCCATGTAGTGCCCCCTAATATAGTGCCCCCTAATATAGTAATAATGTAATAATGAGAACACTAATGAACTCAGCAAAAATTTAACAACAAAAACTTCGTGAATAAACACAGGAACAAGCTACCCATGACAACAATAGAGAAGATAGAGGCAACAAAGAAAATAAAAGAAACGAAGAGAAGACGAAAGAAGATACATGTCAGCAGTCATTGGAAATATTCTCGAACAAGGTAGGGGGATTCAAAACTATTGGAAAATCAAGAAGAAATCTAATAACGAGTATGCTCGAAGTAAATGGAAAATTGATACCAGGCAGGGACCGAATTGTCAAACGTGCCAAGGAACTTTACAAATACCTCTATTCCACCAAACAAAGGACGCAAAAAAATGAACAGGAAACACGATCTGAGAATAATCAATTCGATTTCCCAGAAGTTACTCCTTAGGAAGTGAAGCAAGCCATCAAACTGACAAAGAAAGAAAAGGCCCCTGGGCCTGATAACATCACCATCGACCAACTAAAAAAGCTGGAAAAGTCATCACTCGAAAACTAGCCATTCTATTTAGTTTAGCTTTAAACAAAGTAAAGTCCCAGAAGAGTGGAACACCGTAAGCATAATGCATACAAGGACGGAAATCTGGAAGACCACAACATCTGCGGGCCAATAAGCCTACTCAACTACAAACTTTTTACCAAATCGATCATCAACCGAATTACCAAAACACTTGAAAACCAACCACGGGAACAAGCTGGCTTCAGAAAAAGCTACTCTTTTCGCCCTGGCAATGGATATGGTGCTCAAGTCAGCAGAAGTGGGGGGGGCATAATGAGAACTAGTGTGGCAACCTCCAATTAAGGCTTACATGGACGATGTGGTCGTTGTAGTATATTCGGTCCTCGGGTGCAGGTTGATCCTACGCGGCCTCGAGCAACTCATACCTTGAGTGAGAATGAGTTTTAAACCGGTTAAGTCGAGGGCAATCGTACTAAAGAAGGGCTAAGTAGTGGTCAGATTCCGATTCAAGATCTCAGGAACAAACATTCTGACACGGGAAAACTCGTAAAGAGCCTGGGGAAAGTCTTTGACTTACAATTGCTATTTGTGAAGCAAGCAGTGACCTTGGCATTTGGCTGACTTAGGTTGAAAAATCTGGACTGTCCAGGATTTCTGTTGCCTTTGCTATTATATGAAGTCCCGATGAGGTAAGGAACGACAGAATTTACTCCATGAAGAGGTGCAAACAGGCGTAGAGAAGTAAATAATGGGTACTATAACAGGGCAAAGTCTGTAAGGAGCTTGGACGAGGTGGGAAAGTATACATGGTCTTATTTCTGGCGAACCGATTTCAGCTGCATAAAACTCCTCGTCCATGCCATGAACAACATTTTACGAAGCCAAACAAATCTCCACACATGGCGTAGGAACGAGTCACCATCATGCCTGCTATGCACTGGGAGAGTATCACTCCAATATATCTTGATTGGCTGCTCTAGGGCTTCGAGTGATGGGCATTACCGTGGGCGCCACGACCAGGCGCTCAGCCCCAGATCGGCAAATGAGGGTGGATTTTGAGTGTCAAGAAAAATTCCCAGACCATATTGCAGCAACGACTCTTTGCCCGGACATGGTCATTTCCTCGTACACCTCAAAGCCAGTAATAATGTTGGAATTGACAGTGCCATAGGAGGAGAACCTAATGAAAACTCAAGAGAAGAAATTCGTAATATATCATAATCTGGTAGAGCAATGCAGGCACCAAGGTTGGCAGGCCATGTGTGGCCCGATTGAGGTTAGATGCTGGGGTTTTGCAGGAAGACCAATGTGTAAAACCTTGACGGGTCTTTGGTTAAAAGTTGAAAAAAAGAAGAAAGCGATTCAATCGATTACAGAATCAGCAGAAAGGGCATCAAAATGGCTGTGGATTAAAAGATCCAGTACATGGAATTCGATTGTTCAAAGGAGGGAGTGTGTGGTTGGGCTAATTACAAGGAATTATACTGATTGTTTCCCGCTCCTGGTGTAGTAAATAAATTGTTCTTTATATTCTGACTTCAATACTGGGATTATTTAACCATCAATTGTTTAATCCAGGCTTTTTATTGTTGTTTTTCTCTTCCTTATATAAGAAGGTTTCCGATTTATCCATTTATTTATTTTATATACACAGCTACTGGTCTCTCTCAGATTATTTGTTTACCAAGTGTATTTCGTTTCATCTAGGGATCCTTCTTTTTGCCTCCGATATAAGACACCTGTTGATATTTTACTTCCTTCCATTTTTCAAGACAACTGACTGTGTTTCTGGGATTATTCGATTATTAATTGTTTTCTATTCAACCCAGGAACTTTGTTTTTCCCCTCCCCCGACACAAGGGAATTTTTTTTTTTAATCTGACATTATCTTACGTTATCCCATCACCATCGTTATTGACTAACCCTGACCCCTTCCCGAAATTCGAGTATGTGGAGAACTTACCGGAAAAGTGGATCCATTTAACATTGCCGGCGTCGCTGTGGGAATAAACGACCAGTTGGGAATAATTGCATACCATTCTGTCTTAGAAAATTGTTGCTACGCCGTTGGAGGCTAGAAACAACCTCCCATTGGTTGTTCGAAATCTCATATTTGGGAGTGAAACGTATGAAGAGCAGCGTCTAGAGATTTTACCAGTCAAAAATGGTTGTGTATTGCCGCTTGGTCGCCCGGGGAGGGGGTCTGTTCTTCGGGAGAACCAAATCCCCTCATGACTCCAGGTTCATAAAATCACTGAGGACTTATTCTAGCGCATATTTGAGATATACTTTACGAAAATATTATATATATTGGGTATTCATATTTTTATGGCTCGGTTTCTCTCCTCTTGATTGTGTATCTCTCTGGTACCAGAGTTACAGAAGCTTGTGTAGTGCCCACCTTTTCCAGCAAAAGAAAATCATACATTTACGGAGTTATCTGCCCTTGGCAGGAATCTACTTGCTATCCCCTACACCTTTGTAGAAATGGTATATTCCTTGTCGCTTCCTCTTTGACGCCACACAGAGCTACCAATAAGATAACTGATTGTTATCTTTATGATATTTAAACTGTGGTGGTAAATCTCTCTCTCTCTCTCTCTCTCTCTCTCTCTCTCTCTCTCTCTCTCTCTCTCTCTCTGTTCTGACGGCCTTGAGGTAAGCTTGTCTCTTTTCTCTCTCTCTTTAGTTAGGATAGTTAGTATAGTACTTCACGCCCTTTTCGGTCCAAAAGTCTTCATGTAGCCTGATGCAGGAACTGCAGTGTTGGTAGATATGCTGTTGGACCCTGACATACGTCCAAGCCTTGTTGTATGATAACATAAATGGCTTCGTGGATTTCTACTGTCAGCCTTCACAAAGTCAACAAATGCTACAGTGAGTGGCATTTTATGTTCTACGAGTTGCTCCCTTATAAAACCAGCCTGTCCCCATGGTTGGTTTTCATCCAGCGCTTTGGCGATACGGTTGGCGGTGAATTTGGTAAAAAGTTTGTAGATGTAGTTGAATGGGCTTATTGGCCTGTAGTTGTTTATATTTTTAAGGTTCCTGTTTCCATGTAACAGCATTATGATTGTAGTGTTCTAATTTTCAGGAACTCTGGGGCATAAATTGAATTGTCGGGCTAGTTTTCTAGTGATGACATTACCAGCTTTTTTAGTTGGTCAATGGTGATGTGATAAACCCCTACCTTTTTCGAGAATGTTTTTGATGACTGCTGTTGTGTATCTTCTTTTATCTTCTCTTCGTTTCTTTCAAGATTTCTGCATTTTCCCATGAGTCTGGCTTAAACATATTGGTGGATTCTATTGAAAAAGTTATTTTGTTGTTGAGCTCATTGATGTTCTTTTCTGGTTAGTTGAAAAGTTCATATCTGTTTTCCAGTTCGATCTTGAAGGATCGAATGGGCTATTATTGTACGCTAGATGATTGCAGTTTGGTACGGTACATTTTCTTGTGTTCTGGGTGTTAGTTTGAATTGTGCATCTAATCATTCTATGGTCGCTTCCTACATTGACTTAGGACATGAATATCTCTGACTGTATGTAGTCAATTTCGTTTTTTGGTTTCATGATTGGGGCTTCTCTGAGTCCATTTTTCTATCTGGTTCCTCTTGAAAAAGGTGTTCATGATTTTAAGAAATTGATGAGATTGTCACCTTTTCCGTTTCGTACTTTGTATCGGAAATTGTCGACGCAGCTTTCATTACCTTGTTCCACCTGTGCGTTGAAGTGTCCCATAATGATGCTGAAGTAATTTTTTTTTTTTGACATCTTAGGGTATGGATTTCACGTCCTCATAGAAGTTGTCAATCTCTTCCCTGGTTGACTGTGAAGTTTAGGCGTGGTCTTGAATGATGTTCAGTTTGTACCTCTTTGACTGCTGTATGTTGATATTAGCTACGCGATCTAAGATAGCTTTGAATCTTACAATGTTGTCGGAGTTCTTTATGAATAAGAAAGTCAAATCCACTTTGTATCCCTTTTTCTTTTCCGTAGCTGTAAAGAAGATGTCTGCTCTATAGTTTGAATAGTTCTTCTCCGGGTTTTCTCATTTCGCTAATACTGATAATATCCATATCTGTAAAGCGTGTTCTGACGTTAGAGATGCCAATGCATTGTGTAGTTTTCTTAATGACGTTCTAGAGCACATCACCCCCTCCCACAGAAAGCGATGCAGCTGGGCCTTTCAAGACTGCTGACACAGTGATAATGGCAGGTATATTATTGATCACGTGAACCATATGGGTTATTAAACCGGTCCACCAAGTGTTGGAAGGGTATCTGTGCAATAAGTACTACTCCTTACGCTTGCTAGTAGTATTTGGAAAGATCAAATCGAGAATGGCTGATCGAATACATAGTAGGATTAGATATACAGAAGATTTAAAATCAGTGGAAAATAGTTTTAATTCAAGTTTATGTGATCCTTATTGGTAAGAATTTGCTTTCAATCGATATTTCCAGAATTTGAATAAACTAATCAATATGAATAAAATTTAAAACTATTCAAGCATATAACAAGACCATTTTGGAATGGTTTTCCTCTAAATGATGTGGCTGTTCTTAGCAGTAACCTTCCACTTAAGTATAGTTTCAACGTACTTATACGTCTTTTCATCTCCCCATTGCCTACAGAGAGTTCTATGGGTCTGCTTTTATTCATATTTTTCATTTACATGAGCAGTTATTTTGATAATGTCAGATACTGTCTTGAAAATTTTATTGGAGCTTTTGGGGCTGATGTAAAACTTCGCATTTTAACAAAGTAAATTGCTGAGAATAAAAGCCGACAAAAATGACAAATTCAACAATCAACAAGTACATATACATGTATATAAATGAAATTAACATGAAAATTTTGCAGGCAAGACCGTACGAATTTATTTCAAGGATTGAACACTTTCTTCCATTTTTTCTAATTATTTTGGTCGACAATCACTCGGTAACGACGCACAGATCTTGACTTTGAACCCCATTTTTCCTTATTTTGCATATTCGCTATAGTTTGTGGTGCTGTGAGGTTGCCTCAAGTCCTATTGAGTTGGCCACAATAATCAGAGTAGCCTCAAAACGCCACCGACTATCAGCGTCTATTGTATCTCCTATTGATGAGGTAGGATACGGGTGTGCATGGCATTCTAAGGGATAAGAGCATGCATTTTACTCGCAGACCTACGTCAGTAAATGTTATGCTATGCCCTCCCCACTTCTCCTCCTCCTGACGCCTGTAAGTATCAAAGTATTGAAACAATAAGTTTACGTTAGACGGACAACAAATGAGGAAATTAAAGAAATTGCCAGAATTGATTCATCTGGTTCATAAGGTTGACTTGCCGACAGTCTTTTGTCGCTGTTCAAGCACTTAAGCTTTATCTCTCTTTCCTTATTTCACCTCAAGAATTCAATAACTCTTTAACTTTTCCTTTATATCTGTATCTATAAGTAGCTAGATGGGGGACATTGGTCCCTTCTTAACTTTCCCTGATTTTTTTATAGGAAAGAGTCCCCAGATATTTCAGTTTGATAAAAAGGTAATATTTAACAAACGGTAAAATACGTATAATACACATAATATTGCAAAAAAACTCTACGGCATCTCTTCGGGAGAATGGAGTTACTTCCTTTTGGTTAAGGATGATTGGAAAAAAAGTTTCTTATCTGAAACGAACTTACTTTTACTGGAGTTTCCTGTCGCGTATTTATAGAAGTATTTTGTATCTGGTTCTTGAAAAGAACTCATTGAGCGGAGTAAGTTATAAATCTATTGTTGTGGTTTGGAGATTTGGTTGTGTAGATCATAAGATGGGGGGGGCGAACGTCACTGAAGATTTCTCTAATGTGATTCTTTAGTTTAATCTAATTTTGATTTTAATCAATTTGATTTTATTTTTAATTTCGATGTTTAGACATCTATTAGAGTTGCCGTAATTTATTTTCTTGTTTTAATATTTCATCATTATCATCACATTGTCTTAGTTTAAATTTGAGTACCCGATAATACACGAGCGATTAGATGAAAAATAATTCCAATGTTTATTCATTTCTATGGTTAGTTCATCAGCACATCATGATTTCCATGAGAACATTTCAATGAAATGAATTTGAAAAAGATCAGTATTCTTTCAATTTATCAGCTCTCTTTCGGGTAAAAGATTTGCAGCAATGAACTTTTTGTTGTTTTTATAACTTTGAGAGACCATTCTATTCTTATTTTGTTCAACTGAATAATTATTTTCAAAATGGACAGATTTTTAGTGATCATTGAACTTTATAGGCTAAATTGGAAGAAAGTCAGCCAAATGCAGTCGGGAATAGCTAAAAGGCAATCCAACGACCAAGAGCTGCTTCCCCTGGAGGAGCATTTTCAAAAAGTCAAGAAATAGCTAAAACATTAACATTTTCTTGATGATGAAAAAAGTTTATAAATTATATATACAAACACGCTTCATAATGATCATATTTACGTAATATCTAGGGCCTTGAACATTCGTGAAGGTATAATAAACATCATAATTCTGCTTTATGAAGCCCCCCCCCCATCCACGTACTGCACCCTGGGGGATAATTTAGGAACTTATCTCTAAAAGTATGGCTTTAATTGGTTTTATTTGAAGCCTGAATGTTTTAAATGAATTTTACTTTATTTCTGATTATTTGAGAATATCAAACAATTAGTATTCCTTCAAATAGCCAAAGATTTTCTACAAAAAATTTTGAGATGAAGTTGCAAAATCTAATATTTTCTCAATAAAAAACTTCCAATTTTTAAGTACATATTTTCTCGGTATACCTCTTAAAAAGTGATTTTTTTCCTATTGGATTTAATTGAGACATTGTTTAAAACTACAAACCGAATCCTAAAATAAAACAAAAATGTACAATACAGAGCGAAATGAGACAGACTGAGAATTACCTTTGTTTTTCAAATGCTTACAAGGATCTTCTACTTGTTTTTTGTTGTTATTGTTGTTTTTGTTTGTTTGTTTTGTTTTTCTAAGTACTTTTAACTAGGGAAGCAACTCTGTTTATATAATTAGCATGGTTTTCTCCCTTCAGGTGTCGGAATTATTTCTCGAGTGGAATTACTTCCCGAACTCCAAATGTTTTTCTTTTTTTGTAGAAGCGCTGCTAATCAGGGGAGGCGACTCTGTCTATACAATTTACAAGGTTTTTTCCCTTTGTGTATCGTAATTATTTCCTGAGCCCCAAATTTTTAGAGACTCGGATGTTATCCAAAATTTGTGCCGCAAAACAAAGATTCAGCCACATTGATCCTCGGCATGGCCAAAACGACGTGTAAAGAGCCATTGTCTTGAAGTGGACACTGTAAAAATACTAAGTCGTCATATATTCATCCCACGACAGACTCTAACCTTCTCAAAATACTCTAGTCTCCCACAGAATATACTTAACACAACTCAACAATATTTTATCAAGTATTTGTGAGTAAAAAAACCCTTTCCACATATATACACAACACCTCCATTCAAAGTCTTTTTGAAAATCAACCGACATATTTTCTCAAGAAGAGAAACATTCTGTGAAATGTACCTATAAAGTGAATATGTGTGCCTGAAAGCACAGAGGAAACACTGTTTTTATTCACTCAACAAACATGAAAAATATGTAAGTAACAGATATAGAAATTTAAGATACGTACAAAGATTCCAAAAAGTGTATTATTTTATCAAATCGTATAATTAAACAAAATATTAATCAGAAATTAACACAAGCGAAATTAAACATGGTTTTTATTCCTAACTAGATTGTGCACCATGGATTCCCTCGTTTACAGTATTTTAAAGCAGAACCTAGATGAATCCATGGTGTACAATTTGATAAAAAAACCAACGACAAGCGTTTAATTTCTCATGGATATTTGATTATGCTTTTTAATAAATAATTATAGGTAGAAAAATAATTTTGGTTGGGGCTTTTGTCGCAACCATTTCTTCTTAAAATAAGATTCATTTCTCTTCCATTGTAACTCATTGAAAATGGTTGACCACCAACTTGAACACCTATGATAAAAAGAATAGTTTTGAAGAAAAAGAGGTTTAGGCTTCCAAAATATCAATCTGAATTTATGCGGGGCCTTATCTGAATGCAGCAAAAATTATTTTTGGCATGAGCTGTTTTTTCCATGTGGTATTTTGGGGGTGGAGTTTTCATGCAAGCATTTTTCTGGCTGCTTTTTCATGCCAAATGAATATTACAATTAATTTCTACAAACAACAACTGTTCTTTTGAAAAAATTTATCATGATTAATCATATATGACAACTGACATACAAACTAAGTAAGAAAAATAATTTTGTTCATGATAGCACTAATAAATTATGTGATCTACCAACAACTATTCATAAATAGCATGTCTGCTTAGTAACTTAATAGAAACCATCACATGACCAACATCTTTTGGTAGAATATCCTGTTGGAGGTGATCAATTAAAAGATTGGAAAAAAAAGTAATCAATGATTAAGTTACTCCTCTCACTTTTTGTTGAGAAGTGATTACTAAAAAAGTCAATTTTTTTTTTAAAAACAAGCGTGAATGCTTCCAGACACAAAATAAAGAACCAATTTAGCATAAACTTACGTTGTAATTTGGTGAGGGGAATTTTCAAAAAGGAAGCAAATAAAAAAATTTACAGACATAATAAAGAGTAAATGTTTAAAATTTCAATCATCTATATCCATGATGTGACCTGCATGCATGATGCATACATACATAGGTAGCCAGACAGATAGACCTACTTGAAAACTAGACATTCCTATGTTGATAGTTTTGTTTACTATAATAAAGTAATATAGACATGGTCGAATTATTTAACTTCGTGTTTTGACAAAAAACCTAAAGATTTCTGCACAATTATCTCACTTTTGTTATTGTAATATATATATATATATATATATATATATATATATATATATATGTATATATTCGTGTGTGTGTGTGTGTGTGTGTGCGCATCTTTTTACATACAATCTTTGTTCTTGTTTCCAATTTTGAATGATTCAATTCTGGTTTTCTTTCTCTTCTTCTGAGGAACTACAATTATTCATCCCAACCACTCTATGATTCTCTACCACTGAATTAAGCAGCCTCCTTAACATTCTAGTAAAGATATTGGCTATAAAGGTGTCGCTACTCATCTGTAAATAAACAGGATTCAATATTCACCAATTTTCCAAAGGGAACATACCTTGACACAAGTATAAGATTCAACTGAAAAGTCCTTCCTTTTCACAGTTCAGCTTAGCATCAACTTATTTAATGAACAGTGTGATTTTCTTGTTTCTTTCTCCATAAACATGGATTCTTCTACATGGATTCTAGATAATCAGTTTACTAATGAAAATATCTTCTACCCACCATTTGAAACAATGGCCTCTTCCACAAGTTTTCTGAAGAAGATCATCAAATAAAATTCAAAAACAGGTAGTCCCCCTTTTATGCCACTTTTTCATTTTTCAAAAAAAGCAAGTTCAGCTTTTGTTTATGTTGCGACCCATTATAGAGGCAGTGTGTACCTTTTTCCTCTCTTCTACACTCCAGGCTCCTGTGCCTCTAATGACCACTGGTGATGACTTAGTCTGACATACCATCCTAACCATTTTGGGAGTCTAAGTATGCTCAAAAGATTTTTCCATATAAATTGATAATTGCTTCTCCATTTAATTCCATTTTGGCTTACAAAAGGCTTCTATTGGAACACATTTATTTTGGATAACAGGGGAAACCTGTAAATCAATAATTTTTTCCATAGAAATTAACTAGTAAAGCAGATCTGGTCAGTCAATCAATAAGAAAACGGCACACACCTAAGATCTTTAGGCAGGTGATCAATCAAAAAATTGGAATAGTTGGTGATCAATGACTAAGTTATTTATTTTGTCTTTTGTTGGATCCCTAAAAAGTTTGAATTGTCAAAAAAACAAGCAGGCACAAACTAGTGACCATTTTAGCATAAACTTACATCGTAAATTGAACCTCCCAGCCCAGTAAAAACCTTTTTAGGACAGAATTTCGAAAAACAAAAAAAATGTTTTTTCTAAACAGTGTAAAGAATAAATGTCTGAATTTTCATGCCTCTAGCTTCACCGGTGCAACCTCCACACATAATACATACATACATAGCCAGCAAGCCCAGCTTAAAAACTGAAGAAACCTATTTTGACAGTCTTGTGTGATGGTTCCAGCACTACAATGTTTCTGAGGACCTAAATTCAAACCATTCAAAAAATTACTTTTAGTGTCTTCACTGGTACTTGTTTATTTCATCATACAATAATTGTTTTGACACAATCCTTGTCAGAAACCATCAACCAAAACAGTCAATATAGGTTTCTTCAGTTTTCTAGTTTGTCCGGCTGATTATGTATTTATTCATGTATGAACTTTGCCAAATTTACTCATTATGTCTCCAAAAAACGTTTTTTTGTTCTTTGAAAATGTCTTCCCTTAATAAGGTTTTAGTGGGGATGGGGCAAGTTTTGTTAAATTGATCGGTCTGGGACCAGCAGCATTCATTTTCTAAAATTTGAGATACTATTCCTACACAATATTTTTATATGAATTTGAATAGGTCTGAATTCTCTATTTCATCCTTGATTTGATTGAATTACATTAAATTTGGATTATGGCATCCTTGTTTTCTTTAAATTTTTGATAATAGAGCAGCGTAAACTAGGCAGTTTGTTTTGAAATATTTTTAATTTATCTTGATAATTTATTTGTTTACTTTTCATTTAGTTTTTAATTTTGAAATTAAATAGACTAACCAAACTTTCATTTCCCATTTGAATTTGAATTTGAAAAATCTGAAAAATGCATACATAAATTTGTTTATTACAACTTCAATCATGAACTTTCATTCTCTCACAACTTGGAGAGAATAAAGACAAAGAGCTGAAATATAGTTTTCAAATAGACACTAAAGGTTCTTTTTAATTTAAGACGTTTTAGAAAATCAAAGTAGGTAAATTAAGTAAGTAGGTCCCCTTTCTAAACTCTTTTCTGTACATATATTTTGAAATAAAAATTAAATCAAAATATCTATATCTCTCCTTAGTCTCTTTACACAACATGCATTCATCCCTCTCACTCAGCTCATACGCATCTATCTCAATTTCAGCAATTCTTGACATTTTATAAGGCTCACATCCCTTTGAGATTATAAAATCTTTGTAGCACCCCCGTGTTAAGAACCACTGTTCATAGCTGATTATTAACACACACTGTACACACACACACACACACACACACACAAGGAAAGATTGTTTATTTGGGGGGGGGGTACCAAAGCACTGAAATCAGCATAAAAACGGGAAGTTGTGTATATTTTTATTTTATATTAATAGCTTTTGTAGAATACAAGTTTTACATTTTAATTTAAAGAAATTAATTGGCAAATATTGAAAGTTCAGAATTTTTAATATTTTGTTTTTATTGAAACAATTTTTAATAAAATAATAGAATAATAGATAGGTTATCTCTTGATTATTACATTAATTGATAGTGAATATTTTAAAGAAGTTTATTCACTATTACAAACTTTTTCCTTCCTACTTCTATACAGGGTTGTTTGATTGGGCTATAAGGAGAGATAATCCAATCTCGTAGGCATACTCAACACAGGCATTGGAATAGCATCGATTTTGGAAATTGAGTTGGTCTGGAGGCAGAGGTGCGATTGCAGCCTCCAGACTCATTAGATTTCCAAATTCATTACTATTCCAATGCCTGTGTTTGGTATGTCTCTGAGATAAGGCTCAGATTACCTCCCCTTGTAACTCCATCTAGCAATCCTGCTTCTATATCTTGGTAGAACACAATATTCTCTAATAATTCAATTCCACAAGCAGAAGATGCTTTGCCAATCTTCAGTCCAAGTTGCATAATTTATGTGGTTTTTACAATCCAATGGACAAATTTCCTGACCTTTATTACTGTCACCATTTTGTGGGACTTCGGCTACGAGGAGATGGGCTTCTGGAACGGTAATTTCTCTGGAAAATAAATAATAAAATCAAAGCATTATTATCACCTTTAACTTAAATGAGTGATTCTAAACATGGGTTGTCCATCCCACAAGGGAGCCAATTTGTGGGAGGTGGAGGTTTATTGAGAATTCAACAGTGAAGAGCAAAAAGTGATTATGTTAAGGTTCAACAGATTAATCCCTGATTATGCAATTGAAGAAATCTGTGTGTATATGTTTATGTGCAGGTGTGTGGGTGTGTGTGCATGTGCACATCCACCACGATAACTCAACAACGGGCCATTGTCTGAAGATGACATTTGCCAGATGCATTAATCAGGTTAAGTGCAGTGCTGAGTTTGAATAAACGATTCTAGAGAAATAAACAATTCTTGAAAAATTAAAGATTATAGATCTTTCTTTATAGTTTCTATGAATTACCTCCTGATACTTCCACTCTTCAGAAATATCTAAATCTAGACAAGAAATATCTAAATTGGTGACACTAAAGAGAAGTAACTGAAATACTTCAAAGCCATAGTTTTGTACAACGGATAGAAAATGTTTTACATGACATTACTGCAGGCTGTTCCATACACCATAAAATCTCCCTTCCAAACATGCACCTTTGGAACATACCCAACCAATTAATAATTATAACAGTGATTAAGTCCTAATTACACAATACTATTAATTCCTAATTTTTACAATAGATTCCATTAACCTGTGAGGTACAAAATTGATGAGGTAATTACAAGTTATCACTAAATTTCACACAATATAGAAATTACAATTTTTTTATTAGTTGCCCAAAAGTTCAGATATCAGGATTTTTTACAAAGAATTTCAAAGAATTTGCCACATGATACATAATTCTATGATTTTTTTATTGTAAAGGAGACATGAAAATTTTTAAACAGAGGGAGCAAGAAAGGTTAAGAACAACTGCCTAAAATCTAACTTGATTGTTTTTGCATATTTTTTATTTCAAACCAATACAGCTGACAGTCAAAACTTTTTTTTTTTAGATACAGGAAATAATTTTGGAAAAATTATTCCCAATATTGTGCTTCAAAGCAAGTCTTGCAAGTCCAAAATTTTGAAAGTAGGTTATACCTGTAGCAGGATGGGAGAACATGTGCATCCTATACATTGTTATGTGGGGATATTGATCTATCCTTAAATCAATAAATGAATTCACTTATTTACCAGCAGTGGCAGTGGCTTCTTACCTGATCAACAGTGCTACGTGTCTCAACTTCTCCCTGGGAGACAACTTTGCGGCTACTAGCAAGAGATGAACCAAGGTAGAGACAAGGCCAGATGAAGTGACTCACGATATGACTGCTGTAGTCAGAATTGACACTGCGACGATACCTGCAAATTAAACATGTCAGTATCATTTAATATTATCTAAATTATTTTCTAATCCATGACCTGTCGCTTCATATGTTTCTCCTCATCACAATTCTCCAGAGTGAATATAGCTTGAAGTAAGAATAATGAAGCTTCCAATACTATTGGAGCTTGTATCCCATGATTGCAGGACTGGATTAAATTCAATAGGAACCTGGGGCACAGGTCAATTTGGGACTCCAAGTAGGCCTATTAGATTCATTCTTGGGCTCAAGTGCCTCATGGTTTAATGCAGCACTACAAAGGAGTTCCATTCTTGTCAGAAGCAACTTTATTTGTACTTCATACTACCTATTTTAACAGCCAAAGAGAATTCAACTTGGAAAGTTGTGAATAAAAGCAACGATAAGTTTTTAAAAATACTTGTTAGAAATTAATAATAAAGATTTTACCATCATTCATAAAAAAAAGCAACCAATTCTGTGATTGAGTATTTTTACAATTATTTTTTTTAAAACAATGATAATTTTAAAACAATAATTTTGAACAAGTACATCAAAACTTTCCCTCACTCTAATGATTCCATGTATAGAGACACAGCAAATACTAAACGCATGTATAGAAATGCATTGCCAATTATTTTACTATAGAAATCCATTGCAGATTATTTCAAGACTAACTTCTTCTATAACCGATGATATCATGGGTTCGATTTGTCAAATAAATATCAAAATTTTCATTCCCTCCGCTAATCACATATATTGACACAACACTCACAAGAAAAGAGGTTATGTTGAAAAATGAGTATTGTTGTTGTATTAAAAAAAATGCTTTCTTCATCATGCTTTTGTTATGTACAATTCTAACACAGTTAAGTTAATATAACTTTAAGCCAAATACTTACTTGACTGGATCAAAGACAGTATCAATGCCTAAGTCGATATCGAGAGGTACAACAAGTGAGGCCATATCCCAACCAAGTTTGCAACTTTCACGTATGAAAGGGCGGATAACTGCAATACTACAACCTGGTGGCAAGAGATGGCTGATAGATGAATCCACATCCCGAATAACCTCCTGAGATGAAAAGAAAGACAAAAGAAAGATCGATAGAAGAAAGTGGTATTTTTTAACTTCCCATTAGGCATCTCTCCCGAATGGCTAAAATATATTAATCAAAGACAGGATTTTCAGCTAGTTCCCGCAGAAGGCATAATTGGGACCTTTCACCCCAATAAGTGATGAAAACTGTTTGCTTTTTAGAGGCACCTTAATTCAATGCCTCTGGCTAAGATGCAACATTTTGACTACTTGGAGGTCACATCCATATAATTGGAATCAGACTTACACACATAGATAGATGCATGGAAATCAGATCAGGAAAATCGAGGGAAGCATCAATACAGACACATCACTTTTGTTGAATTTCCAAGAATGAAAATGCAAGAAACAACTAAAAAGCTATGATGTCCATACATACATACATACATATATATATATATGTATATATATATATATATATATATATATATATATATATATATATATATATATATATATATATATATGTATGTATGTATGTATGTATATATGTATGTATGTATATATGTTTGTATATATATATATATACATATTTACATCAAAATTTTGAAATATAAAACATCATTGAGACACTGGAATCACCACACTTAGAGGTTGTTCATCCAGCTCTTTTATTTCATAGCAAACAAATGAATCAGTTATGACACAAAATAATTTTTGTTAAATAGCTTGATATTTTGGCTTCATGAAATGTAGTTCAGACAAATTAGATTCAAACATTAAATTATTGACATAACTTTATTTTTCTATTTGATCAAGAAGGAAACTACGGAATCATCAACAAAAAAATCCTATTTAGTACTTGATTGCTCCTCCTCAGGCTTTTATAATGGCCTATATTCTTTGGGGCATGGACTTCAGTGACAAAAACAATAATCTCCCAGCTGTTTCAAATTGCAGTTAACAAATCGGCTTTGCAGGATGGAGCGTTTTCATTGACCATTTTTTCACCATAATTTTCAGTTGGATTGTTAGCTAGCCATATTATTGAGTTGATATGCCTTTCCAGAAGGAAATCTTTATCATTCTTTGATCTATGGCAACATGCATTATCATCCTAAAAAATTATTTCATCACCATCAAATTTGTTTTCAATCAATAATGTCCAAAATTTCAATGAGCATTGACTGTTGGGATAATGGTTGACATCTCCCCCTGATCCTTTACCTGATATACTACCCTATATCATAAATGAGTGGTGAACTCTGCTTGTTTTCCTAATGCAGTCATCTTTTTATCTTACATTGGAATGACACCAGACAAAAGCTGCATCATCATAGCATTAGCCGATGCAGATTCATGATTCATCACTGAATATTCAAAAATCATCACTTCATGATTGCTCCTGTTTAGCCCATTGTAACCTTGTTTTCTTCTATTTAGGTGTTAGTGCTGGTTTTTATTTTGGCTGTTCTATGACATATTTTGTCACACTCCATCCTTTCCACTATGTCAATTAAGAACTCTCCTTTTGAAGCCATGTTTTCTTTCAATTAAGCCAGTCCAACAGTCAGTTATGGTCTGCAAGAATTCTCTTTTGACACTAGACTAATTTGCTTATTTAGACTTGTGCCTGTATTCATTTTAGAAATGTAAATCACAAGGAGATTCCATCATTTTTTTTCCTACTTGATTTGGAAAAGAACTATGCCAATAATTCAACATTTTAATTTAATTTGTTTGCGTAATATTTCATGAAGCCAGAACATTGAGTTATCAAACAAATATAGCTTTGTGTCATATCTGGGATTTGTTTATTTTCTGCAAAGTATAGAAAAGTTGGATGAACATCCTCTGGGTCCTGATTCCATAATTTTTGCAAGGGGTAGTGAATAAAGCATCTACAAATGTATGAAAACTCCTGGCGTATTCCAGTCAGTTCACATCCAATACTTGTACAATTAAAGTAAAATCCATTGGATGAATTTAAATAAATAAACACTGAAATGGTGTTCCCACACAGAAGATTGCCAGGCAGAAAAAATGTTTTGGAGACACTGATGTATATAGTAAACTCCAATGTACAAAAATAGTTATTTAAATGAAGCTTTGATAAGCAATACTTACTGACACCATGCCACTCAAGTCATAAGGTCCAGTGTTTCGGTATATGAAGTCTTGTGCCAGTTGGTCTCTACTTTGAGGACCATCATATTTATCATCCAATAAGTCTCTCAGTTTATTCTTGTACTGATGAAGGGCAAAGCGTCCTGCAGCACAAGCTTTCTATAAAAATAAAAGAGAAAAGAAAAATGATCTTTTCTCGATTTTAAACACATTCAGGTATTCTCCTTTCTCAGTTACATATTCTACCTGGTAAATACTTATGAATAATCTTCTACTGTTTCTGTGAGAATTTCTGAGATGAGGAATTATCATTATCATACATTGATCTATTTGGACTAGGGTCCCCACCTGGGTTAGGAAAGAACATATCTTTTATACAAGTATTTACTAATTTCTCATTCTCCCCCAACCCCAACCACTAAGATTTCAAGTGAAAAATCTCATCTACAGACTTATATTTCATCAATCCAAGCACTAGACAAGTAGATCAGTGGCTTGAGGAGATTGTGTTACAAAAGAATATTATATTACAATTCAATTTGTAACCTGTTTTTATTACAGTACACTGAGATGCAGATGCATTAATTTTGTCAAATGTCAGCCCATCATACTGAAAGTCCAGTTCCTTAGCTATTGTTATTATCTCTCCTGCCTAGATCTAACTCCAAACACCCCAGCTGACCTTTTTTTGGTGAACTCAAGTGGACATGACATTGGACACACTCCAAATATACATTACATTGGGATACATTACTCTAGTCAATCTCTCTCTCTGGCAAAAATCATCTCTGTTTACAATGTTTTTCATCTAATATCTTGAAGGTAGAATTTATCTTGGGCATAATCAAAATTTTGTCCAAGTGTTTTTTGGAGTTATCAATTTGGGATTAAAAGCATGCTCGTATTTAACTAATTTACTAGTGACCTTAATTATTGCTTTGTTGTGAGAGGAAAGCGTTCATACCTCTGACTTTATATCAGAGAATTATGACTGTTTTTATTCTGCCTAATTTATTCATTTTTCTGATTGTACTTTGAAAGTCCTACTGTCTCAGACACATGAGTGTACTGGCACTCCAGTTGACTGTCCATGTTGCCAGTACCTAGGGCTGATTGTTTCCAAAAGAAACAATGCAGAAGTATAAATTACTTACTCTGAAAACGGTGAATACAATTTTTTCATTCCTTATTTGGTCATCTGAATAGAGTCTCAGGGTGTTCATGGCATCGATTCTTTCAGTATAGTACATGTCTTTGAAACGTTGGACAATCTGATCCTGTCGAAGTTCCTGTAGGCTGTCCAGAGATGATAGGGATGCACCTCTCTTTAGTCTGAAAAGGATTTGATTCCATCTATCATGACTGACAAAGAACAGATCAGCAAATTGCTTCTATTTGATAAGCAAAAAATTGTAAGAAAAGACTACTTATATACTACCAAAGAACAAAAATATGAGGAAATGAGCAGACATCAGGTAAGGTATGGGAAGAACTGATTTCATGCTCCTCTTATGAGGAGCAGCTATTCAAAAATTATATCAGTATTCAAGAATATATAGATATGAAAAAATTCTTCATCAGTGTCCATTCATCAATCCTGTATTGATATACAGGATTGATGAAAGGACACAGACAAAGAATTTTTTTTAATAAATTTTTCATTTAAACTTTCCTATTTCCATACAAGTGAAAACTGTACCTGCTTTTTTCTATTCATCATGTCTTATACCATTATAAATACGTACATACATGTACAATATATAGTCTAGAAAGCTTTTGAAAAGTTTTTTTTTAATGTTAAGTGTTTACTGTACATTAAAGAACTTTTTCAAAAGTTTTTTGTGTCACTTCAATCACTTATTTCCCAATATCTGTCAATGCAATAAATGTAATTTTCTTCGGTGATTGTCCCGTTTCATACATACTTTGTTATTACAGTACAATGTAGAAATTTTTTCTTATTGAGATCATTAGTTGTTTACCATTTAACTGTTTCAGAGATTTTAAAAACAAAAGTTATATCAACATGACACCTCAGCAGTGTTGATCAAACACCACCTCCCTTCCAGCTAAGTTTTACTCATGTCATACATGTAGTTTGTCATTTTATATTATATGTACTGTATATGGCTATCATTTTGCACTAAATATCATTTATTTTTTGAAACAGGGCTTACTCACGCAAGTTACCCCCAAAACATATTAAACAATGAGGGATCAGTATATATATATATATATATATATATATATATATATATATATATATATAGGTATGTATACACACAAGCAATGAGAATTTTCTATATTTTGATCTATTTGCCAAAACACATACAAATACATACACATAAATATATATATATATATATATATATATATATATATATATATATATATATATACATACATATATATATCTGCAGTTGCATGAAAATAAATGCGCAAACATCTACAGGTATTCATATAAACACATGCATTGATGCATATATATACAACCACATAAAATATTCATGCACATACACACACACACACACACACACACACACACACACACACTGCTCTTTTTTCACTTACCTTTTACCTGGTTTCATCTCCACAGGGTTATATTCCAGACTCTTCAAATCAGTGGAACTTCGGCTTTTGATTCTAAGATCAAAAGAAAAATGAAATCTAGAACTCCAAAAATTGTTTGGCAGCAAAAGAAATACATAGTCACCTTCTGTAGTGGTTTTGAGCTTCATCTCATTCTTTTTGTTGCTTTTGCAGAATATCTATATATCTATCTATGCATCTATCTAGCTTTTATCATTCTAAAAGTTGTTCAAATGATTAATCTTATTCATTTTGTTGTTACCACAATGGATTGTGCAACCTTTATGTAACTTGAAGTACAGTGCTTGCATGAAGTGAGCTTGTGTACTGTGTGACTGTTGTATTCACAATGACCAAACCAGTCCATTCTTCACATTTCAAGCAGAGTTTTTTGGCAAGACATCACATGACCCCATACGCCTCCTTAAAGACAGCATTTGGCTCCTGGTGACTTTTGCAAGAGATTTCAGACCATGGACGAGATTAAAAAGAACACTACAGAACAGCTGATCCCAAAATAGGACTGTAGACTGAAAAGAGGAAGAGACATTTAGATGTGTGTGAGGTCCAAAGGGGAGCATTTTGGAGGGCACTAAGGTGATATTATCATAGGTAGGTTATATATCTGATTGTAGGTATATATTTGATTGTAGGTATATATGATATTGATGAGCAGAAATCCAAGAACTTACTGTTCCCTAAGCAAAGCATTCTCTTCATGAATAGCCCTGAGTTCATCTTCCATAATCTGCAGAGAGAGCTTTGTTTCCTCTAGCTGGCAGTCCTGATCCCTATTTGCATATCCTGCTGTCAAAATGCGGCCATCATAAATGTACTCTTGACCCAACCAGGGAAGGAAACGAGATTTTATAGCAGAAGCCCCACCATAAAGACCACCTAAAAAGAAAAAAAAGAAATGATAAAAGTAACAGCAAAAAGAAGACAGAAATATCAAGGAAAGACCAATTGAAATCAATATTCTCTATCATCAATATATTGCTATCTTACCATAAGACAATACCTACTAATTATTGCCTGACAAAGAGACAAATGCTAATAGATGCTATGTAACCACAAGACAGCACTGAACAATTGCTTACCTCACAATAATATAAAACTTAACAGTGACCTGTCAATTGGAGAGTATCTGACAATTGCTCCAAAATTTAGACGCTACCTAACAAAGTGACGATGTCTAACAGTTGCTATCAAACAATGAGTAAGTACCTTACAATTGTGACCTAACAAAGAGACAGTGCCTAACAGTTGCTATCTAACAATTAGACAGCACCTTACAATAAGACATTACCTAACAAAGAGACAGTACTTAACAGTTGCTACCTAACAATTGTCACCTAAGAGAGTATCTAACAGTTGCTATCTAACAATGAGAAAATAACAAACAAAATAAAACACTAAACCCTATGACTGCAAATGACTGAAATTTCAGTCATGTTTCAATGGAAAATTTGATTCACCCCATACCCCACCTTTTGGCCTGCAAACTCACAGTCATTCAACAAGACGAGTAATTTCCTCAACCTGAAAGTCTACACCGTCAGCCAAAAATTAGCCTGATTTAGCAACATTCGTTGGGGAAACAACAATAGAATTTTTAAAATAACAGAAAAACAGTGCTAGACTTTGGTGCATTATTTATTTTTTGTTGTCTTGAATGAGTTTAATGAAGTTGAAAAATAAAGTTGTTTTTTCAAACTTCACACATTCCTAGCAGTTGATAAAAATGAAATAGCTACTTGCTTGTATTTCAATAGAATTTTGCTAAATGTAGTAACAATAACGTGTGAGTAGACAAGGAAATTCTAGAAGTGGTTCTACAAACTTCTGTTATTTTAGAAACCGGCCAACACAAACTGGTGCAAATATCTTGAAAGTGTTTGTTATTGAATTTCACACAATAAAGAAATGACAAAAATTTTAGTAAGTATCAGTATTTTTTTTTTTACAAAGACTGTTTCTTTTCAACTTTTTAAAAATTCAAAATTTTGGTAAATTTCTGAATTTCTATCATTATACCTTTTGAATACTTGATTGATATTATTAATTAAGGAAAGGCATAGAGCAATAAACATTAAGAACCACTGCTCTATATAATAACCTCTGCACTGTTAATTTATCCCTCTATTTTCATTGCTCTGGGTACAGCTGAAGCATTCTCTAATGTTTGTTGGTGCCAATGTTCTACTAGTCATTTTGAAGTTTTCAGGTGTTTTTGTGTCTTTCCGTCAAAGAAGAGCTCATTATCAGGATGTTATTTCTTTCACATCAGAGGAAATGATGCTAAATTTAAGACATTACTAAAGTAATTGTATTTTTTTTTTTTTGTAGACTCCATGTAAAATCTAAATTGTTCTTATTGGAGGTTAACAGCAATGAATGATGCCTATCAAGCCAAGAAGTTTTCAAGTACAATTCCAAAGAAGTGCATTCCGTGCTGCTCAAGCTGATAATTATGCCATCAAAGCATTTGCAGTGTGAATTATATTGAATTATGTGTCATCTGGAGACGATTGGAAAAATTTTAAAGTTGGAAAAATGGGTTCCGCCTGAAGTGGATGAAATAGTCAAAGAAGAGTAGCAGATCATTCATCTTTTGATGCCTATCACAGCTCTCCACTGCAGTTTGCCTAGGGTTGTCATACCCAGCATATACAACTAAACCACAATGCTGTGGGATAGAGGTTGGTAGTCAATAGCACAAAGGTTTCACTGTTTTATAAGCATCATTTTCATAGCCTTTTCTTTGTAAAAGCAGAATTACTCAAGGGAAGAAAATGGTAATGAGTGACTGATGATTTTAATTACTTGTCTGAAGATCACTGCTGTACTATGTAGAACAAAAGAAGAAAAATGTTTACTCACCTTCTGAAGCTGATTTATTCAACAGCTTAAAAAGCTCTCGTTGGATACGAGCATTAAGTTCAATGATGTCGCAACAACGAGCAACATTTTGGTCACATGAGTTGAGCTGTCAGGAATAAAGAAAACTTGACAATACACAGATGAGATATACAAAACAAATTTAATATTAGCTGGATATATGAATTTATTGAAAATGTAGGTTTTCAGTCGTATGAATCATTATTAAGGCATCAAAATATTTTCTCTGGATTTATAAACTTATACTTATATCACCTTTCAACTCCATCAAGATCTTTTTGAGCCATCTTGCCAGTCCAAAGCCCAGATAAAGGAGAGGGTTGGGCATGAGGCTAAAAAGTTTATCCTGTATAACCTACTTGCTACTAAAACTGCAACAGCATCACCCCAGCGAGAGCCTGGATGGGAAGATTCCCCTTCAGAAAGGGCTCCTGACACATGCTGGTCAAAACCAATTGAAACCTAATTCACTGAACAACCTTCTAATGACAAAGGCAAAAACCAGGATAGGGACCTGGAATATCAGAACTCTGTTCAAGAGCAGTTAATCAGCTTGAGTGTCGGACTGGAATCTACATGAAAAAGAGAAGAGTTGTGAGGCCAAAGCAACTAGGAGTAGATTTATCAAGAGCACAGTGGATTGACTGATATGGGCCAATAACTGAGTTCACTGGTATGGTATGGTTGCAGCCCAATAGCTCTACAAGACACAAGTTCACAGGAATAAACAACAACTCAACCTTTCAGCTAAATTAGGAACCATCAACCAAAACTATCCAGATAGGTCTCTCCAGTTTTCATGTTGATGCTGGCTGTATGTATGTACATATACATCACACATACAGGTTGCATTAGTGGAGCAAGAGGGCTGGAATTTTCAACATTTACATTTTATTAAGTTAATGCTTAATTGATTCCTTAGTTTGTATCCTGCAGCATTCACTTTTGTTTATTGAAAGTTCAGATTTTTTTAGTGATTACTACCAAACAAGAGGTGGGACAAGTAATTTATTATTACCCCTTTTCCCAATGTTTTAATTGATCATCCCCAACACAGCATGCTGTGAAAAGATATTGGTCATGTGACGGTTTCTATTTAATGACTAACTATACATGTTGCATTTTCTATGTATAGAGAGAGGAGAATAATCATAATCATAATAATAATGATATTAATAATAATAGTCCAGTGTAGCAAGAAGGTTGCCAGGAGTCACAAAAGAACAAAGAAGTCGATGTATCAAGTTTGCCGCCAAATATATAGCATCACAAAGAAAATGAGGAAGAAAACAGAAGTTGATAGTCTGCCATGACAGTTCTAGATGTAAACATGCCAGTAGTCAAGTTGCCTTCATTAGAAGCATGTGCAGCAATTCAAAATGTATTGAGACAAAGTATAAAAATAAAAAGTTCATACAATAATAAAAACATAGAAAGCTGCATGTACATTTCAGCTGAAAAGGAAAACATATGGATATTAAAAATAACTGTTTTAGTAAAGGCCTGATTGGTAATTATTTATAAGGAAGGAAATGTTGAGGAGTGAGATAACTATCATATTATTTCTATACATTAGAATGTAATATAGAAGAGAACTGTGATTATATAGGGAACCATTTAACAAATGGGTCTAATGTTTTGTTTATCTGGCGATGGAATCTAATCAGTGATGCCTCTCATGATGAATGGTATAATTCCTTATTACTCAAGCTTTCACAAGAACAAGATGTGACACAAGGTCACTTCAATGTGGGGATACCACGCACAACAACTTGCAACTATTCTTGCAAGGAGACATGAGAGAGCTGGTCTTTAGGCCAAATCCTGTGCCTCTTGGTCTTGACTTCACAAAGCAGTACCGATGAGGTAAAACCCTATTGGCAATGGTACCACATCAGTGACAGTTTGTCTTTAAGTGAGTGGCATAATTGACCAGAGTAGATTATCAAAAAGTGGTTGGTTCAGTTTAAGGAGCTAAAAGGGGCGATTGTGATAAGTGATAGGCAGCATTGAGTGACCAGAAAGCCTCCACGGATTTTCACATTGAGGAAGATTGCTGACACAATAAAAGGATGGAAACCATATTGGCCAGGAGGTAACTGGTCTAGAGAGACCAGGGCTGAAGTAAGCAATGATTAACGGAAGTTTGCATTTTATTGACAGAAGCTAAAGGAAGTGACATCATTAAGAAGCTTTTAGGTTTAATAGCTATGTTCTCATTAATGTTTATTTTCATATCAATTTTAACTGGAAGTAAAATAGGATCATTATAAAAGAATCATAGACAGAATTGTAAACACTTCCAGTGAGCTACGTGCACTCATGTTACTTTAAAATAACAGGTTGTCAAACTAGTTGGTGAACATTTACATATATCCGTTTATCTGAAAAATATATTGTTCCAAAGACACAAGACATAAATGTAGATAACTATAATTCTAATTATCACATTGCTTTGTGATCATACATTATATCATACATTATATTTTTTTTAAACATGGAGCTTCAGAAAAAATGTCTAATAAAGATTGTATCTGTAAAGAATAGATGAGTTAAGCAGCCAATATGTTGAAGTGCTGAAACATATGTACAATCATAGCAGCTCCTTTATCAGGCTACATAAGGACCCCTTTCAGCTCCAGAAAGGAGTAAGACAAGGTGATACCAGCTCACCCAAACTATTTACAGCCTGCCTTGAGATGATCATCAGAAGACTAGACTGGGAGAGTACAGGAATGAGAATAGACGACTATCTGAGAAACCTCAGATTTGCAGACGACATTGCCTTTTTTGCAGAGAACCTACACGACCTCCAACTAATGATAAATGAATTAATGAAGAGAGCAAGAAAGTTGACCTACACATGAACTTCAGCAAGATGAAGATCATGTGCAACAACCACATCTGAGATAAAAACACTGAGATCAAAATCGAGGACACAAAACTGGAGAAAGTAGATCACTTCATCTACCTAGGACTACGAATCTCTATGAGACCCACAAAAGAAGAAGAAATCAAGCAAAGAATCACACTAGGATGGCAAGCCTTTGGCAGAGCAAGCTCAGCCTTCAAAAAATAAGAAGATCCCAATAATCCTAAAGAGAAGGGTGTATAACCTATGCATCCTCCCAATAGTCACTTATGGAGCTGAAACATGGAACATAACCAAGAGACAGATCCGCAAATTGAGAACCAATGCAATGTGCACATGAAAGAATTATGCTCAACCTTATATGGAGAGACCACAAGACAGCACAGCACATCCGTAAAAAGACAGAAGTTAGGGACATCATAGAATCCATTAAAAATCTCAAATGGCAGTGGGCCAGCCATGTTGCAAGAATGGTGGACAACCAATGGACATAGCAATTCACGACATGGATCCCCCGATATCACGTGCGCAACCGAGGCCGGCAGAATATTAGATGGAGAGACAAGCTAAACAAATTCAGAAAGTACTGGCTCTGCAACGCCTATGATTGAGAAGTGTGGCAAATCCTGGGGAAGGTCTATGTCCAATGACAAACGTTAAAAGACGGATGATGATGATGAGGATGATGATGATGATGATGATGATGATGATGATGATGATGATGATGATGATGATGATGATGATGATCTGTTTTTGCTTATAGGCCCAGATCACTGTCAGCCTGCTCCTGGTGTATGTTCACTCAAAAGAATTACCTTTTTGACTATAAAAAAAATAACTGAGAAGTTTAAGTATTTCATGTTTCATTCACACTTTATTTTCCTTTTTAGTTTCATTCAATCCCAAAATAATTTGTTTTATCCTTGGGTGAATCATTCACCAATTCAAAATCTCTGGTCTAGCCACTGATGGCCATTGTATAAATCCTAGTCCGGAATTCAATTTGATTTTCTACCCTCTCAAGAACAATAACTATCCTCATCAAATTTAGAGGAGTGATATATTCACGTGTTAAGTCATGTTAAACCAAACCAATATGTAAAATTAACAATCCCTTTTGAAATAACAACCAAGTGATTGGAAAACAGCTCTCTTATTGAGCTAAATTGACAAGTCAAGTCAAACATATCTAAGAAAATTTGTTGGAAATATACAAGGGTTTGTTTCATTCTAATAAATGAATATATTTATACTAAAAAATATAAGAATATATAAAGAAATTTACATAGTTTGCACTGGAATACAAAGGAAAATCTTTGTGCAACATCTTGGCAAAAAATCTTATCATCCACTCCAGGGTAATTATTACTGTCACTGCCTAAGTCATAAACTATCTTGAATCATATCTAATTCACTATTACAAAGGAATTTATCATAAGGATTCTCATGAGCTGCTATAAAATAATCATTGCTTTCACGGCCTTCATTCCCATCTACAAATTTTATTGGACCACTGTCTAATTCACTGCTAGCTGAAGAAGACCCGAGATAAAGCCATTTCTTATGAGTTATCTTATCAGCCTCTTCAGAACAATCATTGCTTTCATTGTCTTTATCACAATCTACAAATTGTCTTCAATAACTTATTCATTGCAAAAGCAACAAGACCCCGGACAATTTCTCCAAAGATATTTCATCGACTGATTCAAAAACAAAAAAAAAAATCTTGTCACACACTCTAGGATCAAAAAATTTCTCATAAGGCATCAGCCACTCTATTGGGTATTTCAAAAGCCACTCTGAAGTGGTTAAAAAAGACATTTTTTTTTACAATTTTCAGAAAGACCATTACAAGACTATTATTAGTTATGGAAACACATGACATAATGGATCTAATGTTGTTTGGTTCATCCATGGAGTCTGATTAGTGGTGCCTTTTATAATGAGTGGTACAGTCAACCAAGCTAGATTATCAAAAGATGGTTAATTCAGTTTTAGGGGCATAGAGCTAAAATTGATGAAATGAGATAAATGAGATGCAACATTTGTTGAGTCGCCAGAAAAAAAGGGCAAAATGAGATAAGTGAAATGCAGCGTTTGCGTTGAGTCACCAGAAAGGAAGAGAGTGATGAGTTAAGCAACTGAGGGAGGCAGGGCTAATAAGCAAGTGTATACATGAGCTCAGGCTAGATTTAAGGTTTTGTATCTAAAGCTAAATGGAAAACAATATGACATAATACAAAACTATAGGGATCATAAATGATGTCAGAAACATTGTTATTGTTCCTTTATTCACAATGTAATACTACAATGGAAAATAATACAATACTATAGGCATCATAAGGGATCTCAGAAACATTGTTATAGTTCTGATATTTATAATGTAATGATAATGGAAAATAATACAATATAATACAAAACTACGGAGATCATAAGGGATGTCAGAAACATTGTTATTGTTCCTTTATTTACAATGTAATACTATAATGGAAAATGATAATAATACAATACAAAGGCATGTCAGAAAAATTGTTATCGTTCCTATATTTACAATGTAACACTCATCATAACAAACAAAAAATAGACTTCAAGAAAAGTTATTGACTGAAAACCACTGTCAGTTCATTAGAAACATCAACAATGTCAAGTGCTATGTCCAGAAAATGTCAATCAGCTTCATCGATTAATACGAGAATCAAAAAAATTGCAAAGGCTCCTTTGTAAAAAGGAGGTCATCAGTTCTGCTCTCAGCAGGCAATTAATTTGAAGGGCACATATCAATAATTAATTCCTCCTCATGTCAACAAGGTCTAAGCCCACAGAGCCATTTCCAATGATGAAAATTCCAAAAATATCATGACAAGCAACTCAAGTAGATCCTGAGATTATTCTAAGTCTTTATTGTTCCTCCGGTCTTCCTATTAAACATAACCACAGACTAGAACAGAGGTAGGGTGGGGGTCAGTTGGTATGGGCATATAATTTTAAGGGAGCCTACTCCTCCTGGTAGAGGCGAAGGGGCACCCTTCCCATAGATTTTGAGTACAGAATAAACACAAAAGTATGATTGTATTTACTTATTAAAGTACTGTACTCTATTGTCTTAGGTAAATTTTGAAGAAAATTCTTTGCCATTACCTTGTTTAAAAATTTTTTATTTTAATTCCTTTATCCAGTTCTTTTAAGCAGAGGTACATCATGTAGACTACAACTACATCATCATCATCATCAGCTTTTTAGCATCCATCATTGGACTCAGACACCAGTATTTGCCAGACTTTTCTATCATAGGCATGGTGGAGCCAATACTTTCTGAACTTGCCTATTTCATCATGCCATCTTATATTTTGCTGGCTACAGTTTCACATATGATCTCTGGGGATCTACATCATGAGTCGTGATGTCCATCTGTAATCTAATATTCTTGCAACATGACCAGCCCATTGCCATTTGAGTTTTCTGATGGATTCAATGATATCCCTGACTCCTGTTTTTTTCTCTAATACACTGCGCTGTTTTAGGATCTCTCCGTGTGATTCACTCATGTGCACATTGCATGGTTCTCAGGCTGAGTGTCAATCTTTTGTTTAGGTTCTATGTAGGTGACTATTGGGAGGATGTATTGGTTGTAGACCCTTCTTTTTAAAACTGATGGGATTTCCTTGCTCTCACCAATAAATACCTGGGGTGTGGGAGAGAAAGTAAGTTAGGTGGCAAGTAGATGAATAAATAAGATAATACTATACATTAAGAAGCACTGAAGTTCAGCTTGCCTGAGGTGCCAGGAATCCCAGGGCTGGCCCTGTTCATATTTAATACTAGGATTTTAGTCTTGATTGTTTTATTGCTAGGGTCACTTTGCATACTAATTTCACTTGCATTTTGGTATCTTGCCAAAGTATAATGCTAGCTTTGCAGACTATCAATGATCTTCCTTGGGTGCACCACATATATTGCCTAGAGCCAGAGAAGGTTAAGATTTCTAAATAAGGGTGCCATGGTGTAATGCTAGCCTTGCAGACCATTACTTATATAACTTATGGTTCAAACTGCAGTTTAAAACCAAACTAAAGAACTCTAGTGGCAGATCTACAAACTAAGGTACTTGATTCAAAATGTGCAGTACCACAGGAGTTACCGGATCACTACAATTTTTGCCAATCAATTTTTCATTAGAGTATTGTATGTAGGAGGTGCAGGATCTTTGAATGAAAAACAGCAGAGAGAATAGAATCAGAAGAGATTTTTTGTTTCCTTCAGACATATGTCCTTGGAAAAGCATGAATCCATCTCTTCCCCGAAGCTATGGATAAAATAGTGCTGGTTTAAGAGAGTGGTGCCACCATGGGTGTTTGTCTCCACCAAGTTTATTTCAGTATTATCATTGTCTCACATCAATCTGATGGTTCTGGGTTCAATCCCAGTGTGAGACAATGATAATACTACTAATGCTAAGAGGGGAGTGCGGTCAATATACCCCCATCGGTTAAATGAGGGTTCGGGTCGTTACTTCCCCACACCTACCAGATGATACCTGATGAAGGCCATAGAGTACAACGGCCGAAACATTGTATGAAAAAAAATCAAGATGAGGATAGTCTGAATGATAATAGAAATAAGGGTTGGTTTTACCATTAATATTGAAGTGAGTAGGGAAGAAGAATACCTCTGAGGTAAGAGCGCACTCTCCTCACAAGTAAAGAGAAAGATCAAAGCTGAGGCATGTACATAGCAGGAGAGATTAAGATCACGATGGATGGATAACACACGGTGTCAAATTTGGCTGTTTTTTTTCCATTTTTGCCCATAAAAATCTACGCTTGATTTTTATCAAAAGTGTTTTATCTAAAGTGAACTTATGGACTTTTTTTCAATTTGTTTTCTGATAAAAAGTCAACTCAACTATTTTATTTTTGCAGCATTTTAGTTAACGAGGCAAATATTTAGCTATGTAACAGATTCATGCGTAAATGATTCTATCATTTTTTATGGATATTATGCTAGCAAGGCTGCCAGAACTTGAATATGCTCCAACATGATATTTCTGATATTTTATTTCATTGTGAAAGTGTTATTGCAGTAATGAGAAAATTTTTATTCAGTTAGTGATTAGTAAGTAATAGTAAGTAGTGCCCTTATGCTGGCTGTAGTCCCCCAACCCTCTGCTTGGCCATTTGCAATATGTGAATTAGACTTAGAGGTGACAAGCACCTAAAGCTGCATCATTCACATCACCGAGAATTATTCCACCTGTAGCTGAGGGATAGATGGATCTGTCTTTCCCAAGGGCATTAGAGTGAAGTGAACACAAACTGTCCCAGGAGGAGTCCATTTTTCAGACCATTACTCTTTCAGCCACATCACTTCTCCAGTTGGTGATTAGATGTAAATATTTGATTCAGTATGTCATACACTTCTGCAGGTAAACAACAATTTGTGATTTAAATTAGTGAATTGAAAAATCAGTTTTTTGAGTAAATCAAAATTTGATTTCAAAATTTTTTTGTAAACAAAAATAATGGCTAAAAGTCAAAGTCGAGTTTTACCTTTTACCCTAGTAAAATCTAAGATAGAATTCTTTTCATGAAATCTAAAAAAAGGCAAAATAAAGTACTTTGAAATTTATTAAAAACATACTTCTTGTCTGGATTTGGTGCAAATCGATAAAAATTACGGCCTGGAGACCTGCATATATATATATACACATGCACACACACACACACACACACACACAAACCATCCACCTCCCCACTTCAGAGTTTCTTCCTATGCGTTATGCACTTGACCAGTAAGCTTTGGAAATTTTCTGGTGAAAAATTGCTCTGGTCAGGAACTTGGAACTTTCTTGAGCCCTGATCAGTGGTATATATCTTGCTCAAGATCTACGTGTTCAATGATGGGTTTAAATGTGGAAAGCCAAGACATTCAAACCAAAAATGAAACATTTGTATTTTACCCCTGACTGTGAAATCTCTGAGACTTTTCTAATCTGTAATAAGTCAACATAAAGTAGATAAAATCTCATGACTGGACATGTAAATACATTGTCACAAAGGAAATAACACTGACATGAGTGACAGTCTATTCATTGATACTGTTGGAATGCAAAAACTATTGATGACTGATTAGAATCAATATCATTTGGACTGAAAAAGAATGAGCAGCATTTCCTATTAACTTTCAAATTCAATTATACTACACCTTAATTAGGAGGTGTTGGTGGCTGGGTGGATAGCAGTACAAAAAAATCAACTTGGCAAGCCAAGTTCAAACTCCAGCTGCAACAATTTGTGTTCAATTTGCACTGACGCCCTTGGGAAAGACACAAATCCATCTCTTCCTCTTTGCTAAAGGTGAAATAGCGCAAACATCACTTCAAGTGCTTGTTGCTTCTAAATCTAATTCACATACTGCAAACAGACCAAATAAGTAATAATGTGACATGGGAAGTACAAGAAAGGATGGCTGAAGCCATAGCCAGTCGGGAGGCTTCACTTTTTGATGCACAAGTGTGTTCTATAGCATGTTGTATATGACCTCTGACACACATGCACGTTTATTCCACATTGAAATAACAATAAAATGAAAAAAAACAATAGAGTCATTTAACATCAAATCACCCAATTTTAGGAACTTTCCCCTGGTCACTCTTTTCTTGGAAAAAATCACAGGTGCTCCAATACCAAACTTACAGGGAAATACAAAATATTAAGTCTGTATCTCTAATAGTTTTGAAATTAAGAATCTTTGAAATCTTACTCAATTTTTGTGCATTTGCCAAAAGTCACTCCAAAAGTGGTTAAAAATTGAAGGGCTTTTAGGAACATTTTTTTAAATTTTCAAAAATATTATAATAGAGAATAATACAATATGATACAAAGGGATGTCAGAAAAATTCTTTTTGTTCCTATATTTACAATGTAACACTCATCAAAATGTACAATATAATTCCAGAAAAGTCAACGACTGAAAACTACTGTCAGTTCATTAGAAACAGTGATTTTACCCAATTTCATGCATTTTGCTCAAGAAGCTTTTCAGGTGATTTCAAAGGGAATAATTCAATAAAATAAATAAATAACAATAAAAAAACCTTTTCCATGTTATCTTCTTTTACTTTGATCTGTAGAGCTATTTTTTTCATTAAAAAAATGACCATGACTCTAATGCGTTACACGGCACTATGGAAAAGAAATCAAAGCCACCGCTAAAGACATTGGTGTCATTTTTTATAGTTAAAAAAATTCAATTTTATCTACCAAAATAAAACATAAGTTATCTTACATAGCAATTTCTAATGTTAACTTTAACAAAAACATACATGGCAGTATAATCCAAGAAAAAGGCAAACTTCTCTTCGTCCAGGAAAAAACAAAACGGCAGAAAAAAAGGGGCAGTAATATATAAACCAGATCAATCCATTTTAGCAGTGCTAGGTACACAGACGTAACCATTCTGCCAACCAAGTACACGGAAATTTTTATTTCTTAATTCTGTCGCCAGGTTTTTTCCTGGAGGAAGAAAGATTTGCTTCTTTTCTCGGATTATATATCAATAAAATAAAAAAGAGGAATGGATCAGCCAAAACATTGTTGATATCATCAAAGATGCAAAGATAACATTCAATTGACTGAACTAAATTTGGAATTTCATCATTTTTAAGAAGCACATTTAAGAAATGAATTTTCTGATTTATTCTGTCATTCTCTGGGTTACTCTACCAACAATGTTTCTTTACTCACACAAAAAAGAACTTTGGTATCCCCTGTGTCAGAAAAATAGCAGTGTCTCTGCAGTGAAACAAGTAAATATTCATACTGAGTGGAGTAATTCAAGACTATTAAAAACATTACAGTTTATTTGTAAAGTGGTAAATGAGATGAAGACAGATCATAAATACTTATTTTTTAGGTAATGAAAAAAATATTCAAGTACTTTTTATTTGTAAGGAAAAATGTTATAAAAATCACACACTTGGTACATGGAAAAAAATGTTCCGTTTCCGGAGCTTTTTGGTTTTTAGAATTTGGGATAAGAGACTGTGTATCTTTTAGAATAGAGTTTATTTTGGTTGATGCATTCGACATACTACCCTATTTACCAGGGGTCAGCGAACATTCTGGGAGGTAGGCTGGATTAGAAGTGATCTCATAGGCAAAGGCAAATAAAAGAGTTTGTTAATTAATTGTTAATTTGTATATACCTACATAAATTTTCATATACTATGAATCAATGAGAACTATGAAATGTTTTTGTGTTTCTTGTAATCAAAACTGACTGCAAGTGGTGATCAGTTAATACTGACCTACAAACAGAATACATTTCATTTTTGAAAAAGTTTTTTTCACATAAATAGGTTATGCAAAATGCTGAAACTTTTTAAATACTGAATCATTGTTGACTAATTAAAGTTTGATAAGGAAAACAAAGAATTTTTGTTTGCAACATCACATATTCAATGAAGTCAAAAGCTACATGAAATGAGGCCATGGGCCGGATTTGGTCCATGGGCAATAGTTCACAAATCTCTGCTATATACGATAACTGAATCACAAATCTTGAAAATTCTAAATTAATAAAGGTGTCTGGTCCCAAGGTTTTTGGATTGGTGATTGTGTATTTGTATCAAATTTTTCAATTTATCTTCCAGTCACTTCTTGCTAGTGCCCTGAAGTTCTAGATAATATGATAAGGAGTTGCAACTAATACAGTATTCCACATGCAGACTATAAATGAGAGGTGGTTGTATTATGATATTAAGAGAGTTCTAAGAATAATCCAGATAATGATAAGCATAAAAAGACTGAACTAAAACTCAATACTTATTAGTATTAGTGCTACTGAAGATTTTTAAGTAGTTGATTAGACTGCTGAGAGCTTTTGGAGTCAAGTACTTGTTTGGGGGCTCAAGACCTGAGCCACTGATCAAGGAAACATCTACTTTTCACCTTTATTCCTTATAACTTTGATATTCTGTATTCAAAAAAGGAAATAACACACAAAACATGTCAAGTTAAGCTTTTGTTTATATCTAAGAGGGTAGACCAGATACACCTTTCATATTTTGCAGACATAACCCCCAAATGTGTCTAAATAAAAAGAAAAAATTACTTTTGTGTACTTGAAGCAATTTTAGACTGTTCTCAGAGTCCCTGGACATAAAGTGGAGGATCAGTTTTCTGTTGTTATTCAATAAAAAAAATTATTCCTTGATGATGAAAAAATATTAATATGCCTCTGGACATATAGTCGCATATCGGTTTCCTATTTTATCATGTGAAAACCTGATCATTCAATTATTAATACTTTAGTCCTTAGGTCAGGTAGGGCAAAAAAGTCATATGCCCTAGCTCAGTGGAAGAGGCGAACAAGCAACAGTGCAAGCATGAATTAAGCATTAAACGTCTCAGTTTAAGTCCGTCCATATCTCAGTTCAGTCAGTTATTTTTTTAATCTATTTTTGATTTTCTTGATCAGTGTCATAGATGACAGTTATTTTCATAGATGACTAATGACATGGTATTCTTTGAAGGCTTCATCCAACTTTTTAACCTAAGAAGAAATTAATTTCATGCAGAAACACAGTCACACAATTTAGACAAAAATGACACACATAAATACCATAGCATTGAATGAATAAACCTTTCATACATTGTTGTGTATGCTATACTTAAATTTCAACTTGTACATACATGTTTATTGAGGAGATTTAGACAGGCTCAGACACTTTTGTACAGAGGTAACTCTGAACTACATGCCAATGTCTAGCAAAAGTTCTATACAAC
This sequence comes from Thysanoteuthis rhombus, assembly GCA_963457665.1. Classification (NCBI taxonomy): domain Eukaryota; kingdom Metazoa; phylum Mollusca; class Cephalopoda; order Oegopsida; family Thysanoteuthidae; genus Thysanoteuthis; species Thysanoteuthis major. Next base: position 41,181,142 of record OY735224.1, on the reverse strand, counting down.
TATGCAATAGCAGTAAATTTTATATCTTTGGAACACTTTAACATCCCCATCCTCTACCCAGAGTAGCTATTTGAACATACTCTCCTCTAAATTTGTCATATGAACATTCTCTTCCCTAAAAGAGTTTAGGAGGAGGATGTTTAATTGTAAATCATTGTAATTTAGAAAAGATAAGGAAATTAGGAATGACAAAGCAATTCATTTTTGTCATCAATAAAGTTAAAGAGAATATTTTTTACTCTTATGAATGTTTTCATTTCTAAATGCCTTATTCTATTGACTCAAGTAGTACAGTATATTTGCACAGATATCTACACGCACACATACATACATAATGCATATAGTCATCAGTTCTTAATTAATGTTTAATTAAAGACAGTTGACGTGGAATTTTTTAGGTGTTTGTTCAAACTTGTGCTTATCTCTCTCTGTCTCTCTGTCTCTCTCTCTCTCTCTCTCTCTCTCTCTCTATATATATATATATATATATATATATATATATAAATATTATATAGATAGATACAAATATATTGAGTGAGATAGATATAGATATATATAGAGAGAGAGATGAATATACATATATATATATAGAGAGAGAGAGAGGGAGAGAGTAAGAGTAATTTGTCAGAATAATGAAGTGTAGGTTGAATTTTACAGTTGATCTAAGAATTCATTTTTGTTTTGAAGATAATTTCTCATTTTTTTCATGTTTTTGTATATGTATGAGCCTGCTCAAAGATGAAGCCCATTTTAGGGGTCCCCAACCTTTTGGTTTCGAAGACCACTTTCATGATTATCTGGTGTGAGGTGGGCAGTTAGACTCAAGAATGGGCAAAATGACCAATATAACATGCAGTTCCTAAGTGAAGTAATGAGCAAAATACACAAATGAAAGACTAATTTAAATAAACTAAATACTGAACAAATAAACACAAAATGAAAAAAAATCACATTGTAAAATAATGCCCAAACAGTGTCGTAACAAGGGGGTGCAACAGGTAAGGAAATCAAATGTGAGTGGGGAGGGGGAACCAAGGCTGCACTGTAAAATCCAAATTTCTTATCATATCAGGACCCAAACTTCTTTCATTGCAGCAATCTGAGATGATGAAATATATTTCATGTAGGAAAAGTCGTGCACCCAAACATTTGATAAATGTAACATTAAAGAATTAAAAACATCAATGATGATGATGATGATGATGATGATACTAATGATAATAATAATGGTAGCCAGTTTGTGGCAGGCACATGTAAAAGAGTTGATGGATGCCAAGGAGCACGCTGGCATAGGGTTGGGGACCTCTGGCCCACATTATATCAGAGAAAAGTTATCAACGAATTTCAATGAAATATTGTGAAGGAATGGACAATAGGCCCCAAAATAAGTGATTCAGTTTTAGTGGAGGATCCATGCACTATTAACTTCCCTACATCATAGTTTTCTGTCCACACTACATAACATAGTGAAAAACTCATGTCTGTCCACACAATATCTCAAAAAGTTTGCATTGAATCTTAATGACATTCTGTAGAAAGATGTACAATGGGCTATAGAAGAAATTATTAAATTTTGGGATGCATAATTACTTCCCTTGACTATGACATTTTGTAAAATTCTTTTTAAAGATACCAATGAAAACAATTCCATGGGACCTATACTCATTTTCTTCATATTATTTCACAAAGTCAGAACTGAAAAATTGAAGTGAAAACCTGACTGTGAAAAAAAGCACTACATGAAAGCATATCGACTATGCATCTTTTAGACTATCGGTTTGTATCGCAGGTAGAATTGTTGGTAAGTAAATATAGGCTTATGCCATAATATGGAAGAATCAAGATGAATGATGAATAGTATTATTGCAAAAAGATCTCCGAAATTCTAGATATCCTGGGAAGAGTGCAAGTTTTGGAAGGAGTAGATGGCACCAACTATAAGCTCTCCACAGCTGTTAGCCACATCTTTCTGTTTTCCTTTCCACACAGTCCACACAAGCAATCTTTCTTTTTGTTCTCTCTCTCATTAAAGGTGTATTCAAACATGCAAACAGATATCCCAAGATATATGCGTGATGAATACCAGATGCATCATACACCAGTGAAAGGCTGAAGAATACATCAGCCAAAACATTGTGATGAAAGCAACAAAAAATTTTCATCCCAAAATTTCAGACATTTTTACTTTTTCTATAAAAAAATCATTGCTTTGCTTTCTTTAAAAAAGACAACTACTGTTTTGAATGAATTCAATATACTACTCTTGAAACTAGGAAGCACAGAGAGTAGACTATCTACTTCTACTTATGCCATATGCTAATTCAAATCAGTTCATCTATTGAAAAGAGTCAGAGGAGGTGACTATGTAAGTTTCGATTTTCCTTATATTATATGAAAAAATATCTCTTGATTGAAAGAAAATTCCTCCTAGAAATGAAATCAAATCTTCCTCATCTGGCCCACCCTTCCATTAAATTTCGTTGGAATTCGTTGAGAATGTTTGGAGATATTGTGTCGATAAACAGAGAGACAAACAAGTGAATACATTTACCTTTTCCAACTTTGTTGGCAGAAGTAAAAAAAAAAATGATCATTTTCCAAACAGGAAATGAAGTACCTTGAAACTAAATTTTGTCAATTCAAGAACATGCTCATTCATAAGGTACATCCGATTATATATCTTCCGGAGGTTTGAAATTGTTAATAGCAATGAACAGATATATCGCCATCAATAGTAAGAAGTAACTATCAAAACAAAAACTAAAAATAAAATTCTGTAATGTCATCAAACTATAAAATCTAATTTAATCTCGTTCTATTGAAAAACAGCTGAATTCTCTTCTTTCTCTCTCACTCTGTTTTTCCCTCTGTATCTCTCTTACGCTCACTCTCTAATGCTCTCCATACCAAACATTAAACACACGCTTGCAAGGGTGTGAAACTTTACAATCGGAACCACCTCCCTTTATTGTACCCAACTTTCTTTTGCTATTTATGTTTTCTCTTTCTTCCTTTTCTGCCCGTTTTTAAATTCATGTTTTTTATTAGATGAATGAGTAATAAAAGAAGCTGAAAAGGACGACAACTACTATAGGCTTCCCTAGTTCCCATAGTAACCGAGAAATGCGATACGATCATTTGCATTAGAAACGGGAAATTGAAAAAAAATCCCCATGTCCCACAATAGTAGTAACATTTAGTATATTATATGTATGCAAAAGTAACAATTATTATGGGACTGAGCTTATTTCGTCAAGCAAAATACAAAATATGTAGATAACACCGAGGATGAAGCTGTAAAAACTTACATTGTATTCTTCAAGCCAATCTTCAAGTTTGGCGTGCAGCCGAGAAAAAGGTGTTATACGACATAGGCGACGTAAGTGCTCCTCGGCCATGGCTGATAATGGTGAATGATGAATAAGACGGAAAGGAATGATCAACAACCCACTGGACCCCCCTCTCTCTCTCTCCCTCTCCCCTTCTATCTCTCCCTCTCCCCCTCTCTCTCTCTCTCTCTCTCTCTCTCTCTCTCTCTCTCTCTCTCTCTCTCTCTCTCTCTCTCTCTCTCTCTCTCTCTCATACCTCAAACTCTTCTCGCCGCCTTTCAGCACTCTGACTGCCGTAATCTCCATTTTTCTCTTCTGCGTTCTTCTTCCATTCTGTCTCTGTCAACACTTCTCTCTCTTTATTCCATTCTCCAATGAATCAATTCAAGTTAGTCACGTGAACAGGTAAGCCCTTATAACCTGAACAATGTGTGAGCATATGCTTACCTGACTCAATCAGCGTTGGGGTTTAGCATTGTTTCATGGTAACAACAATCCCGGTAACGTAAATATTCCTTGCCTTATGTTGTCTGATTATTATTACCGAAGTTAAACTGTATCATGCCCGGTAAATTATAAACGTATGGACGTTTGTGTTTCCAGTAACCTTGTTCTGGAAATTGGGGATCATGATTGAGAGGGAAAAGATACTGAAGCAAATAGTAAACATGGAAACGCTAACGAGCACTATCGTAAATTGTGCCTAGCACGACTTTTCTTATTTCATCAAACGATATTTCATTGGTAATGCAAAACACATACACGCTACTGATACACATATACATCTGTGTATGAAGCATGTGTTCGTAAGTGTATGCCTGTGGCCTGTCTGTGTGTGTACGTGTTGGTGTGACATGTATGTATGCATATATGTAGTAATACAGTAATATGTATGTGTGGCATGTGTGTATGTTTTTGCATGTATGTAGTGCAGTGGTATGTGTATTCGTGGTGTGTAAGCGTGTATTTTGCATTTTCGATGATAGTACCGTGATTCTTTGGTCCCATTCGAAATTCATCTTTTCTTCTCATCAGTTTAAAATATGTGCCCCCGCCCATTGTTCAATGACTTGAACCACAGTAGGTGTAAGTTAAAGAAGAAGCTATTATTTTATTCATCTTCAGAATCTTAAACCGCTCATAAGTAGATAATTTGTCAATTTTAATTCATTTCTAACCTGACAACATGCAGAGGGTTATGGTTAGGGAACAATCAGATATAATGGTACCTATCAGTTTTATATCGAAGACTCCACATCGGAGACGTATCAGATATGAACTTTCTTCGTTAAAGACCACAAGGATATCTTATTGTCTCAGATGTGCCCGGCATCTAGAAAAAGGAAAAGTATTCTGGGCTCCAAGCGGATAGACCTTCTCGCAGTGAACGAAAGCATGCTCGGTCGTTTCCTCCGTTCCACGGTTGCACCGAATACAGCTGCCCATCTTGAAGAACACGTAGTTAAGGGGTTCAGAACCAGAAGCTGAGAAGCCACCTTTTGGACGGCACCACAGAATTATAATTGTTCAGTGCTAACCAGTTCGTCTCACTTGTTTAGTTCCCATTTGATTTCTTGAAAGTTAAAAAGCAGCATTCGGGAAAAATGAGACAATGTCTTCGCATGTTTGAAACACTGCTCGGCAGTTCTCAGATGGAGCTAAAACATGGAACCTAACCAAGAGACAGACCCACAAACTGAGAAGCATGTAACACGCGCATGAGAGATCACTAGACAGCACAGTATATCAGAGAGAAAACAGGAGTCTAAGACATCATAGAATCTATTGAAAAACTTGAATGGCAATGGGCAGGCCATGTTGCAAGAATAGGAGACAACCGATGGACATCACGATTCACAACATGGATCCCCAGAGATCACATGCGAAACCGAGGCCGACAGAATACAAAATGGAGAGATGAACTGTACAAATTAAGAAAATACTTGCTCCGTGATGTCCATGATAGAGAATTGTGGTGGATCCTGGGGAAGGTCAATGATGGACGATTAAAGACTGATGATGATGAGTTCTCATCTCCTAAAACAGGGCCTGGGGAGCTCCGCAATATAGGTGAAATAGCTACCCCCACGAAGAAAAATGGTGGTGGGTTCACTAAACACACCACTAAGGTTCCCACCATCCAAATTCCATACGTGTTGGGATAGCAGAGAGGATACAAAGTGTCCGTGGCCATAACATCCAGGTAACATTTGATTTTGAAACTTGGTCACTGGAGACGGTCTGCAACGAGACATGAATCAAACCAATAATTGTATTTATGATAATCGCTGTAAATGTGAGAAGAATTATAAAGGAGAAACTATTAGGTCTCTCGAAGTCGAAGAAAATAAAAAAGCCATAACCGGAGAGAACGATCTAACTCGACCACTCGAATCAGTCAAGTCAACTCTCTTTTGGGCGAGTAAGTTTGTTAGCTTTCTTGACTATTGGTCGAGTTAAAAAAATAAGATCTTTCATCACATTTTCAATTTTAAAAAAATATTCAACCGAATCTTCATCAGGGGCGAAATGAGCGTAGATAAACGCCCCAAAAAATTTCTAGTCGTGAACATTTTAAAGACAATGAAATGTATCACACTACATAATCTTTTTTCTTCGCAAATTTTGTTTACCCAAGAACAAGAAAGGTACGAAAATAACATCGAAGTCATCATAGTTCATTACACTATGTATGATTCTTCTTTTTTTTTTAGGCATTGGTCAATTTTCTTTGCATGAGTACTTTGGTCGAAACAAATTATTTGGGGACGAGAAAACTTTCCGACTAACTTGACTGGCGTTTGAATTAACTCAAAAAATCTTTCAGGCTGGACATAACCAAGGGTGAAATAGAAAAATCTGGTATGGCTGACTACATCGTTGTAAGGCGAACACTATCTTTTCTAGGGAAAAGTCCAGATTATAGATAGGGAACGTAGTTTGGAACAGGGAAAAATCTAAGAACACCATACATCAACATGTCGGCTAAGTGTATAAGTTAGATAATTGCGAATTTCAACTTCATGTTTCATCTGCTACTCAACAGATATGGAAATCTAGGCCTAACAATGAAAGGAAAGGAAAAACCGAGTCCGCTGTCATAAGATTTGCTACCACTGGGGAAAAAATTTCTTTTTACTACCATAACATTCGTATTGTAACTTTAGATGGTGGAATAATAAGAAGGCCATAGGATTGACCAGTCGAAACGTTGTGATTTAACTTTACTGCCTCCAAGACTCACTTGAGCCATCAAGTCTTTAGATGATCGCACAATACCGATATTCTGCTAGTTAAAACGGCACACAAATGAAAAAAATTTAACCATTCAATGTATCTAAAACAATAACAATATAATTGAAGTATTTACTACTGGTTTCATTTGATTAATTCTCTTATTTCTTTTCATTTGTGCATCATTTTTGATATCGAGTGAGCCACGTTGTGAAACTTCACAATTTACAATCGGGACTGCCTTCACTAAATTGTGCCATGTTATTTTTTGGGGGTTACAGTTTAAGTAGCCTTAATTTAGCACGACTGTTCTTATCCAAGTTTTGAGCTAGACTGACTAAAATCTCTCCTTCCAAAATTATCAGTTTCAATCATTCGACTCTAACTTTTTGGACAAAAACATAGTATGACGCGAGTATACAGATACATACGCAAACATAAATACAGAAAAACGTACTAGTTTTCTGTCTAACAACGCCACCTAAATATGTTTTTAGTGGGAGGTTTCAACTTCAAATATGCCCATATTAATTTGATCCCTAGTTTGTGCCCGGCAGTATTCACTCTCGTTTTGTATTTGCTTTCTGTTGAGATCACTCTCCAACAGAAGGTGAAAGAAGTATATATCGTAACTAAATATCATCGTCCAGTGTTTCTTTTTAGAACAAGATGCACAACTTGAAAAAAGTACCATAAACGCTGTGAACTTTGTTCTTCCTTAAATCAAATTCTTTTCACCTTTCTCGTCATATGTCATCAAATTGAATCCTCAGAGATGAAAATAAATTCGTTTCCCCTGTTCCTTCGCAGTAACCATGGCCTGTTAATGATGATAGATGCGTACTAAACGGTATGTACTAGCTATACGACACATATGTGTTGATCAATACGGACACATGTGCACGTGGAATGTGCATACAAACTGATGCCGTAACTGAATGAGCTGACAACGTTACAGGAGGCGGGCACAAAGAAGTTCTTTTCCAGATATAACGATGCCAGACCAACTTGAAAACTGAAGAAACCTACATTGACAGTTTTGCTGACAGTTTTAGTGGATGGTTTCAAAAAGATTTGTAGATAGTTGGTAATTACACAGTATCCAATTCAATTTGCCATTTAAAAAAAGTCAATTTGTGAGCATTTCTCATGATCTTGGAAAAAATGGTATATTTACATGATCACCGCTTAAATAAACAAACAGTAATTCTCCTCTCTCAACATGACTGTTGCTCATGATTTTTGTTCTACTGAAGTTCATGTGTAGGTCGACTTTTTTGCTTTCTCCGTTTAGTTAATCTAGCATTAGTTGGAGGTCGTGTAGGTTCTCTGCAAAAAGAACGATGTCGTCTGCAAATCTGAGGTTGCTTAGATATTCGCCATCTATTTTGATTCCTCCATTTTCCCAGTTCATGAAGATCATCTCAAAGTAGGCTGTAAAGAGTTTGGGTGAGCTGGTATCAGCTTGTCTTTCTCCCTCTTGGAGCTGGAATGGTTCAGAGTCCTTATGTATCCTTATGAGTTGCTGTGATTGTAATCATGTTGAGAATAAGAGCATAACTGTCAAGATAGACGATGCAAAACTCGGCAAGGTAGACCACCACATCTACCTAGGACAACGAATCTCTATGAGACCCTTAGAAGAGGAGGAAATCAAACGAAAAATCACTCTGGGATGGCAAGCCTTCGGCAGAGTGAGGTCAACTTTCAAAATCAAGACGATCCCAATAATCCGAAAAAGACGAGTATACAACCAATGCATTCTCCCGATATTCACTCATGGAGCTGAAACATGGAACTTAACCAAGAGATAGATCTACAAACGGAGAAGCATGCAGCGTGCGCATGAGAGAATCATGCTCAACCTTACATGGGGAGATCACAAGACAGCACAGTATATCAGGAAGAAAACGGGAGTCCTAGACATCATAGAAACTATTAAAAAAAACTCAAATGACAATGGGCAGGCCATGTTGCAAGAATGGCAGACAACCGATGGATACCACCAGAGATCACATGAGAAACTGAGGATGACAGAACACAAGATGGAAAGATGAACTAGACAAATTCAGGAAATACCGGCTCTGCGACGCCCATGATAGAGAATTGTGGTGAATCCTGGGGAAGATCTATGTCCAACGACGGACGTTAAAAGACTGATGATGATGATGAATTCTCTTTTACTGTCATCTCCTCTCTAAGAACTATACTAAAGAAATCAGTAGTGGAAACACAGGGAGTCTCTCTCGGGTAAACATAAACAGAATTACTGAAGGACAGACAAACGGATTCACAGCTACTTGATTAATGATTATAAGACACATCAAACAAGTCATTTAGTGAATCTCCTGTAGCGCTGACAGAATCATACAAGAGTCCAAAAGACCACCAATATTTTTTGCAAAAATATTCTTTCCAAAAAAAATATAAAATTTTTTTTTTAAAGTTTTCAGAAAATTTCAAGTGGAATACTCATGCGAATTTGCAAGCTTTTATGCTAAATGGTGTGTTCGGTAGCACAGGCACAAGAGTTTTTTAAAATCCATTAGAAGAAAGTACAAAATTTTCGAAAATGGAAAAAAAAAATATTCAGATGATACCAAGTGGAGTACTCAAGCGAATTTGCTAGGTTCTTGACTAAGTGGTATGTCCGGTGGCGCTGACTTAAGTCCAACTACCCCCTCAAATCCATTACTGTTCACATCATGTAATTTAGATAGGGGTTAAAGATGAAATAAGTCAATTTTGAAAAAAGTGCACTGATGCTTTTTTACCAATCGCGATTATAACTTGCAGTAGTCTGTTCTACACCGCTTGCATTTTGACAATTATCCTGATGCTTGGATTCTTGCCCTCACAACTACTGTGATAATTTGGGGCAGCTGAATTTAAATTAATGTATCTCTGAATTTTTTTGATGAGATATTATTATTATTTCTATTATTATTTGGACTATCCTTATCTTGGTTGTTTTTCATACAACGTTTCGGTCGTTGTACTCTACGGCCTTCATCAGGTATCCTCTAGTAGGTGTGGGGAAGTAACGAACCGAACCCTATATTTCACCGACGGGGGTATATTGACCACAATACTACTAATGCTAAGAGGGGAGTGCAGTCAATATACCCCCGTCGGTGAAATATAGGGTTCGGTTCGTTACTTCCCCACACCTACTAGATGATACCTGATGAAGGCCGTAGAGTACAACGACCGAAACGTTGTATGAAAAACAACCAAGATAAGGATAGTCCGAATAATAATAGAAATAGCTGAATTCAAACTTCGAGATCTCTGAATCTGATCATTTCGTGTTACAAGCACTAAGAAAGGTAGAAACTTACTCAACCGTTTTTTTTGAATCCTGGATTATAATAATAAAATTTAGATCTGATTGATTTTTAGATTCGCTATGGAGTCCCCAAACATTTTAGACCACCGACCGCTTCAGAATCCTTACTCCCCCAAGGACCTCCGGGCATGTACAAAAAAATAATTTAATAGATCTGCAGTTTTCAGACATGGTTTGAGCTTTAAAAAAAGAAAGATCGGATGAAACTACTCTCGTTGTGTAGCAGTAGCAGAATGAAACAAAGTTGTATAACATAATGGTAAAAAAAAAAACCTAATGGCAATGATTTATACTTCATCCAGTGAAATAAATGATGGAATTATTACTTCAGTTAAATTTCCCTTTTAAAATTTCTTGGGTTTGAAGAATTGTTGTTGTGGTTCGTTTATAACGGTTAATCGTATTTGAATCTCTTTCTTAATGAACAACAACTTACCTCCCCCCTTAGTAACGCAACGGTCATCAGCTGATGACGGGTAGAAGGAAATACTATTAGCCAATCGCAAAGCTCAGAGCTAAGTGTGAGTTGATTTGATTTTTAGACGGCTCTAGTCACTCAAGCAACATGCAGCTAGCCAACAACCTGAATACTTTGTTTTCCGGGGGTATTCTCTCATGGATCAATTTATATAAACCCAGGAGCCTATCTCGTCGTCGTAATGCGAAAAAAAGTGCCTCTCGTTTAACTGCTCAACAGAGGAAAGCCTTATCCATCAGTACGAAAGTGGCAAAAAATACTGACGGTCAATCCAGCAGCCGTCCTGATGGAAAGAAAAAGAAGAGAAAGGAGACTTTTTCAAGTTACATTTACAAAGTAATGAAGCAAGTTCATCCCGACTCTGGTATATCTAGTCAAGCCATGTCCATCATGAACAGTTTTGTGAATGATGTATTTGAGAGAATTGCAGCAGAAGCTAGTCGTTTAGCCCACTACAACAAGCGCCCAACCATCACCAGTCGTGAGGTACATACTGCTGTCCGGCTTCTTCTGCCTGAAGAATTAGCCAAATACGCTGTCTCAGAGGGAACTAAAGCAGTCACCAAATTTAATAGCAGTAAATTCAATAGCAGCAAGTCCTTTTGAAAAGCGTGGATTGGAATCCGTCAAAAAAAAAAAGGTCCTTTTCAGGACCATCAACTCTTGTTGAAGTTTTTTTAACTGATTATTTGTTGTGATATTTTTTTTATTCCTGAAGAAGTTAGCTCCGGGGGTGCATACGCCGTTTAAACACCTAGTTATGAATGCGTAGTAAATGTTATGGATTGCATTAAGGATGATAACAAACAAAAAATAATTAGTTTATTGTAATTAAGCATGTTTTGAGTGTGCACGTCCTGATATCTCACAGTTGGGTCTATTACTTGATTGTGACTGTCAGTTGAAATGCTTCAACTAATCATTGTTTCTCGAAAGGATCAACAATTTTTTTACTACTGTTCGTAGACTGTTATAACCGACCGACGTGTGCCAACAACAACCGTTAATTATATCAATAATTTACGAGTATATTTATTACATAGAATCTGTTAGAGAATAACACCCATAACCGTACATTAGTCTTCTGGTTTTGCAGTTGTTCCGAGTTCGTTAGTTTTTTTCTTTTTTGTCGGTCCGAAAAGTGAGGCAGAATTTGAGCTGGTAACCGGTCAAATCGGCCCATCTTCGTTGACCAACTCGGCCGCCCTCTTCTTATTAGTTGACATTGCAAATAAACACGTTTAATCATGTTTGTTTTTCCAAAGTTATCTACGTCGGAAAGGCTTCCAACAGAAATTTTCATTTTGAAAATTACTCTTATTTGCCACAAAAGTAAAATTTGTTTTTCATTCCAAATGATTTAATACACGAAAACTAAAACAATGAAGTTATTTTGAATTGATAAACTAACAAACATTTATTTTTATTATAAATAAACACGAATGATCTACCGTTTTTCAAATAAATCTATTGAGATCATTTCATACATCTAGAAACCGACAAATGTGTAGCGAAACAAAGAAAATTGCAAGTTTTGTTATTTGCAATTTTCTTGGTATTGCAACAAAAACCGGTTTTATAATGAATTTATAGAAGTTTTTGAAAAACAAACCCACTTTGTTTCACGTATATTACAATAAAATCTGGAGATAATTATTTTTCAAGTACGCCCGTCTTGGTAGACGAGTGGGCCGAGCTGACCAGGTAACAGGGCCAACTTGACTCGAAGCTATATAAGCTAACAAACGAAGGAAATAATTAGAGGAATCAGAAGAAAGCAAAAATGAAATAATCGAGAAAACAGAGTTTATTAAAATTAGCAAGAAAATACTGATACTTGCTGTCACTTGATTTTCAAACACCAGTCACATGTACAAAATGAATTCGGTTTTTCGATTCGAGCACTCCAGGCGCTCTCATGGTTTCAGTAAGGCAACCAGAAATATTAACTGATGGCAAACTCAAACTTATAGCTTAGAAGCAGATATCAAATCTCATAAAAGCGAAGTGTAAAAAAATCTATAACTAAACGCTCCAGCCGTTATTTTTATTTTTATTTTTTTTTTAACAGTACTTATTTTTACTAATTTTCTCTTTATAGGAACAAATTGTATGATTAATTAAGCTATCCACGCACCCATGAAAACAGACCTGTTTGTAGGTAAAATACTTGGATATGTCGTGAAATATTGATGTTATCGTAAGAAAAATTGTGGCACCGGGGAGAAGATGAGTGAAAAAATGAAAATTATTCATCTATAAACGCTGAATTCGTTTTCTGCCTGACGCAAAAAAAAAAAAAAAAGCGTTGAACCGTACGTCCTTGATGGGAATCTTGGTCAAGAGGCGTAAAGACAGAAGGAAAACAGTGTCGGACAGATTACTGCAAGTTACAATCGGGTTTGGACGAAAGGCATCAGTCACAAGAATAACAGTACTTACGAATATTTCAACTGAATTCGTACTTTTCTTGAAATTTATTTTTTGTAAATTCAAACGAGTAAACGTTTTATTGACTTTTTCATGTCCTGGATTCATACAAAATTTCAAATCAAGAGGTATTATTTATGTAAACTTTATTTTGTAAATTTGAAGGAATAAAAGGTTTTAATTTAGTGTTCGACTTAACAGGTTCGGAACATGTTTGAATTTACAAAAAAAAAAAAAAAAAGACTTGAATTGTACAAATTCAGTTAAAATATTCGTAACTACTGTTATTCTTGTGAGTGATAGCTTTCATCCGAACGCAATCTTAATTTGCAATAAACCGTACTACAACTGCTGTCCTTTATGCCTTTTGACCTGGTTGCGTACAATGGCATGCGGTTCACCACGTTTTGTGTTTGTTTTGTTTTTTGTATCAGGCGAATTTTATTATCAAAAATGTACATTTTTAGTAAGACTTGAAGTAAATGAGATTAATGTTTTTTGTAAATTTAAATAAGTGAAAGATTTAGATTGATTCTTTTGTTATCATTATTACTATCATTATGTACTGTATGCCGTATTACGCGGTGGTAATCTGTATTTTACCTACCGGCTTTTGATCGGCCACAGTACTAGGCTGGTGTAACGGCGCTATTCGTAGGGCCGATTTAGTGTGGGTACTATTCTCAGCGATGTCACTACAATGTATATTAAATGTAACTCCGTGATTTGCAGAAATATATATTATAGCACGTAGTAAGGAAGAGAAGGTTAAAGTGCAAATCAGATGAAAACGCTTCCATCGGGCAATTACACCAACTGATAAATGCTTTATGGTGTAAGAGATATTGTTCGTATGTTGTATGGGAGAGTGTAGATAATAGCTGTTGGTTAGATGTGGTGAGGAGATCTAGTCGTAGACAAAGGACTTTTCCTTCATGCAGTGTGGTGATTGGCACCACGACCCGACGTCACTGGGGAGATGTTTGAAAGGACATGCGCGCCAAGTATAAATGTGGACGCAAATATGAAATGGTGTAAAGACAAATATTCAGATGTGAAAAATGAGGGAAATTTAAAACTAAAATAAAGAATGTAAATGAAATACATGTAATGGACACATTAATACATGTAGTTTCGTCTATCGAATTGAGCCTGATGAGTCGTGCCTGTTATAATGAGTGGTATAGTTGACAAAGCTAGATTATAAAAAGGCAAATAATTCAGGATAGGTGCAAGAAGGAGCTAAGGGGGCTAAAATAGTGAGCGTTGCCGCCAGATGTAGTAGTTGCAGTATTTGCATTTAGAAGCTATGAAGTTCTTGCGAATACTCACTTCGAGGATGATAACTGATGAGACAATGTATGAATAGTCACGGTCAAAGAATAGAAGCAGTGCCGACCGCAAGTTTAGAGAGGGAACGGAAGATAACCGGCTTAAGAAGCTAGGGCCAAATAAGCTAGAGAGGGATAAGGAAGATGAGATAACCGGCTCGAAAGCCAGGGCCAAATAAGCCATTGGAAAGGAAGGTAATTGGCTCGCCAGATAAGCCAATGATAAAGAAGGTAACCGAAATACGCAATTGACTGCATACGTTCGGGGCTTTTATAGGGAGTCTTCCAAGGAATTGACGTTTAAGATACCAAGTTAAAAGGAGGGTTTTGTATGGAATACCCGACTAAAACTATAGGGGTTGCCACAATGGATTGGTGTTAACGGACAGTTTTTTTAAAAATAAATATATCGTCAAGACGTGGTTTTCTTATGTTATTTTACTGCAGTATCTCGTCAAGAAACGAAATATGGTGTTAGATTGGGGTCTTGAAACCGAGCGTGACTAAAATAGGACGGAGGGAGGGGAAACATCCTTCACAAGAAAAAATGTTCTAATTGAATCTGCCAGAATCTTTTAACTTTACCAAATTGGCGAACTGGAAGAATCGACCCCAAAGGTTTAGAAGATTGCGTCTAAATTATGAAAAGAAGGCGGTGATGAACAAATAAATACTCAGCTGTATTGTATGGGAAATGATTGAAAGTTTCTTGGATACTTTCTCTCTCAAAAAAAAAAAAAAAAATTTTGAAACAATTTCGACTATGTTTGACACTCTCTTTAATACCCCCCCCCCGCAAGAAAAAAATATAATCCATGAAAGAACCAAATTTTATACAAGAATTCAACACCCAGATAGATCTGTTGAAATGTTTGTCAAATCACTCCATGAACTTCAACTGTGAATTTGACGATAAAAATGACCAAATACGTGATAGGTTGGTAAAAAGACTCCAGAACAAAGAAATGTCTGAGAGACTTCAACTTATTTCAGATTTAAAGTTGGAAAAGGCAGTTGGAATGGACAGAAGCCATGTACAAGTGAAGTCACAAATAGAAGTAATATATACGTCGACGAAATAAAATCGAGCAGAAAAATAGATCCACTATCACCCGAAAAGGAGGGAGTTAATTACATACTTCAAATTTTTCTGATGTGTGGATGATGTGAGATGTATCATGGTATAAGTCATTGTCCAGCAAAAGGGGAAATATGCAAAAAATGCGGGAAGATGAATCATTTCTCTGCATCCTGCAAGACAAAGATTAAAAATGTTCGTGAAATGCAACAAGAAACAGTGGATATCTCTTAAGCACGGTAAAACAAGGATAAGAAAGACGGGTTCATGGTACAAAAAGTTACTTATCTGTAATACGTCAATGCTACTAGCGTATAATAGATTTGTAACTTTTTCAAAATCGATACTGGGGTAGGCATACATGTGATTGGCTATGGAACATGTGAAGTTGAAAATTAAAAAAAAACTCCCCTGAAACCATCTAAAGAAACTTTCATGCATAATCTTTTTATTGAATCCGAACAGCGATGGATTGTTGTGAGACAAGGATTTTGGATCCTCGTGGGTTGATAGTAGCGCGCCGGTACAGGAGCTGTGGAAGGAAGGATGCTGTACAAAGCGAATGGAGTGCGCACCAAGTATGAAGTTGGACGTGCATTGATGAAACTAAGTGGAATGAACACATGCTCTTGGCCAGACAAGAGACGTACTTTTAATACAAGAATAAAGACGAGGTACATGTAAAGATAGCATTAATACGATCGATCGTGCGAAGTAATATTAGGAGCAGAGATAGTAAAAGGTGGGAGCTCTCCTGTCTTGATAGTGCTGGATAGCTCCTAGATGATACGTGGAAACCGGGTTCAGTGTGCGAGCTTTACTGCCAAGTAAGTGAGTTAACTTGGGGGCTATTCTCAGATGCTGATAGACTCTCGACGAACAGAATATAAAAGACATAGAACATGGAGTTTATCCGTGCGTATTTCCCGATGGTGGTTAAGATCGGATCGGCCAGTGGGTCGGCGAAATGATAACGATCTTAGAGAGAAGGAAAGAGAGTGAAAAAGTAGCCGGCTGCGAGGGCCGGGGCCGGAGGCATGACCAACTAGGTGTCCTGGCGCCAATGAGCCTTGGACCAGGGAGATGGAAAGAGAGAGAATGGCTGGCTGCAGAGGCCGGGGCTAGAAGCGTACCCAGTGAACAATGTGCGTCCAGGGGTTTTATAGGGGTCGTCTGATGAAGTGACGTTTTGATATCAAGCTATAAGAAAAGTTTCGTATTAAATTCCTAACTAAAAGTATAGGGGGCACCACAAAACTTTAGATTTCCCGGTAGCATTTTAGTACGCAAAGGAAAATTTACAACCTCAACGGAAAATAAGAGCGAGAAATTCACGCTTGAAAGATTTGTGATTGAAAACCGGGGTATTGAAAATTTTGTAGTGTGAGACGGCACATGAAATAAAAGTCGATGTATTTGACTTTGGAGTATGTATGGAATGGAAACTAGAAAATATTTGCTTGAAAGAAAAGGCAAAACCATATTGCATCAATACATCTAGTCGGATTCCATTTCCTATTTTCATCATCATCACCATCGGCATCAGTCTTTTAACGTCCATCGTTGAACATAGACCTTCCCCAGGATTCACCACAATTCTCTATCGCAGGCGTCACGGAGCCAGTATTTTCTAAATTTGCCCTGTTCATCTCTCCATCAAGTATTCTGTCGGCCTCGGTTTCGCATGTGATCTCGGGGGATCCATTTTGTGAGTCGTGATATCCATTGGTTGTCTGTCATTCTTGCAACATGGCCTGCCCATTGCCATTCAAGTTTTCTAAGTAAAATCGGAATTGCGATTGGAGCGTAAAAGAATTGAAAAAGTCACAACCAACGGAGTGGTGTGCACCAATGGTTCCAGCCCGAAAGGAAAATTGAGATGAACCAAAAAGTTGGAAAGGTATTTTATGTTATCAAACTTGGATGACATTACACCAAAATTGAAAGAAGCTATCGTATTTTCTTAATTAGATGCCCGAGGTGTTTTCACCTAATTCCGTTGGAGAAAAACAGTCGTTTACTACCAACTTTCATTACCCATTTTGGGTAGATATATTCCAGCGCTGCCTGACTGAATGACTAGAAAATTTGGACGGATTTGAAGACGTTGACGATATTTTGGTGTACGTTAAATCAAGTAAGCCGGAATAAAAGTCAATCGGGAATTTCCGAAAAGTCAAATCGAATATTTCAGACACA
This sequence comes from Thysanoteuthis rhombus, assembly GCA_963457665.1. Classification (NCBI taxonomy): domain Eukaryota; kingdom Metazoa; phylum Mollusca; class Cephalopoda; order Oegopsida; family Thysanoteuthidae; genus Thysanoteuthis; species Thysanoteuthis major. The sequence continues at coordinate 41,163,714 of OY735224.1, read as the reverse complement.
TGATATCAGTCGAAGGGGTACAACCTAGTTGAGTATGTGTTAGGACTATACCGGTATTGCCTGCTCATACATCTTTACCTGAATTTAGATGTGTTATAGATATGATAATAAATCTTGAAAGATTTTTGCCAGATTTGTCAAATACCATTCAACCATGACAGATCTGCTTGAAAAAAGACGTAGTGTGGATGAGGGATTAATCCCAAATTAATGTTTTTCTAAAAGTAAAAGAATTGTTCTTCGATGCACCTATTTTGTCATTTTATGATCCGACAAAACCCATTATTTCAAGACGTGAATCGAAACCCATAGCTTTTGCCTCACGTACTTCGTTACCAACAGAGAAAAATATTCTCAGATTGAAGTCAGGCCCTGGTAGAAATTCGACCGTTAGTCCTCTTCATTTACAAATTTACACTGAGCTTTATATTATGTTGACTCGTTTTGGTTGGTAACGAAAATATGCGTATTTTTATTGTTTTGTTCTAATTAAGGACCAAAGCAAAATTGGTTTTGGTTCACTGCAGATAATGGAATTAAAAAATAGACGGGGTTATTTTATTTACGGATAACGTGAGGTGCTTCTTACCACCCCAGTCATATCAGCCGATTCCCAGGGTCTTAACAATAAAATACTGTATACGGATTTTTAAAAATTGATGACGATCTGGGTATTTTAGGGAAAAAATCAATTCTACGATTTCCAATATTTTACAGAAAAATGTTCATAGAATTTGATTTAGTACTTTTATAATAGTTCAGACAATCTGTACCATCATGACTTGTACATAGTGCGTCGGCTGCTCTTTGAAGTTCTTTCCAACAATCCAACTTTTCTACCAAGAAGACGAAAAAGCTATCGTTGTATTTTTCTATTTCATCTTTTCAAAAAAGAGAAAAAATTGCAAACATGAGCCTTACTTTTGAACCAATATAGTAGTTAGGGTCAGGATTAGGGTTAGAGTTCGTAGGGTTTGGGTTTTTTATTTCCCATGAATAGAATCCCGTTATGAAAACTTTTTTTCCAGACGATTTAGAGTCTAATGGATTAAAAGCGCCAAAAATGGAAAGAAAATAATCTTTTTCTAGGAGAAACCCGTTAGTAAAGAAAAAAATATATCAACATCAAGATGCAACCCCCCAAATCTCGGTTTAGATCGAAAACATCTGAATTGACTACATCAATAGAAAGTAACCAGGAGGAGAGCAGTCAGTCGTATCTCTAAAAAAATTGTAGAAAGTAGTGTCATTATTATAGTAACACAGTAAATACCACACCCCTAATAACACGAATTTTTTTAATCAAAAACTTGATTATCAAAAACTCCTGGTTTGTTGTAGAGTCAAAAATATATTGAAAGAAAAAAATATCTTCTCTAGGAGTTTGTAATAAATAATTCTCCTTCAAAGTAAACGTGGAAGATAAAAGTTACATTAAATGTATATTTATTTTATTTTTCCCTATGTCTTTTTTCCTAGTCAACAGTCTGACTTTTTCCGGTCACCCTTTCGTCATGATCAACAAGCGAAATAATTTCGATTAGCAGGAAAAAGCAATACAGTAGTTGTAGTAGTAGTAGTAGTAGTAGTAGTAGTGGTAGTGGTAGTAGTGGTAGTAGTGGTAGTGGTAACAGAACTTCTGAGAAGGAAAAAAAACTACTTTTGTCCTATGGTAGCTGTTACGATTTGTATCGCTTATTCAGATATAAATGTAACAACTCTTATGGGACAGAGGAAGTATGAGAACAATTATGTCACGTGACACTACAACCGACCAGTGAGAATATGTTGTGTAAATTTCAAAGTTTTATCCAAGATGGACGATAAAGAAACTAGCCTATCTAGATCGTCAAAAAGATCTGCAAAGGTATGTTCCTGAAAAAAGTTTTGATGCTTCCCAATATTGTAGATTAATGTAATCTAAAATTGTCTTGTTTATGCTTTTTTTCCTGTACTTATACGCACTACTATTATGTTAAAAATCATTCATTTCTTCACTGCACGATATATGATAGCTTTATTTATCATCACAAGTTTCAAAACCAATAGAAAAAGCATTATTTTAGGCACCTGCCCTTTAATATAGAAAAAATATTTTAGATTGAAGTTCTTAAAGAAAGTGGAAAAAAAACCAGAACGACAACATTAGGCATACATCCTTCGTTAATTGTTGCGTTTGGAAATATTGAGTATGTCAAGTTACGTTGGAAATAAGGTTGTGTGTACCCCGCGAGTGTTATTTCAATTAATCTGGCTATCGATTTCTAAACTAAATTTTGATAGATCGGATTCAAGTAAATAAAAATACTTTTATTTACTGAAACTTGAGATCTTTTTCGTGTAGACAAGTCACTTCATTATTATCTTATTAACATGGTTGTATTTAAAGTAACTTTTCGTTGAGTTAAATTTCAGCTAAATGGATTGTACATGAAGTAAATTAAAAATCAAGTTGAATTGAGTCAAAAGAACATCCTCCTTTTTATCTTTGTAGCTTTTTCTTCCTGATCTTAGCAATTTTTCGATAAGAAAGAAATATTTTAATCTCTAAAGTTGATCGACGTGCAACAGCTGTCATAATTTATTATGTGGAAAAATTAATACATCTAAAAAAAAAAACAAAAAAAAACAATTAAATGCAAGGAGATGACATTAAAATAAATTCAAGGAAAAAGGCATAAAAAGTTGAATTATAGCTGTTGACCCATCCGGTATTTTTCCCCCCTGTAAATCGTCTAGTCGTTTGATTTAAAGAAGAAAAAATCATACTAAAAGCTAAACACAGTCTTATTTCTTGAAAAATATCCATTAAAAAAACAGGATACTCATTTCTTTCTGGAATGTCGTATTTTAAAATACTATCCTGAGGTTTTAGTACCCACGTTTTTGTTTGTTTTTAACCTTTGATTCTGTTGAAATCAATTGGAAAAGGTTTGTTGAACTTATACCAAAGACAGAAAACTGATATCGTTGGCTTATGCGTCTGTTACTCCCTTTGATATTCAACTTAGGAACCGATAGCAAACCTTCATCTTTTTTATTCCTTCTTCCCAGAAAACGACATAATTGCAAATGAAGATATCTAATGTTATTTGTACCTTCAGTTTATTATTTAGTCTAGTATATTTTTAAAGTTTTTATTTTTATTACCGGCCTGAATATAAAGAGAAGGGAAGTGGTTCTATCGTGATTTTGATTCATGCTGGTGTAAAAAATAAAGTATCTTAAAAAAATCAAGCTGAAAGGTAAACAAGGTAGTCATAAAAATTCATTTAGATTTATAAAAATAAAAGTAAATGAAAAATATCATTTGACTAACCAGGTTATCTCCCTTGTACCAGCAGAAGGGAATAAAAAGTGGGTCCCGGATAAAACTTCCCATCCTCGGATTTATTTACTTTTTTCTCTCCTTCACCTGAGTATATCTACTTATGGTCATATTTTATGCATAGGAGACGTAAATACAAATTTTATGTCCGTTTTGAAATTAAAACAATCTTCCGTGCTTGTTCATAACGACATCCAACTTAAGTTGATTTTGAAAGCTTTAAATGAGTAGGGAATTTAATAAATCCATGGAAGGGAAGTTCTATCGTAACCTTTATTGAGGCTGCTTATAAAAATAAAAACAACAAAAAATTAAGCTGAAATTATAAAAAAAGTAGCTGAACAATTCAAAAATCATTAATAATGGTTTACAATATATAGGAAAGGGGGCAATTGTCAACTTTTCTGCTTTAAATTCAAAACATGGATGGTGTAAGGTATTTTTGATCATTGACAAAGCTCTTTCAATGTTGCAAACCTTTTCCAATGGATTTCAACAAAATAAAAGGTTAAAAACAAACAAAAACGTGGGTACTAAAACCTCAGGATAGTATTTTAAAAGACAACATTCCAGAAAGTACCTTGTTTTTTTAATGGATATTTTTTTAAGAAATAAGAAGACTGGATTTATCTTTTAGTTTGATTTTTGTAGGATATCTTTTGATTGAGAAAAGAATTGCATGTTGATGTTGAGAGATTATGGGGATGTTTGTTTCCTTTTTGGTGTAATGTTAACGGTGACGTCACTGGAAGGAGAAAGGGAGATGTTCGAAGAGAATGCGTGCCAAGTATGAACTTGGACATGGTGATGAAACAAAGTAAAAAGAACACTTACAAGGATATGGATAGACAAATAAGATGTACATTCAATACAAGGACAGAAATGATGAAGATGAAATACATGATACCATAAATCTGATCGCGTAAAGAGATGAGAAAGGTGGAGCTTTGTTGTTATTGATAGTACTCGAGTCGGAGGGGAGGTGTCTGAACTGCTTGAGAATTTATAAGGCTTGTAGTGTACCAAGGAATGATGGAAACTAGGTTCAGAGTGTGAACCGAACTGCCAAGTTGTGTGTAAGACTATCCTCTAACGCTGATATACACTCGACAGACAGACCATGAAAGACAAAGAATACTGAGTTTTATCCATGCGTGTTTCCCAAAGTAAAGAGAATTAGGATAGATCGTTGTAATTATTGGATAGTAAAAAGCATTGCCATTTCATTCATTTTGCATTTGGAGCATGTGGTAAGGACACAGTTGTGTAGCTGTGTGTATGTGAGATGCCTCGACATTGGTGAAGTAAAATGGGCAAAGTTAATTCAGAGATTGGTCACGGTGGAAGAATGGTTAAGATCAGATCGTCCGGGCAGTCAGTGAAATGATACCAATCATAGAGAAGAGAAAAGTGAGAGAAAGAGTAGCCAGCAACAAGTTCCTGGGCCACAAGCCTAATCAGCTGGGGTTGCTGGCACCAATGAGTGTTTGACCATGTGCATCCAGGGCTTTTATAGGGGTTGTCATAGGAAGTGACGTTTTCGATATGTAAGTAAAAGTATCGTATACACTGTCATTCTGATAACAAGTTTGCTGCTTCCATTTGTTCCATAAAAGACTTGTATAACCTTTAACACAAACCTCAACAGTAAATTCAGTGATAAACCTGATTTATATTCTTTGCAGTTAAATCTAACAGAATGCAACTTAAGATGCTCAAGTTTTTTGTTTTCATTTAAAAATGGAATTTTTGAATTCACAGATGTGTTTAACTAATACAAATTTATTTTTCTAAAAGTGAAGAAAAAATGTTGTGTGGTCCCTATACATTACAAACATAGCGTGGAAAAGATAACAAGAAAAAATAACTGCAGTGGTGTATTTCTCTCACAAATTCAAAAAGACCGTTTTGTTTTGTTGTCAATTTGAAGAAAAGATTGCATTATCTTAATTCACCACTGCTTACTGTTGTTTTTCCTTTTTTTTTTTTTTTTTTTTTTTTTTTAACTTGTTCCACATTTCAAAACAATTTTTAAAATTGGGATATCCCTCAAAGAATTGACGACTATTCTCAACAACTGCTTGACTCACGGGTAGTTTAGCATCCCAAGCCGTTGTGAGGGCAATACTCATACAAATGAAGAATTACAATTGATATCACATCAATATTACAGATAATATGATGCAAATCAAAATTTTAATAATACAATATTTACTTTCCTCATAAAATTGCTTCTCATCCTTGCACACTTGATGTTGAAAACTGTGCACAATCAAGAGGAAGTAAGAAATCAGAGAAAGTACATAATTTATATTTTTACTGCCTTGAATTGTTGAATTATTATTCGTACACTGTTTTCAACATAGTGTACAAGCGTGTGTAACTTTATAATCGGGACCACTTTGATTACATTGCGCCAAAATAATGCAATAATAAATTATTTCTCTGGTCATCTGGGAACTTCTCCAAAAAAGTAAACAGATTATCCAATGTAAGGGAAGCAATCTGAAGTTGACACCTAAAACATGACCCAACCCAATACAATATGATACAAAAAAATCCATGTGACGTGTCCATTCTGATCGAGCATGTGCTCTAAAAAATGATTACAATTTTGAATTGCTAGATATATTAGCCGCTAAAATAATAAATTATCAGAATTGATCTACGAAGATGAATTCTGGTGAGTAGTGTGTTCACTGCTTAAAAGTAAAAACAAGGTTAGTACATAGTTTTTTTTTGTACAAACAAATAGGTTAACAATAATAAGTTTTAATTCTTGAATGAATTAAGATAAAGAAGGACTGGAGTTTATTATCTAAATTATAGCCACGATAATGTTATCTTTGGAAGTTCGACCTAACTACGTTGAGAGTGCTTAACTTCGATAGGATGTGTTCTTTGAGATGAAAAAAAGAATGGATTACTCTTTATTTGTGAGGGTGCGTGTGTAAAAATTATATAAACTAAAGAGAGAGCGAAAAAGGCGAGCTTACCTCGAGGCCGTCAGGAGAGAGGGAGAGAGATAGTTTTACTGCCACAGTTTAAATACCATAAAGATAGTGATCGGTTATCTTATTGGTAGTTCTGTGTGACATGAGAAGAGGAAGCAACCAAGACTTTACCATTCCTACAGAGATTTACAACTGTGTAAGGAATTGCAAGTAGACCCCTGCCAAAGGCAGGTAATTCCATGTATGTCTAATTTGCTTTTGCTGGAAAAGGTGGGCACTACACCAACAGCACCTGGAAGGTACATTTCTTGAACATTATGAACACATAGACAAGAGAATAGTCTGACCATGTCATACGTAGTCCCTAATTTTATGTTTCATTTTATTCCAAAAATGTGTTTGGGACCGGAGACTGTAGTTTTCCACAGGGTTTCTATGGGACTTTCTACTATCCACACTTTTTCTCTCAATTTGGTTTCTAAAAGCCTTTTTTTTTTTTTTCTTTTTTTTTCTCTCTAGATGGAAAACACCCCAAAGCCTAATAAAGGAAGCAAAGTGAAGCTGAAAGTTGTCAAAAAAAAAGTCAACCTCAGACGTCCAAATGGACTTAATCGATCAAATACCAGTTTCAACACCAGCTGTGAGTGCTTTACTCTTTTTTTTTTTTTTTTTTTTTATAAAAAGTACAATATTTGGGTAGATCACGTAGGATTTGATGAATCTGTGACAAATGTATTCGCACCACAAGGAGTGGACGTCGAATGACGAAAATAATTTTCTAATTTCTTTGCAGCATCCTAAAATTGGAGCTAGGGTCGAATTATTCGTCTTTGAACCAAGATGATGTAAACCAATTTTGAAAACCTTTTTTTCCAAGACTATCTTTTCTCAAAAAATAACGCACATTTGCCTCATGTTAATCTGTCTTGGTGACCAGTGCAGAATTGTGATTTTGTTGGGCTACAGATACTTGCACCCAGCAATATTTCCAAAAGGAAAAAAAAGTTGAAGAAAAATTGAATCTGTTTTTATAAGCCTAATAAGAATTAAAATAATAGCTTATGTAATTTCTTGGAAATAAGTTTCTCCAAAATATCAGTAAATTCTAAGTTCTTGAGAACATCATTTTTAATAGAGTGGCAAAGTCATGACTAAACATTTTTGAAATTTGGGAATGCCCCTACTTTCCCGTTTTGTGGATTCCGAGGGATCTGTTGGCCCCAGGTTGTGAACTTTGGCTAGAGTGTCTTCCTTTTTGGAAGTTTAGATTTGGCTACCTGAATTCTGGTGGACACAAATTAAGGATCAATTTAGAATAAACTTTCAATCCAGTTAGATATCCAGTGTCAGATTTACAAAAGCCCATTCATTTTTTTTTTAAATCTGACTGGATTGATATTCTGGTACGTCACTGATGCAAGTTACCATTTTTGGCAAGCAGGTTGGACCATATCTTAAAAAAACATCCAAATTGAGGAACAAAAACCATGAACAATGTGTCCACCATCAGTTGTAGCAGTTGCAAAAGGAGGAGGAAGCAGGCAAGCAAATAGTCTATATTTTCATCAACAATACTTATAAAGTATCGCTGTATGAAAATATTCTGCAATTATTATTTTCAATAAAAATCAAAAATGGCCAATTTTGTTAATTTTGGCTCTTTTTAAAGACAAAAATGAATATCTCAGACATTGTATTATGATAGCATCAGCAGCTCATGAGAAAAAATTGATCAGAGCCTGCTTTTTTTTTCTTTTTAAGATGTCACCTCATACTTCCATCCTATTTCTGTTATTTAACAACTTGATTGTTACTGACTGACCAACTAAAAAGCATCTAATAGAGATGAGCCATAGAACTGCAATGACTAAAATTTGCATATCCACAATTGGACATAAGTCAACAAAGCAATTTTTGGGGATATCAATTTCTAAAAATAAATTTTTTTTTTTAAAGTAAAAGGGTGAAGTAGCAAGGCCTTGAACCAAGTGATAGCATTTACATTTAAATTTCTAAGTGCACAAAAATACCATTTAAATCTTGAAATGATATTATTAAAATGTAAATTACCGTATTTTGCACCAAAATTGTAAGGAGACTTTCCATGCAACCAGCTAGTCTTTATATGTGGTGCTGTACTTGAAGCTCTGAAAACCAAAATGTTCGAAAATCTTGAACTTTTTAAAAGTGAACCTGTTGTCACTATTGGAAAATTCCACACCTGAACTCACTGTATTATGATTCAAAGATGAAAAAACGAGAACAATACTCCAAAACTCATTCTAACTGCATTAATCAATGTATTTTCTGATTATTTTATGTAGAAATATATTGTTTTAAATGTCAGAAAGGCTGCCAATACTTCTTCGAGTAACACAGATAAGAAAAGCATTTACAATTATCTCGTTATGTATACCCAAATATTCCAAAATCTGAAACACTACTGGCCCCAGGCATTTTACTCAACCAGTAATTTTTTTTCCTTCTTTTTTTAATGCAGTGAATGCTTCAATGAGAATGAAACAAACACTTACGACCAACAACCGAGCCCTTGCACAGGCTCTTCAAATAACCAAGCAGGATTTAGCTTTGGCAACTGACCTGATAGCCAGCCTAAAGAAAGAGAACAAGGACTTAATGATGGAAAAAGCAGAGACTAACCACCTCATTTCTCAAGGCATCAATGGACAAGTAAATGAAAAATTAAAGGTAATATTTGAAATTTTCAGCTGTTTTCTTGTTTGTAACCAGAGTGATATACTTATTGTATTTATTTATGTACTAGTCAACTTTTGCTGTCAAAAAATGACAGTATTGATCCAGTAATTTTGCAGAGAACGCAGAAGACCTTATAACAGCTCCAGGCAGAACAACATAGGGTTAATTGAAGGCAAGACTTCTGTCTTCACCTTCAAGTTCAGGTTCTCTCTTTCACTTGGTGACCCTGTGGCTTGTTACTCAAGTTCTTTTGTCGGTCAACTGCCAGACTTCATCAAAAGCTAAGGTTCCCATAGGTTGGTCAGTCATTCAGACATTAGGAACACTGATGACGTCTTTCGTCATCTGCCTAGAGCAATAAAACTAGCCGCTTATAAGAGTAATTCACATATCTAAGGAAGGACCTGGCGGTAAGGGGGGAATATTATTAATTACCCAGAGCTGCTATTTGATCATTCCTCATAATTGTTTCCCAAGTTTGGAAACTCATATCATTAAAAATAATGCTGATAATATCCTTTTCTCCAAAACTGCCAAAATCCACTCCATCAAGCCAAATTCAATAATACCATTGGGTTTGACCATACACCTCGTGTCATATCATGTGAATACCCAGTATGGGGTTTTCTACATTCACAAATTCAGATGGCATGGGTGGAACCTAGGATCTGATTAGTTATATTTTCCAAATATCAATTCCTGTTAGTTTTTCTCAAAACACTTTTTCATAAGTTTGATCTGATAGATGCCACATGACCCCCCCACACACACACACTTTCAAATTTGTCTAATATCTGTAAATACAGCCAAAGTGTACTTGGGCAATATGAATAAGGACCACAGGATCAATCACTGTCAGCACTTAGACAAAAAAACTACTGCTACATTCTGAAAATTTTAATTTTTCTAAGAGAAAAGATTTGGGCCAATTTTAAACCAGCATTATTGTCAATCGGTGTTAAATCAAGGCAGAGAGACATCTCACTAGTTTTACCAAAAATAGCTACTCTAAGAAAATATTTGCCTGGAAGTTAAAGGAAGAAGACAATTTTTAATTTTTGCAAAATTTGACGTTGACTTTTAAAATCTTGATGATATTTTTGTATTAATGTAATATCTCGCTGGTTTGTGAAATCTTGTTATTGATAGTGTCACACCTATACCTTATCCCCAATACCCAGCCTTACTGTTTACCTTATTCCACTAACTGAACACCCATACTGGGAACCAGTACAGCATTGAAATTTTGTTCAATGACATTGAAAATTTAAAATTTTATTTATTTGCAATCAAACCTCCTATTATGGTGTAGTGCCCACCTTTTACACCTAAAGAAAATCATACATATATGGAGTTATCTGCCCTTTGGAAAGGATCTACTTCTAGTCCCTACATCTCTGTAAAAATGGTAAATTCCTTGTTCCCCTTTTTGACGTCACACAGAACTGCCAATCAGCTGATTCTTATCTTTACGATTTTTAGACTGTGGCGGTAAAACTCTCTCTCTCTCTCTCTCTCTCTCTGTGTTCTGACGGCCTCGAGGTAAGCTCATCTCTTCTCCTCTCTCTCCTTAGTTAGGATAGTTAGTGTAGTTTTCATACACACTTTCTTTCTACACATGCATCATCACATATTCATCTCAAGAACACATCCTATCTAAGTTAAGCACTCTCATCGTAGTTAGGTCGGACTTCCTAAGATAACTTCTTAGTGGCTACAACTACGATGACCATACTGACGGACATCCTATAGACTACATCTCATATTTACTTAGTGACATTCCTTTCCCTTCATCCTTCTTATCTCTACATCTTTCATCCTGGTAGATCCCTCCACATATCTGTGTTGGTAGAAACTCCGGTCCTTGTTTATTTTAATTCACTCATAAATTAAACTTGGCACTGTTGTTTACTTCTTTGTTTGTTCTTATTTCTGCGTTTTGTTAACAATCCAACTAACTGTGTACTAACCTTGTTTTCGTGCTTAAGCAACAAACACGCTACTTACTAGGATTTATCTCCTTAGATCAATTCTGGTAATTTATATTTTCGGGGGCTAATATAATTAGCAGCCTTAAATCTGGCCCCCTGAAGCTAAAATTGGATGTTAGCTAGTTAAAAATGGAAGAAATAATTTGATCGCTATTGCACTGAAAAAAGTAGATGTTATTCTTGATTTTGTAGATACTGAATGAGTAAAGATATTGAGCTAAGATTTCACAGTATTTCAGACCCAAAAGAACCTGTGAGCAAATTTGGGGATGGTTGAGTGTGGAGCTTTCTGAAAATAGGTCCACTTGACATGGAATAACCCATAAGTTAAATACATAATGCTAGAAATTTTGTACCGGAAGACCAAAATTGTACAATGGGGTTCATATTTCACATGTGTAATATTTTTACAATTTGCTCTACTTTATGCTGAACCTCACATTTTTTCTGACCTTTTCGGCATGGATTAAAGTATAGTATCTGTTCCCCGGCAGAGACTGAGTCGCCGGTACTGACACTTGCCTGCTGAATAGGCTGGAGATTGTGTTGTGATTTACCTCAAAGACCGAGTGCGCTGGTGCAAAGTGTCAGCCAATGAGATTATACTGAGGCAGCGTGTTGCTACGCACATTGGGAGCCTTTGGACTCGTCCTTGGCTCTCTCACTATTTATTACTCGGCAGCACTGTCCTATTGCACTTGAGGGAACATGTCGGGATTGTCCTGATGCTTTCGTGGCTGCGGTTGTTTTAGCAACCACATTTGTTTAGCAATTAAAGTCTCGTCAGCTGGAACTAATTTTAATGGGTTGCTCCTTTTTCCCCACGTAAAGCCCTGACCTTGTGTCGCATTTTGCTCTGGTGGGAGAATAAATGAAGAGATGCTCTACTTCATTGATAGAAGTAGACTGCTTTATACTGTAAATGTCCAACAAATACTTCCTCATTGCAGAAACTGTTCCTTAAGTATCCAAAAATTATACTGTCATTCAAAATCTTCCTAACAATAAGATGATGCATTGCACAAACATCTTCCATGCATAGTAAAGTATACATAGGCTAACCTGCTTTTACGTAAAATCTATCCATCCAATTATCCAATAATACGTGCCACCACTAGCGTGGAAAATATGAATTACCGCTACATTCATGGAAATTTGGATTTTTTTCAAAGAAAAGATTCGGGCAAATTTCAAACCAGCAGCCTGGGGATCAAATAAGTTCTTGCTTACCCTAATTTAAGGTTTGTTTTCCCCTGTCGATGACAGGATTTCATTCTAGTACTTTCATACATATCTTTGCTGTTGGAAAAAAATAACTGCATATTCAATTCTGATAGATATATATAAATAGTGTTTATGCTGGAAGAATGTCAGAAAAAACAAAACAACGTGTTTTCTCAAAAGATGAAAACATCTGCATTAGAAACCGATGCAGAATAACGCATTTCACAAAAAATATCAAATCATTGAAGTGAATTCAGCTTTAGAAACAGTCTTAAATTAAATTAATCTCTGAAATGTACTTATATTTTGCAAAAATACTGCAACTGAATATGGTTATCTGTTTACATATGACTGACCCATCCAATGTTGCTGGAATTCGAGTGAGTCACCAAAATCTAAACACAGTTTTAAAGCATGTCTCGATGGTGTAATTTTTAGAATATCCGACATCCAACAACCAGGTCATACATTTAATCCTAGGCATGGACATTAAAAAACTTGAGTATCTTTCTGCATCTATTTAATGTGTGCACATAAATACAATTGAAAACTTATATAAAATTTTCAAAGGCAAAACCATATACATAATATATATATATATATATATATATATATATATATATATACACCAAGAACATCCTTAACAAGGACCTTAACAACCTCTTTAGAAGAATTAAACTTAGAGCCCATTTTGGCAAATCACAGCATGATTGCAATATCCTTGATAGACTTGAAGACCCCAACAAATCTTTCACCCAAAAGAATGTAGGCATTTCAAACATTTGAACTAGCATTTAGAGAAGACATGAAAGCCTGCATTAACAACTGCAATTACCAATCCTTACCACATGACAACCTTACCACCGAAGGACAAAAGTCCCTCAACAAGCTTAAAAACAATACAGACTTAATAATCACTAGAGCTGATAGGGGGGCTATAGTCATTTGGGGGTTAGATGAATACCCCTTAGAAGCGAACACCCTACTAAATAACACAGAATTTTAAAAACATCTCCCTAACAATCCCTTCAATGAATACAAAAACATAATAACCCAATTCCTAACAGAGTTGTACAACAGCATGATAGATGAAAGAACACAGAATACACTTAAACCCACTTCCACAAAACCTGCTAGGTTCTACCTACTTCCCAAAATCCACAAATCGAATAACCCAGGTAGGCCAGTCATCTCTTCCACTACTTGCCATATTACCAAACTATCTAGATATGTAGCTCACCACATCCAACCCTTAGCAACGCAAGTTAAATCCTACATACAAGACACTAGACCTTTAAACAAAATCAAGCACATAATAAGAATCCCAGATAAAGCACTTCTAATCACTATGAACATCAAATCTCTATACTCTAATATCAAAGACGATGAAGGTATTTTAGCCTTCAAAGAAGCCCTTGACAATAGAACGACTAAAGAACCCAGAACTAAAACAATTACCACCACTATACATCACATTTTAACACTCAATAGCTTTAACTGTAGTAATAAACACTTCCTCCAAGTGAAAGGTTGTACCATAGGCACAGTAGCGGCTACTCCTATGCTAACATCTTCATGGGCAAATTCAAAGAGACCCACATATACTCAGAGATGATAAATGATTGCATCTACTACATTAGATATATAGATGACATTTTTTTTGTATACACAAGAGATAAAGCCAAACTAGAGAATTTCTTTGCACATGAAAACTCTGTGCACGATTCAATTAAATTTGATTTTGTGACATCCACTGACTCCATAGCCTCCCTAAACACCCGTATAGACATAGATAGTAATAGAAACATCCAAACCACCCTCTACACTAAACCCACAGATACTCACAATTACCTCCACTCTAAATTGGCCTACCTCAACACCTAAAAAGAATCCCAATATTTTCACTAGCATCTAGAAATTAGAAGAATTTGCTCTACAGAAAGTAAACTCAATAGGCAAAACCATAACCTATTACAACATTTCACAAAACGAGAATATTCACTAGATAATACAAATAACCAAATAAAAAAGGCAACTACTATACCCAGAGATGAAACCCGTATGCTCTCAAACAATAATAAACCTGACCGCATACCACTTATAACCACCTTCCCTCCCACCCTTAGCAAATGTTATCAATAAAAGATGGAATATCCTCTCACTTGAAACAGATCTCAAAGAAATATTTGTTGATCCATGTGGCATTGCCTACTGCAGACCCCAAAGCATCAAAGACATGATTAGCAGCAACAATATAATAGATAATGAAGTTCCACATAACAACATCCCTAAAACCACTAAATTCTGTCAACCGTGCTATAAAAGAAATAGTCTATGTTGCATCTACCTTAAGTGCACCAACACCTTTACTAGTTTTATCTCTAACGAGGGTTTCTACATATACCATAGCACTGTCATAGCAAAAGCATTATATACCTCCTAGAATGTAATGGATGCAATTCAAAATACATAAGCAAGTCCAAGTGGCAATTCAACATTAGACTTAATAACTACAGACACAGAATCAAATCACAAAACCATCTCTGTCCACTTCTCATAGAACTACACTTTTGCATCCCCAGACACTATTTTACCGCAAACGCTATGTTCAAAATCATTGGGAAAAAAAAAAATAGAAAAAAATACCCCCTCTGATATAACTAAAATTCTAGAAAGACATGAAGATATGTGGATCAACTAACTCAAAATTCTCTCCCCTAATGGTCTTTACACCAAAGTTAACAACCCTAACCATACAGATCTGTAAATCATAATCCTCCCACCCATAACAACCTCACATCCACACTCCACCCTCTCTCAAGTATACCTAATATTGGGGACTTCTCTATCACTCAAACCCATACCAACTAAAACCTTTTATGGTATTCCACTAGTACAAATCAGAGCCAACAAAGTTTCAATGACCTGTAATACATGCAAAGTTCCTAGATCTCATCACCTCACCATCTATACTATCCCTAATCTACCCACACAATCGAATATTAAACTACTTCCCTTCTATCCTGACTCCCTATGGCCTCTCCAAGACCTACTACTGCTGCTAATACTACAGCTTACCACAGACAAGCACAGACTTCATCATAGACTGAACTAAGTCCTACTCATCAGGATGACCCTAAAAGAATGGATTCCAATTTTTGCTCCTCAAGTTAAGCATCTGATGGTGAATTTATTTTTCACAATAAACTTTTATCCGCTGAATGGTACACCCACACAGAGCACACACTACTGAGGATGGAAATACCTCTCGAAACATGTTTAGCTCACCAATGAATACATTTATGGATTGATAAACTGAGTTTCCATATACTTTTACATCTGAGTCTATCTCACTTCCTATTGTGCACATTTTATATGTATATATATATATATATATATATATATATATACATAAGGATGTTTCTCTCCTTTCTATATTCCTGCCAGCTATAAACTTTTCACATTCTTGTGCCTCCATTTGTCTGTTTTACTGTTTATTTTTTTTCCTTTCAGCCTGTATTATTGATGTTCAAGACAAAAATTCGTGAGGTGAGCACCCGGTTAGGAGATGTGGCATCAGCTATGAAAGATCTCTCTTCATGTGTCTCTTCACAACTCTGTAATATTTCAAATTCCAACTCGAGAGTAAATTCTTTGGAAAATTACCAGGAACTTCCTGCCCCAGAATCAACTAAATTGTAAGTTCTCTTATAATATCCCTTATTTTCAATAGAGCAGAGGTTGACAGTCCTTTTGTTCATGTGGGCTGGATTGCATGTTGATGAGTGGACGGTGGGTTAGATAAATGCAATGTCTATATTGCATGACCAAAAGGTTTGACCATACTACATTGATATTAAATGTAAATAAAGGATAGCAACCACTCACCAACCCATACATGTTCATTTGTCCTCCTTACAACTATTTCTAATCTGCACTAATCTTGCATGAAGTCAATTGTGCTTGACCAACAACCTCTAAACATCATAACAGCATAAATGTTGCACTGGTGAAGAGATTGAGATACCATTCCATGAGGTTAGTGGAAAATTAATTCTTTTGTCCAGTTCCCTTTGTCCCTACCCACATGCTGCAAAAAAAAATCTTGCAACACCCCTCGTTGAATGTATGAATGACCATCAGCACTTGCAGTGTCCATCAACTCACTACTACTATTAAGAGACAATATCATCATACATGGAACCCACTACAGTCAAAGCAACAGATATAACAACACTGTCATAATTGTAGTGGCTCATGACCAAAAGAACTGTCCTACATTTAATCACCAATGTAGAAGTTGTTTGAAGTGGAACCACTTCGTATCAGTCTGCCAATCAAGGCCAACACAGCAAAAACAATGAATCATAAGGAATGTTAATCACTGAATCAAACAGTCATGTTGAGTTTGTTTTCAGAGATTTGAGAAGAGCAATTTCTTACAACGCTTCAACATCCGCGTGGGTAAAGCCTACCAACATTCAAACTCTGGTGCCATCATCGTCAAACTGTCTGAGGCAGACTTCAGATGCCAGTCCCAAGTATCACGACTAGAAAAGACAAAAATTATGATAGCCATCTATGGCAACAAATGGCCTGTACCAGTGCTTTGGTCAGGCTACATTTTATGTAGTAGCGGGTACAGAGAAACCCATCATAGCTCAAGTAATGTCAAAGAAATTGGAACTGTTATCAACCTGTACCCTACTAGCAAAACTCAACAAAAGATGGCCTGATTCAATATTGGTGGAAAATGACAAGATTCATGGATGCACAACAAAAGATTGATCAGTTCAAGAAAAAGTCAAGAGATTGATCACCTCATCAAGGAATGAAAAAAAGTCTCAGAAGCAAATCAAACCTACAGAGCCCAGGAAATAGGCAGTAAAGATTTTGCTGAGTATCAACAAGTAAATGAGTGCCACATGTCTGGTCTGAATTGGCCATAAAAATAGATGAAATCAAACTTTGTAAAGAGAGCATTGGTTCCCTTCGAACAAAATGCTACCACAATCAGGAACATATGAACTAAGAGAAAGAAAAAATATTACAGAAGATCCAAATAACTCCAGATGGTGACATTTTTCGGTGCTGACCAGGAATTGTTTTAATCACATGGACCTGAATATTTCCTTCATAGAAACCACATTGAGAAAAATACACAAACCAACATCTTTCTGTTAAGGAAATATTCACACATCATTCACAAAAAACCATATGAAGTGTAATGGTGTGGGGATATTTTTCGATGATGCACTGTTACGATAGCACCGCAGCTGCACCAAGAGAAGGAATGAAAGATACAAGACTCCTGTTGGGATTCAGAATTGCACCTTTATTTTTCTGCTTCAGCTGACCAAAAATACATTGATAGTCTTCATTTGAAGACTAAACAAAATCCTCATTCACAGAGAGAGTGAGAGCTCAACCATATGGCTATTCTAGTATGTCTCTATCTGCCTACTCTGCCTGGTCACCAATCTTTGGTCTCCTTTTTAAAGACCTGGGTGTCTTTTTTTGCTATCTATTTTACTGAATTGACTCACCCTCTTCTTATACCAGAACTAGAGGATCATCTACCATTTTTTTCTTCTATTTCCCTCCTGCTTTCTTTCATTTCTCATGCAGCCAAACTTGCTGTCTATCTTTCGTAATTCCGTCGTTAGAATCCTTATACACCATCCCTTTACGCTTTCTTTCTCCTAATGCGTTTTTAATTAAGTGGCTCTGACTAGCTATATCTTGTCAATAAATCTACTTGAGATATTCCTATTGTCTTCTGTAGCATTTTATCTTTGATCAAGTATTTTAGCATACCCACACAAGAAGTATCTTGAACAAAAAAAATGCTATTTAAAAATAAAATCAAATATTTAAAAATGAAATGAAAGGTTCAATTGAAGAATCGCCATACCATAGCATGGGAAGGATGTAACTGCTTCTCTGTTATCAGCCCTTGACTCTGACTAACTGGGGACAGGCACTTGATATCCGAATAGCTCACCTACTCACACATGATCATTTGTCCCCCCTTGCAACCATTTCTAATCTGCACTGATCCTACATGAAGCCGATTGTGCTTAACCGACAAAATTAACCCTTAAACACTGTAACGGCATAAATATGATAAATGCCTTAGAAGGCTTGAAATATATGAATTATCCATTTAAATACATCTCTAATACTATGTGGAAGTCTCTAATCTGTCCACTCAAGCTGGAAGTCCCATATTGGCTTAACC
The DNA here is from genome assembly GCA_963457665.1 of Thysanoteuthis rhombus. Classification (NCBI taxonomy): domain Eukaryota; kingdom Metazoa; phylum Mollusca; class Cephalopoda; order Oegopsida; family Thysanoteuthidae; genus Thysanoteuthis; species Thysanoteuthis major. The sequence goes on along the minus strand of OY735224.1, from coordinate 41,145,258 downwards.
TTTGGATCAAATATATATATATATATATATATTTTTTTTTTCTCAGTCCCAATACTAACGAGTTTTCAGTGAAGAGGAGGGGGTCCAATGTACAATACAAGTATCATGTTGAACTAAACCTATTTTTGTGGTGATTTCTCAAGTTGGGAAGATGAATAGCAGTTGAATGTTGGTAGAAATGATTTTTTTTTTAATCACCCTCATGGTTTGGTAGTAGCACGGCGACGTCACTTGAAGTGTAGGAAGGAGAAAGGGAATGTACAAAGAGAATACGCGCCAAGTATGAACTTGGACATGGAGATGAAACAAATTAAAAAGAACACTTACAAAGATATAAATAGACAAATAAGACGTACATTTAATACAAGGACATTAATAACAGATGAAAATGAAATACATATAATGATAGCATAAATCTGATTGATCACGCAAAGAAATGAGAAGAGATAGCAAAAGGTGGAAGCTTTCTTGTCCTTGATGGTACTAGCATTGAAGTCGAAGTGGAGTTGTCTGAACCGCTTGGATATGCATATGGCTTGGATTGTACAAAGGGATACATGGAAACCAGTTCAGTGTGCGAGCCAAACTGCCAAGTTGTCTGCGTTAACTTGGGGGCTATTCTCTGATGCTGATAGACTCTTGACAGACAGATCATGAAAGACAGAGAATATAGAGTTTTATCTATGTGTGTGTCTTCCTGAAGAAAATTAGGAAAGATTATCGTGACTATCGGATAGTAAAAGAACCTTGACATTTTATTCATAAGAGTGAGAGTTGTATTTTTAATAATTTCAAAGTTGCCCTTAGATACTGAAAATCTTGAACTTTGAAAATGTTCTTAATTTGAAAAGCCAAGATCTGATTTTATGCAGTTTTCATATGATGAAATAAGTATTTTCTCTTGCTCAAAATCGTTTTAAAAAACTTGAATTATTTTTATTTTTTTTTTTTTTTAACTCTTAATTCAAAGTTTATAGAGTTCTAAAGAAAATAAATTGTCATAATTGAGTAAATATTCTTGAGAAAATATCATAATCAACTGCATTGTCTTTTTATATTTAACACAAATAATTTAGAAAAATACAGTCATTTTATTTTTGACATTTCCATATTTCAGAATTATCTTTTTGATATATTCTATGTATTGCTCAACTTTAGATACCTCTTTACAAATCTTATGATTTTTATTGCAACTGAACCGCTCATCAAATGTTTTGACCACAGACTTGCCCCATATCTCAGAAACTATCAAGAATAGAATGATGCAATTTTTACAATTCAATAAGACCTGAAACATGATTCATTGAGATTTGTAAAAATAACTTTTTGAAGCTTAATTACTCGGATACCAATCAACAGCTCATTATTTTCAGATTTATTTCATGTGTAGTTATCTATAGTAGTTTGAGGATTATAGCATTTTTTCTGAAGCAAGTGATTTTCAGTTTTCCTTGCTTTCATGGATGTAAAATATAGTAGCAAGACACTTCAGAGCACGCTATAGCAGCTCCTTTATTTTTAGTTAACATTGAAAACAAAAATAAGTATTAGCTTTAGATAATAGACATTAAACTTAGCCCCATATACAAAACGTCACTTCCTTTTTCTACTGTCTATAAAAGCTCTGAACACACATGTTCACTCATTCATTTGCCCCCACTCTCTCATTCAGTTACTTCTCTCTTTTTCTCTCCATTTCTCTCAGGATTGGTACTATTTCGCTGGCCTCTTGGCCGTTTTGAACTTCACCATTTTTTTTTTTTCCATTATGACCAATCACTGTTCTAAACATTGCCAATATCATTTCACAGATGTTAAGGTATCTTCTCATGAGCTCAGATGCTTAATCGTATCCTCTTCTCTAGCTCAAAACACATATTCACATTTCCAGGGTTAAACCCCAGTGCCTTAAATGATCTTTCCGTCTTGTATTTTTCAGCATTTGAGAGTAGCTCCCAAGTTGTTCATAAGCGATCACTAATTCATCACCCATAACTTGGCTATTAGGCATACCGATATTTTGTCTCTATAATCATTCTTTGGTCTTCTCCATCCATTATAGATTCAAAGCATTTCAGTTACCTCAGCTTCATTAATGCAAAGCTACTGTGACTACTTTGTACAGAGCTCTTACCTTTTGCTCAGACCTTATATTCTTTTTCTACCCAGCCACAATTTTACTCTACATACCCATCCATCATGGATCCAATCTCTTCCTTGATAACAACTTTCTCCTTCACAAAGAAGCTACGTAGTACTCTAATCTAAAGAGGCCTCTTCATAATCACTCCTATCGATGTTTCTTTAAATTTATCTCCTTTTAGTTCTATATGCATTGTTATAAATCTCCCATCATTAAATGTAAGTCCTATTTGTTTCTCTAATACAATGTGATTATTGACTACCTTCCATCAACAACGTTTATGGAGACATGTGGTGGTAAAAACAAGGCAAGTGGAGACAAAATCTTTTGACCTTAACGACTACACCATCTCATTGCTATACATACCGTTTCTACTCTAGATCACACTGTACAGGTTCCATCACACCTATAACTGATGACCTTTCGATGTAAATAAATTCATAAGAATCTATAATGCTATTTCATGCCCATGTAAACAATCATCTCATTTTCATAAAGATTTTCTGAACATGTTTTCACTACATTCATTATGTATGTATGGCTTGGTTCCATGATTGAGCTACAAATAGCAGATAAGGCAACTTTTGAAAGATGTTGGCTACTTTTTTTAAATCATTAAATAATTTTCTATTGCTAAAAGTAATGGTAGGGGTAACTTTTTTATTTTATTTTGCATTTCAAAGTCAAAAATTTGACAAAGGAACCTGAGATATAACAACTGTATATAAGAACACCATTTCTTTCCTGATTTGAAATCACAGCCATGTGATCGCTAGGCAGCTCTCTTTCCAAACTGACAAGTCCTACATATCTACAAATTTTTTTTATACAATACGAAAGTTGCAGTTATCTTCAGTTTGCATAGAAATGGGAGTGGAGTTTGATCCCTGCAGTAACCAGACTTGTAGCATTTACATTCATATGACTGATATATTATAAAATATAACTACTATCTTCAAAAAAAAAAGAATAATTCATGCGACATTCCTTATGATCCTCTGGCGACACCTAAAGCTCAATTTTTATATGAACAGAAAACCCTGAATCCTAAACTAAAATTGGAAAACAAGTTCTAGCATTTGATAGCTAGGATTTAAGATTATTCACATTCAGTAATTGAAATACTGCATAAAATTAGGTAATTTCCTATTTCATGTAAAAATAGTTCTTAGAATTTTTTTTCCTTTCAATTTTAGGTGTGTTCAATTCATTCAACTTTCAAACTATCCAAAAAAAATTTAGTTTTGAGAAAAATAGATTTTTATGAGGCGGGGGTCTATTTACAATGTTACCGTAATGCCAAATTGAGTACTCGATTTTTGCCATTTTTATGGAAATACAACTTACATGACCCTATGCTAAAAGTCATTTGATCAAACTGCCGGGAAATCAATAAAAGGAATATGGAGTTGAACATCAGTCCCATGCATATACATCCACATTGGCTATCTGAATACACATTCTCAACCGGGATTAGCAATCTGAAAACCTAAAAAAGTATGTAATTAATCAAATAAGACCAAAAAGTTTCTAAGCTATCTTAGCACATATGATCTGTCCCGTTGACACTGAATAAAATCTACAAAAATCCACCTATAAGAATCACGTCAAACCTTCTGTCAGAGAGGTTATCCTCTACCACCAATAAACAAAGGGCTAAAACTAGCTGAGCAAATACCACTTGGGGAATTAAGGATGAGGATGTATGCTGGGTGGCTGATGTTTTATCAGCAGTTCAATTGAATGACTCTCACTTTTCTTGTTTGAGTTTCTGACTGGGATGGCTGGTGTAAAAAGTAGCCCAAACATGTTAAAAAAAAAAAAAGAAAGAATTCACACAAAATATATATAGATCAAAGGGAAGGTAATTCATATGAGCTTTACTTTCATCTCTACTTCGTAAAAATGGTGATAATCAAGTCCCCTATCACTGCTCTTGGTGCTTTTACCACTATTTTGGAGTCTTTTCTCACACGAGAGGATAACACAAAAACACGGCACAGTTAGCAAATGCTACAAACTCAATAAGAGAGAAAACTTCAAGCATATACTTGTAAGTGAATTTTGTTGTATCCTCCAAGAGATAAACAAATCCCTGTATTCATAGAACTCTTTTTCAGATTATTTGTCCTCTCTTTCTTTCTAATGTTGCAGGGGCCATTTCAAGGTAGCAAATAGCTTGTGAAGAAGAAATGATCCTGATGATGACATTTCTGAATTTTTCCATGTTATATTCATTGTTATGTCTACTTAAGTTTCGAAGTGCCCACCTTTTCCAGCAATTAAAAATTATACATATATGGAGTTATCTACCCTAGGCAGGGATCTACTTGCAATTCCTTACACAGTTGTAAATCTCTTTAGAAATAGTAAAAACTATGTTGCTTCCTCTTTGATGTCACGCAGAACTACCAATAAGATAACCAATCGTTATCTTCACAGTCTTTTGACTGTGGCAGTAAAACTATCTCTTTCTCCCTCTGTTCTGACGGCCTCGAGGTAAGCTTGTCTTTTTCACTCTCTCTTTAATTAGGATAGTTTATATAGTTTTTACACACATCCACTTTTTACACTCACACCCTCACATATAAAAAATAATCTATTCTTCTTTCATCTCAAAGAACACATCCTATCTAAGTTCAACACTCTCAATGTAGTTAGGTCGGACTTCTAAAGATAACATTATCGTGGCTATAATTTAGATGACCAAAACTGACGGACAATCTAAAAATTCTATCTCGCATTTAGTGACATTCTCTTCCCTTCATTCTTTCTTTCTCCGGATCCTTATTGCAGTAGATCTCTCCAAACATGTTTTATGTTGGCAGAAAAATCTCATCCCTCTCTATTTTAATTCATTCATTTTGGATGCTAATATACGTAGCAGCCCAAAAGTTTGATTTTCTTTAGATATTTTCTTTTGTGCCAAATATTTTTCTTGGATTGTTTTGATTTGTTATATCATTCTTTTTTATTTTTTAGCAACAGCCTTGCTATAAATGTCTTTTATTTTATTATGCAATGTTTTCAATTTTATAGAAGTTTCTTTTTAATTTCTTCGTATAACTCTTGGTATTTTACTTTTAATTCAGTTGATAATCAGTTTTCAACTTCCAGCTTAGCATTTGCTAATTGCTTTTCCATTTCAAATATTGCTTATGGCGATGGTTTTCCAAACTTTTTATTCTGCTCATTAATGTTAGAGATTTTTTATGTACTATTAATCTAAATGTGCTCCTCATGATGCAGATGGCACTCCTCTCTCATATAGTGGAAGCTTATATACAAAGGGGTTCAACTTATAGTCGCCATTGATCAGCTGAAACTAGAGTAAGTTATAACAATCAGTACTGGTTTTCTGTGAGCATATATATTTTTCCAAATCTTTGATATTCTTCACAGTCAGCAAGTTTAATCATTTTGTGTCTGACAATGAATGATGAAGTTTAAGCATTATTTTGATGCTTCTTGTGTCTGACATTTTTATTTGCTGCACATGGTGGTAAGAAAGGCTATTCTTTCATTCTTGAACCATTTTAACTGATCCAAGGAAAGATTTGTGTATATTTGCTCCATCACATATTGGAGCTGAACACTGGGTATTGCCTTACAATCTGCAACACAATGCAAAATAGTTCAGTGGGCAGTTGCATTTTCTGCAGATCCAACCCTTAGGATAACTTTTTTTTTTTTGTTTTTTTTTTTTAACCCGTGTTTTTGGCCACATTTTCTACAATTATTTGAGAAAGTTTCCAATTTCTGCTGTCTCTGTTCTGTCTTAATTTTTCTTTCCTGCCTTTTGTTTTCAAGTCACAGGTTGCTGCTATTGTACTCAGGAATATGCTTTTCTGCCTTCCATGCACAGTTTATAGTGGCTTTTCCTTCCACATGTGCATTGCACATCATTGACAGGGCACTGCATTTTTTGATGAGGCAACTATTTCCACATAGTAAACATTTTGTCTGTGTTTCATTTTTCTCAGCGTATAGAACATGGAGTTTTATCCATGTGTGTTTCCCGAAATGTGGATGGTGGTTACGATCGGATCGGCCAGTGGGTTGGCAAAATGATAACGATTTTAGGGAGATGGGAAGAGAGTGGAAGAATAGCTGGCCGCCAGGGCAAGGGCCAGGGCCAGGGCCAGAGGCATGACCAGCTAGGTATCCTGGCGCCAATGAGCATTGGACCACAGAGATGGAAAGAGAGAGAATGGCCGCCTGCAGAAGCTGGGGCTAGAAGCATAACCAGCTAGTGGTGCTTGAGCTAGTGAGCATTGAACCATGTGCATCCAATATTTTATAGGGGTTGTCATCGGAAGTGACGTTTTGGATATCTAGCAATAAGAAAAGTTTCATACTTAATTCCTAACTAAAAGTATAGGGGGCACTAAACATGTCTTTGTTATCTCTTCATTTTCTACCTCTGCTAATAGGGTTAAAAATCAAACTAAAAATGAAACTTCACCTGGCTTTTTAGTACATGATCGATAATTTACTGTTTAGATGCCATAAAATCATAATTCTGGATATTTCTGTCTTTTTGTGTAAGCCAAAAACCTAAAATAATTTTTTGTTTTAAAGGCCACTTACTGAGACCGTTGATTCCCCCAAAAGTAGAAGCAGTTTTTGTCCTCCACCTGCAATACGAAATAGTGCAGCTACTTTCAATGATCTGAGCCTTATTGCTGAATCTTCTTTCTTGAATTTGGATCAAGCCCAGAATGCCATTGAAGTCATGGACATGGGTAAGTTTTCTTTATCATTTCAATTACACACTTGAAGCAATAGGCCATGAAACCAGTCTAACGCTCTAATCCAGTGGTTCCTAAACTTTTCAAATCTTGAAAGTGTTATATCATAAATCTTTGTAAAGTTCCAGAGATTTTTTTTTTCTTTATTATTACCTATTTCTAAATGTAGATAAAGAATGCGTGATTTTTGTTATTTTATGATACTATGAGATACTTTCTTGGCTATTGTTTACATTTTGACACACCTTGCTTCTCTCTGACTCTCAATTGCTTTCTGTTCTTCCTCATAACTTCTGGTCCAGGAAGACTTTTTTGTTAGAATCTCATTACTGCAAATATTGTAACATTAATTTTTTTGTTTTCAATGCATTTTTTCAATTGTTAGAACAACCAATACACCCCAGGAACGTACTGGAGGAATGATTTATAAAGGGTCACCAAAGAGATGAAGTTCTTGCTATCCTTCTTCTCAACCCCATAGAAAATATATGGAAGGAATTGAAGCACAATGTTCATTCTAAATCTCACTGGTTAAATGAAATTTTTCAAAAAATAGTTGAAATTACTTCTGAATTCTGCAAAAAGCTGATTGTGAATTACAAGAATTGCTTAATGGCTGTTTAATGATGTATCTTTTTGGGTTGTCACCAGTTATAGTGGCATATAGTTGGTTGGAAAGTAAATGGTTTGCTAAAGGTATAGTTCTGGATAGTTCAAGTAGTTCTAGTTGAGGAATGGGTAGTGCGAATATGTAGAAGACAAAGGATTTTGCTTCCATGTGGTTTGGTGATAGTGTCTACATCACCAGAGCTTTTTAAGGAGGAAAGGAGATATACGAAGAGAATGCATGCCAATCATGAGTATAGACCCAGAGATGAAACAAAGTGAAAAGGACACATATAAGTATTTGGATGGACAAATAAGGCGTACATTTAATACAAGAACATTAATGGCATATAACAAATCAAATAACGATCAATCGCGTAATGGGATGAGAAGAGATAGCGAAAGGTTTGTTTTCATTGATAGTACAGGTGTCAGAATCTAAGCAGAGTTGTCTGAACTGCTTTTGAATCCAATATGGCTTGGAGTGTACCAAGGAATGAATATGGAGACTGGGTTCAGTATGCAAGCCAAACTGCCAAGTTTTATATGTAACTTGAAGGCTATTCTCTGACGCTGATAGACACTCGACAGACAGATCATGGAAGATGGGTGACGGAGTTTTATCCATGCATGTTTCCTGAAGTAAGGAGAATTAGGAAAGATCGTTATGGCTATTGGATAGTAAAAAGTATTGCCATTTCATTCATGAGAGTGAGAGGTGTATACGTGTTTGGAGCATGTGGTGAAAACATGGTTGCACAGCTTTGCATATGTGAGATGCCTCAACACCAGTGAAGTGAAATGGGCTAAGTTAGTACAGAGATAAATCATGGTGGCAAAATGATACTGATCTTAGAGAGAGAAAGAGTAGCTGGCAACGAGTGCTGACTTCAAAAATGTAACCAGCTAGGAGTGCCAGCACCAATGAGCAATTGACCGGGGCTTTTAGAGGTGTTGTTGTAGGAAGTGATGTTTTAGATGTCTAGCTAAAGGAAGGGATTTGTATTCAATCCCTAAGTAAAAGTATAGGGGATGCTACAGTTATAAAGACATCAGAAGGACCTGCAATTAAATATTAGACCAGATTGAATATCCCCCCCCCCCGACCACAGTTTGAATTTTATCACTTTATGCTGTTTATATTGTAAAATCTAAGTAAATCATATTTGAATTGTCTTTACTTTCTTTTTCTTTTTGTATATTATTCAAGCTGGTGAACGGTCAAAATGTAAAATTGAAAATTATTGCACTGCTCATAAACTGTTGATCACAGCAGGATTGCCAGATATCTTTTGCCGCACATGACCAAATTATTTTGTAATTTTCTTTCAGGGCCAAATCTTCATTTTTGAAAAACACCAAATGGCAATCATCAACTGCTGCTGTGCATCCATGTAATTAGAAGAATTTTTACAAGTCGTAATTTCTAGATGAAGTATTTGAAATACCTGTCCTATTTTTTTCTTTTCTTTTCAGTACTAGAGAATGAGTCTGAAAAATACAAGGTGACAAATGACATAAAATCTGGAGTTGATAAACCTCCTCAGAGAGTTCCTGTGGAAGCAAGACGTTCAAGATCAAGACGAGGGAGCAAGAGCCGACGACAATCAATGGATGAAATTGACTTTGGCCCCAATGTTGTCAAGTCTCGCAAATCTAGGCGCTCTTCTTTCTTTCTTCCTTCAGCTGGCCTCGAAAAGGCAGTGTGTCCAAGCGCTGAGAGTGCTACAAAAAATGATGAAACTGGTAGTGATAATGAAGTCCAAGATAATGACAACAAAAGGGTTGAGACTGAGCAATTACCCAGTCCTACTTTGCTGGAAGATATTGCTACCTCTTTGCAAGCTGAGCCACCCATCATTAAGTGTAACATGGAAATAGATGAAGTGCTCAGTGACCTGAATCAAGATCTTCAACCAGAGTCTCTAGCAATCACACACTCCAGTAGTCCATTACTGTTTCCAAAAAGCCCTACACAGCAACAGCTGCAAGATCTTGCTCCAGTTGTAGTAGATGTCTCAATGGTCACATCCAAAACCATACCCCCCACCCAAACCGAACAAATTGACCACACAGTTGTCACTGAGGAGGACATGGAGTTAACTGAGGTCATTGATGCATCTCTCCACCTCAATGTTGAAGTCAGTTCGTTGCCTGAAGCTCAGAATACCAAAAATTTGGAAGAACCTGAAGCTCAGAGTACCAACAAAACAAAAATACCTGATGTTCAGAGTACCCCAAAATTAGAAGAACCCACTACTGCTGACCCTGTGGATACTAAAGGAAACAGTCAAAATGAAGAAACCACCTTTATCAAGCCTCTTAGGCCCCCCAAAAAGAAGGCAGACTCTAAGAAAGATGAGAAAAAACATACCAAGAATATCAAAGAAAAGGTGAAAGAAGCTTCAGCAGGTAAGTAATTTTACATATTATTTAGAGTGAGACGAGGTGATATGGTGTTGCCCATGACAAACAGTTGTTTCAAAACTGGTCTACAAATCCCTGGTAGTCCCTCAGATAATGATAGGGTCATAGGATGAAAATCCATATCAATTCAATAAATTTAAAGTTAATAACTTAGCCTGTCAATTGCATCCTGGACAATCATTAAAATGTTACTCAGATGACTGCATCAAAACTTGAAAAAAAAATGAAGTCATAGATAACAAAAACAAAACATTTTCATTGTTTTTGTTACAAAATGAAAATGTATACTTGTCTCTTGAGTTTAGTAAATACCTTCAACTAATTTTCTTTCTAATTTTTAGAGGTCAGTGTGCTCAAAAATCTTATGTTGTGCAGAATTTTTTTCCTGCAACAAAAGTATATGCGCATTAAAATTGTTACAAGATAATTTCAGCACAGGCTATCTTTCATGGCTAATAAAACTGTTTTTGGCATCTTTTAATATGATACCAATATGATTGCATTCTACAAAGTAATATATTCACTTAAAATTCTATTCTTTACTTTGAAATAGTTTGTTCAGCATGTTATCTCCTGAAATAAAACCTCAATGGGTATTTATTTTGATGAAATTATGATAAATAACAATATCATCCGTCAATTCACAGATTATTTTCTTTATCCTTCATTTTTTCTCTATTATTATTACCATTATTATTATAATGCTGGAAATGTTAAATCAAGAATCAGTCAATTCCAAAGTTAGTTGACAAAATATCCAGATGCTTAACAAGTAGCACAGTCTATCTTGGTTTGCAAACTAGGACAGGAAAATATTGGTGAATATGTGGTATTTAGGAAATGTATTACTAGTTAATAGAAACAGTTACAAGATTATTTTCAATATTCTTATAATCAGGGTTGCAGAGTAACATTTTCCCCTACCATCTTGAAACTGTCCCAAAACCCTTCTGAAAATCAGAATGCTGTTTCTTTACTTTGTTTTTATTATAGATGATAATAACAAACACAAAATGCAGAGGAAATGATATCAGTGGTGGCACTAGATCCAACTGCACCTCCCTGCAAATTTTTTCAGATTTTCCAGGGTTCCAGATATATTGTGCCCACAGAGCTCTGGTGCCCCTCACAGTTGCGGCTTCTGCAGTCTTATGTGCCACTTTTATCATATTTTGCTCCATTCAGATAAGTTGGTTTTGAACAAAACTGAATTATCTGTAAAATGTAGAGCTCTAGTATCATTATTGCATTCTAGATAGATCTGGTTGAAGATTGGGTGCCCGGTGTGTTTGAGGGCCCGTGTAGCTGTCGGTGGAAATGTTGAAGGAGGAAGGGAGATGTATGAAGAGAATGTGCGCCAGGTTTGAGTGTGAATGTAGAGATTAAATGGAATAAAAAGGACACTAAAAGTAGAGGAATAAATAAAATGTACATTTATTACATAAACATTTATGATGGTACTGGAATGGAAATACATATTAGACATGGATATGATCATGGTAAGAGGAGAGAAGATGATGGGAGCTTTGTTCTCTGATAGTTGTAGTCATGTGTATAGGGCAAGGTGTCTGAACTGCTTTAAATCCATACTGCATACCAAGGTTATGGAGCCCAGGTTCACGAACAGACTATGTAAGACAGACCAAACCCCATGTGTTTTCTGTATGTGCACTTCTGAGAGTAAGGAGAATGAGACAGATCATTGTGACTGTTGGGTAGTGAATAGCATAGCCATCTTATTCATGAGTTATCTTATTCAGAAGTGTATACATGTTTGAACTGGTGGTGAGGACATAGTTGAGTAGCTGCGTGTACGAGAGATGCCTTGATGTCGGTGAACTAAAATTAGCAACGTTAGTGCGGTGATTGGTCACGGTGGAAGAATTGCTGGGAGGTCCATGAAACTGGCTAGAAGTGCCAGGGCAAAAAGGTATAACCGACTAGTAGAGGCAGGGCAAACGAACGATTGAACATGTGTTCAGGGATTTTAGAAATCTAGCTGGAAAAAGGGTTTCATATCTAATTCTTAATCAAAAGCAATTAATTGATCTGTTAACTATTGAATTAATCATCAACAGATTGTTCACTGTCATAAAGGACTATCCTTGAATTGTGGACAAAAACAAGACATTTGAGGACATCATCTTTGGCTTTGAAAAACCGTAATCGACTATTTTCACCACTTCCAAACATTTTACAGGACCTGTAGAACACATTTTATGATCAACGGTTTCCTTCAGAAAATAATCAACAGATTAATTGATAATGAAAAGAATTGTTACTGCCATAGTGAACCGTATAAAAACAGAATTCTGAACAAATAAATTTGAGAACACAAATTCTGTGTCGCATTCTCTGTCCTTGGTCTTTGAGCCAGGGTTATCAGATAGTTGAAGACATTTCTGGACAAATGCCTAAATTGTACACTCCAAAAATAAGAATCTATTAAAAATGTATAAATTGTATGTATCAATTCTACATTTCAAAGTCCTGAAGCTTTTTAGACCGTTGACCCCTCCATGCAATCTTTGATTCTTCATCAAACCCCATGCAAGATAGGATATAAAAATTTAGTTAACATAACTAAACTTCAACTCTTTATATCTCTCTTCCTTGGTTCAGTTTCTAATGTTATGCCCTCTATACTTTTAGTTAGGAATTAAGTACGAGACTCCTCTTTTAGCTAGATATCCAAAACCTTACTTCCTCCGACGACCCCTATAAAATCCCTGGAGGCACATGGTCCAATGCTCACTAGCTTCAGCAACCCTAGCTGGTTACGCTTCTGGCCCCAGCCTTTGCAGCCAGCCACACTCTTTCTTTCTCCCCAAGATCGTTGTCGTTTCACCAACCCACTAGCCAATCTGATCTTGACCACCATCCTCACTTCGGAAAACAAGCATGGATAAAACTCCATGTTCTCTGTCTTTCATGGTCAGTTCGTCGAGAGTCTAACTGCGTCAGAGAATAGCCCCCAAGTTAACTCTCTTACTTGGCACTGAATCCGGTTTCCATGTATTACACTGGAGCTATCCAACCATACGGTACCCACGCATTCAGACAACTCCACTCCAACTCCACGACAAGAGCTCCCACCTTTCGCTATCTCTTCTTCTATCTCTTCTCCTACTTCTTTTAATCGATCGTATTTATGTTATCCTTACTTTAATACAAGAATAAAGATGTATGTCTTTTCCCTGGCTCAATATGTGTTCATTCTACTTTGTTTCATCAATGCACATCCAACTTCATACTTGACGCGCATTCCATTCTCTTCATACACCATCCTTTCCTTCCACATCTACAGGACCACTCACATGCTACAGTCAAACAACGAGGAACCTAATCCCCTCATCTCTCAAACAAACAATCCATCGCTGTTTAGATTCACAAAAGACAATATGCGCGAAACTAATTTGTTAGATTGACAGTTTTTTGGGGTTTTTTTTTTAAATTCTCTTCATTCCAAAAGCCTCCCGAAGATTTCTTTTTATTCCAAACACATTTTCTACTGGGATTACAGGATTACATTCATTTTGATTTTGCTTATTATCATAAATTTTATTTATAAGTATTCTTGATAGTGTGTAATCTCAAACTTCAAGCCTTTCTTTATATTTTCCATCTTTTATTTATTCATATTCAGATGATGAGAGCAAAGCTGTGGTAGAACTGAGATTACCAAAACCTGGCAAGATTATATTTTCAGCCATGAGAAAGAATATTGCTGGTGTTCGTCCTTCTCCCCCAAAAGCAAGATCCAAGAGAAAACTTGCAGAGATGAAGAAGGATGAACTGGCTGCAGAACCCAAGAATCTGTTTGACTTCCACGACAAAACACCTCAGATGCTCGCCAAAAAGCCCGAGTCTGCCGAGACTGGTGTATACGATGTTTCTCTAAATGATTCGGTGTATGGAACATGTCAAAGTCTGGGTGAATATCGTGAGAGAGTAGCCATGGCCAAGAGAATCAGTTCGGTCAACACTAGTGATGTTCCTCAAACTTCACCCTCCTCTACAGATGCTGCACAAACTGAAGTTGGTGACAGAAATAGAGAAACTGCTGTCAAGGTAATGACAGGTAATGACACATCTACAAAACCTGCTGAAGAGAAAAAAAAGCAAGCAAGAGCAAGATCTAGGAAAGCAGCTGATGGAAATGAGAAAAAGAAGCGAGCCAGATCAAAGAAGAGAGTCGTGGATAGTGACAGTGACAGTGAAAATGATGGAGATAAAACATATGTAAAGCATTACCAGAAAACTGTAAAATCAGGCAGCACGGATACTGCACCGGAAAGGGAGTTCACTCGCAGGGCAAGGTCAAGGGTGATTAATTACAAAGAGGAGGAAAGTGATTTTGATATTACTTTGATTGAGAAAAAAACTATGAAAAATACAGAGGAGAAAGAGAAAGGAAAAGTGGCTGATTCTAAGGATTCTTCTTCTGGTACCAAAGAGGAAAAACCTGAAAGTGAGAGTGCCCCAAATAGCCAGGACCTTGAATCTAAAAATACGAAAGAAATAGAATGTAAAAGCCTGAAAGGAAAAAATGAGAATCTTGCACGGTCTCGCAAAAAGACTGTGACTGCAGTTGAAGATATAGATCATGTGGATCATCCCGTATCAGGAGGAGGAGAAAACACTGCACCAGAAAAATCTGATTCTATCTCCAAAAGTGCAACTCAGTCAGGATTACAAAACCTCATCAGTCAAATGGAGAAATTGCAGAAGAAATGTTCTCGCTCTTTACATCAATCTGAAGAAGAAACACAGAATCCCATCGAATCGATGTCAAAACCCAAATCTTCTAGCACGGATATTTTTGAGCGCTACAAACAAGCCCTTGCTATGAGTAATGACACCGAACACAAAAGTGAATTAAAGAAAAGACAAAGTTCCAAATCAAGATCTCGACCAGCTCGTAATGAGAATTCAGATAAAACAAGTGTCCTAAATGAGCGGGGAAGGTCTCGTTCTTTGCATGTTCAAAAAACTCCAAACAGCATGGATGACAGTGTGAAATCAATGCCTGAAAGGGAACAATCACAATCAGTTGATAAGAGAGAGCAGAAGACAAATGGACCTTCCTTGCCTGCTAAGAAACAAGAGGAGTCCCCAGAAGAAGCAAAAAAGAGCAAAATTGAAAGAAGGTCGAAATCCCGAACCAGGTCTAATGCCAGGTCAAAAAGCAAAGTTCTTAGGACCAGATCTACATCCACTGAGAAGAAACTTGATGAATCTCCTGACACTTCCCAGCATAAAATTAGGAAGGAAAGGGGAAGGTCGAGGTCAAAGGTTGCCACAGTTGCCAAAAATGATGATTCAAATGTTATGGATAATAAGACGTTAACAAGTGATCATTCAGACGAGGTCAAGTCTGGAGTGGACTTGGACCGTAGGAAAACAATTAGATCCCGTTCTATAGCTCGTAGGGAACTTTTGGCAAAGTTGAAATCTTCAAATGCTGAGAAAGAAAATAAGGCTACCACAGATACAAATGTAGAGAATCCCAATATGGATACTACTGTAAAATCTGCAGAGTCCAACATTCCACCTGAAGAGGTAACTATTAATTCTTTGTTTTTCTCTTCTTTCTACTGTTCTTCCGTTCTCTTCTTCCTACTGTTCTTCCCTTCTTTCTACCATCCTTCCCACTGTTCTTCCCTTCTTTCTACCATCCTTCCCACTGTTCTTCCCTTCTTTCTACCATCCTTCCCACTGTTCTTCCCTTCTTTCTACCATCCTTCCCACTGTTCTTCCCTTCTTTCTACCATCCTTCCCACTGTTCTTCCCTTCTTTCTACCATCCTTCCCACTGTTCTTCCCTTCTTTCTACCATCCTTCCCACTGTTCTTCCCTTCTTTCTACCATCCTTCCCACTGTTCTTCCCTTCTTTCTACCATCCTTCCCACTGTTCTTCCCTTCTTTCTACCATCCTTCCCACTGTTCTTCCCTTCTTTCTACCATCCTTCCCACTGTTCTTCCCTTCTTTCTACCGTCCTTCCCACTGTTCTTCCCTTCTTTCTACCGTTCTTCCCACTGTTCTTCCCTTCTTCCCACTGTTCTTCCCTTCTTTCTACTGTTCTTCCCATCTTCCTACTGGGAATCCGGAACTGAACCCTCCATTCAATCCACAGGTGTAGATCATTCTCATTCTGCTGTCCATGCCAGACGATATCTCATATCAGTTAATTCTTCCATGCAGTATCACTTGTTTGCCTCTTTCACTGAACCGAAGTATATGATTTTTTCACTAATGAACCCAGGGATTAAAGTCACAACACCAGGTAGGTTACTAAATATGCTGGGGTCAGCAATCTTTTTCAGGAGTGGGCCGAAGTGCATAAAAAATGAAACAATGATCATATAAGGCTATGGAAGGTTTTATTTGTACACCAACTTCCATGTACTTTTAATCAATGATAACTATGAAATTTTTTTTGGACAAAGTATTGTCATGCCATAGTTTGTATTCAGTCATTGTCTTGAGATACGGATGATGCTTGGCCACTGCTCTCATGAATTCACTCGTTTCTTTTACTTTTATATACAGTTGTTTATACTTATCATCATAGTTGTTATAAGTCAGTTGATTTAGGACTTGTCTTGTTGCAGCTGAAAAGTTCCTTTGGTAATAGTCATCAGGCTTCTGACTGTCTGAAAACAATATCGACAGATGTTCCCGTCAAAACCCCAACTGTGTTGGAAAAGAACCCTGGCAAACGTTCATCTGAATACATCACTGAGTAAGTAATTATTTTCATTTTCCATCATTGCTTGAAAAAAAAAATAACATTTTTATAAACAAATGTACTTTTATTTATATATGTGCATGTGTTTATTTATGTGTGTGTGTCTAAGAAATGAACATATTTGGTCTGACAGAATGAATTATAAATTGCGTTATTGTTATATGGTTAATATATCATTCAAGTTGGAATAAATATATGTATACATATATATGGTGAGGAAATGGCTGAGATCTATCCAACATAATGGTGAATAATAGACAAAATGGAAACACAAAATTTAAAAACTGGATCATATTACAAGTATCAATTGCATTTACTTGTATATGATTGGCTTTTTTTATTTTATTTTTTTTCCTTTAAATCAGCACAAAATTAAATTTTATCTTTCAGTGAAAATCAAGATTTAAAGCGTCCGCGCCGTGCAACAAAAACAATGTCATATAAAGAACCTTCAATTTCAACGTAAGTTCTCTTTGTTCTATG
The DNA here is from genome assembly GCA_963457665.1 of Thysanoteuthis rhombus. Classification (NCBI taxonomy): domain Eukaryota; kingdom Metazoa; phylum Mollusca; class Cephalopoda; order Oegopsida; family Thysanoteuthidae; genus Thysanoteuthis; species Thysanoteuthis major. The sequence goes on along the minus strand of OY735224.1, from coordinate 41,128,097 downwards.
AAGACTTCAGTTTTGTAAATATCCCTTTAGATCTCAGAGGTAAGAACAATCAAGTTGAATACTTATCTGGTACATGGTCTGCAGTTTTTGCCTTGTGGATAATATAGTGTAAAATGTCTAGATATTATAGAACTGACAATAGTCATGTAGTATTAGTTAGTAATTCAATTCAATTTAATTAATGTTATATTTTTAATGACTCTTTCCCCAACAAATAACCCAGTTCTAGGCCCAATTTCTGTGAGAGGCACCTGCATATCATTCTTAATTAACTGTCTTGCTCAAAATTACGTATATATACTCAGTTGTCACTAAATTATTCTGCATATGTTGACTTGACGCCGGCATCTGAACACCAATTTCTCCACACCTGACTGCTTGATGCAAGGACAACTCAGCACACAATAATTTAGTGCATCTTGGCGCAAAGAGGACCAACAAAAAATATTTATGGAAATAGACCAATTCATTGAGATGAGAAATTCAAAAAAAATTTTGAGTTGAATCATTTTAGAAAATTGATTGTAGTTCAATTTGATAGGAACAAAATATAAAACTATTCATCTATTTAAAGTTTTCGGGTTTTTGTTTTTTTTCATGTTGCTATCAACTTTGGAAGAAATCAACAACAGTTGGAATAGTAATTGGTCTTCTCAAAGTTGTAGATAATTCATTTATTGTTCAGTTCTCATTTAATTTTATGTTCTTGTTTTGGTTTATTTATTTAGTGATCTTTGGTTTGATGTACATAAACCTATGGCAATGTTCAAATAGCATATAAAGATTCATAAAGTCATGAAGAAAGTCAAAAAAATATTTTGAAAAATTTCAAGAAGTTTAGTTAAATAACATATTCACCAGAAACTGATGCTGTAAATTGGCTCTCAACGAATTCCTAGAACGTATACTATTGCAATTAAGTCCCAAGAATTGTGATTTAAAACAAGAATTCATCGTAGTTTTTAAGAAATTAAAATTTACAAGGGCAATAGTTGTGTCCCTTGCACCGATTTCTAAAATTAATATCATTGAAATTATTACTGTTAGCATGAACCTGGGAAAGTAGGATAAAACAGAGAGAAAAAACATAAATCTCATAACTAGGAGGAAAAAACGTCAGGTACAAGCTTATATGATGCACAAATCAATGGATAAAAAGGTTTTGTTTTTTTTTCTTTGTTTTTTAGTAAAATGAATTATAAACTGAAGGTTTGGCACTGAGAAACAGATAAGAAATGTTGCTACGAAGTCTTATCTACAGCCAAATAGAAGAGTCATGTAATGCCAAGAAAATGGATAGTTCTTCCAAAATAGAAAGTTCTTTGGTAAATAGTTTGTAAGTCTTGTAATATTGAATAACAAAGTACTTTTTGTTTGGAAGAAAGAATATATAAAAAGTATGTCTTGATAGGTACAAAGAAGAAATAGAGCTGACCTTACCTCTGGGCTGGTGCCAGACAAAGAAGGTTTTATTTTACCGCCTAAAAGTTTATATACAGTTGCTCGTCAGCCGCAAAAACCATATGAAATTTTCTTTGTGTAGTTCTGGGATCCTGGAGCTGGTTTTTAGCAAGTTAGTTTGGGGGAATGATTTTTCGAAAATTGTATTTTTAGGGATGGGGGTTGATTTACATTGAAAATTAATGCTGAATTACATATTTTTTTAGTGCCTGGCTTTCAGCTGCTTGACTACTGCTGGAAAATAGCTGAGCAAGTAGGTTCTTTGTATCATTTTCAGAGAAGATGAAAAAGTAAGAGGGGACCAGTGGTTAGTTTAGAGAGAGGCTGAGAGAAAGAGGAATATGTTTTTTTCCAAGATCGTAAAAGAGAATTCTAAAATTTTCAGAAGCCGCACTACATGATGTTTTCCGTGTATACAAAAGTATTGAGTTGGGGATTCTTTTCTTTTTTATTCAATGGATTATACGCTATGTACTTTTGTTACTCAATTTTAAGGGATATTTGGAATTGGTATCACTGTTGAGTAGTAAGATTGGATGGAATTAACATACTCCTCATATCACAACTAGTGTTGTTGTTAAGCAGAAGGTAATAATGGGTAACCTTTTGTGATTGCGAAAAAGAAGGGGTGTTCCTATTATTGAGCAGTATAAATTTGCAATTTCTGTTTTAAAAAAAGTAATAATCACCAATTTTATTTTTTTATTTATTTGTTTACCATGTACAACATTGAGTGGGCTATTGTATGAAACTTTACAATCAGGAAGGGTGGTTAGTCTATTAATTTCAAATTCTAAAAATAAATAAATCTAACTTTTTGGTGATAAAAACATTAAGAAATAATTTGTTGTTCATAAACGAATTTTGAATTTACGTTGCTCATCTGTAGGATTATCCT